>OX465558.1:8940870-9540870 GCA_950022955.1 Xestia ashworthii | reverse complement strand
CAAACAAACAAGCAGAGCAGTCTTTGGGGACAGCCGATAGAAGTTAAAACTCGTAGCCGATACACTACGGCAACGCCGTCGGGGATCGGCTACGAGTGCGCTAGGTGACGTTCGTGCGAGTTCCATAATTTTTGTTCACTCAAAAAGTGCTCAACGAGCCAAAAGAACACTTCCTACTTCAAAAAATTACGTGAGTGCACCTTTCATGACTTTTTCAACACACTTGCTCAAAAAATGCATTTACGAACCCTATATGCATTGTTCGAAAGTTAAAAATTACGCACCACACAACGGAACGTACGAGAGTACCTATTTTATCGCACTCACTTGTATAGTACCGTGCGTGTTCTTTACGGTTTTTTTTTTATTTAAAAAAAAAACAGAATTCCACCAAGGAGTTTAACATTACGAGAATAAATAAACTGACTGATCGAACCTCCTTGCACATCCAAGGAGGTTCGATCAGTCAGTTTATTTTTCTTTTGCTCAATTCAATACGTTTGTCTCACTTTAATACAAAAGAGTAAGTGAGGAGAGGTATTATAATACTGTGAGGCGAAAGATGTAGTTCTAATTTTCACCACGTGCATGTAGCGCCATTTGCAAATTCGCTCCATTTTCATAGAAACGTCAAAGATTGTTGCGACCACAGAACATTAAAGGAGGTTAGAAGGGCCTTGTGGGCGGGGCACGCGCGCCGCGGTTATGAGCAAATGCTCAATATCAACCGAAATTTACTTTACCGGCCAGCAATCGCGTTTTTGTTTTGACAGCGTACGTAAGCTCCGCAAAAAATATTAAATTATGCCGTCTTGCGCTATTATAACGTGTCGGAAAAGAAGCCAGGTGTGTACTGTAGCACGAGAAGGGATTTCTTTCCACCGTAAGTCGACATTGAGACAACTGGTAGAATTGATTGGATTCCGACTAAATGTAGCACAATTTGTTCGCAACATTTCGATGATGATAATTACATAACAACAAAGTCAGGAAAAGCCATGCCAAGCCATCAGCCATACCTGACAGCCATACAAGCCTAGCCAGACAGACCTAACTAAGGCTATTATAGAAAAGTATATTAGTGTTAGATTGCATTTCATTTTGAAAAACTCCAATATAAAAAAGAGCAAGCATACGCTACTTAATAAATACGTATTATTTCAGGGACAATATTTTTTTTCTTTTTGTACTGGTGAGAAGCACCGAAAATGTAAGGTTGAGAGGTAACCGACTTTCACTAATAAACGAATACCTACTAAACATGGAATATTTACCATGTTCATTATTTGTTTATTAGAGAAAGTCATCAGTCCATGTTAAATCCTAATGTTAATAATAAAATTTATATGTATTCGCATGAATACATGTTCACAACATGCATTACAGAAGTACACATAGTCCACAATACTTGTAAAGTAAGAAGCAAGATTACATTAATTTTATCGATATCAATAATCGACCTTTTAGTCGCCCTAACATAGATGAGCTTTTACGCGTGTATGAGTGTACGTCAAACGCAGTGATTTGTGACAACCAATAGCAAACTCACAATCTAAGTGCGTGTTGTTTATTTGTGTGCGTAATCCGCGTGCCTAGGCATTGTTCTCTTGCTTGTAGTGCAGTTAAAGAGTGGGAGACAAACGGCGACACGCGTTCTGGTGCAAATCAGGAACTATTTCCTTTCTAACCTCCTTTATATGTTCTGTGGTTGCGACTCTCCGACTGATAAACAAAATAATAATATGATAATAATAAACAAAATAATATATTCAAGCGAGGAATCAGATGTTAATATGGAATCTACTCCACCTGATATTTTGAATGAGGTGCAAATTACAGAAAACAGTTTCTTGCCGCCAAAATTGCGAGAGCCTTAATTAATGATTTACAAAAATGTTATAGCGTGGTATTTTCTCGCAAATATGTTGAAAAACGTTGTATGACACACGTGCAGAAATTGTTATTTACAAACTCGTGACTATGGTAAGCCCTCTACATCGTCTCGAGCTTACATTCGTCTACTCGTTTGTAATAAGCAACTTACCGCACTAGTATCATAAATAACTATTATGATATACTTAGGTATCAAACTCTATTTCAAAAAGTTCTTAACTAAAAGCACAATAAAAATAGTATCATGTTGCAAAGCCGGACTTCACTCATACAGTAATTCACTCCTAGGCCACCTTAATATTAATCAGTTCTTCGTCATTTACCTACATAATTATACATTATGCATTCTTACCCAACGATCATTTATTATCCTCGAATCTAATATGAACACACACACACATAATAACGAGCATCGTCAATAATATCGAAATTGCCAATTTGTGCAGATTAACTCATACAAAAAGCCGACCATGCAAGATCAAGATTTCAGTACGCTTGGTTATCAATTCCTAATTATTATAATCCTTGACTAAGTTACAGTTCACTGCGTAATTGCTTTACCAGGATTTGACAAATAATCTAACTATTTTACTGACTTACTAACCAAACATTGGCATTTTTCACTACAAATGAATTATCTAAATCTTCTATCTTCTATAATATAAAAATGAATCGCAAAATGTGTTGGTAAGCGCATAACTCAACAACGCCTGGACCGATTTCACTAATTCTTTTTTTTTGTTGTGTTTGTTATTGTCAGGAGAAGGTTTTTATGAAAAGAAAATGTAGTAGTAGGTAGGTAGTAGTAGGTAGGTAGGTAGGTAGTAGTAGGTAGGTAGTAGTAGGTAGGTAGGTAGTAGTAGGTAGGTAGTAGTAGGTAGGTAGGTAGTAGTAGGTAGGTAGTAGTAGGTAGATAGTAGTAGGTACGTAGTAGTAGGTAGTAGTAAGTAGGTAGTAGTAGGTAGCTTTTTCCCTCTTATGTGACGCAGACGAAGTTGCGTGGGTCAGCTAGTTAATCATAAAAATCAAGAATAAAAGTAATAATAGTATTGGAGACCAGAAGCGCAATATATCAAAAATTCTTATGTTAAATTATGTTTTTTACAAAGTGTTTTTAATCAGCAATTAGCAAATAAGTAAACAACAAGTCCGTGAATTAAATCATACGACCCGAATCAAAATTATATCCTTCCTAGCACTTGTCAGTTGTCTCTTCTAACCAGAGACCAAAAAAGAACAAAACATCATCCAAAGAAGCCGCTCGGACTGGGTAGGTTGGTAAGGCCAGGAAACGGAAATTTCTAAGAATAATAAAATACAGCAACTTTCAGGTAATTCAAAGTCGGTGAGAGATTTCCTTATAACGGAAATGCACACTCGGGCCCCATGACCTGAGCGGGTCAAAACTGGAGCTACCAATAAGGTTACAGTATTTGCGCTGCTTGTGAATCTTAGCAGCCGCAGCAGCAGCGCCTACACAGCCTGCCTTGCTTGCTTCTTAACGGACACAAACAGGGTGTAAACAGAATCTTCACGAAGGCTTCAACCAAGCATTCTGTACATCAAACTAAGTAACTTTACGCAAAAATTATTGCTGGGATACGACTTTTACGGTAAAACACAATTTACCGCACTCCAAACATTGTGCTGGTGGATGGATTGAATAGTAAGGGGGTCGGGAGGTGTTTAAAGCAAAATCTTAAATTATGAAAATCTATAAAAAAAATAAACTTCGTAAAAGTCGGAACTTTGACCACCAGTATCTCAGTAACTAGAAGGTTTCTACATTTTATCTTTAATTACGTTCCAACTGCTGAATGTAAAGTAAGGTCTCGGTGAAAGGACAAACCTTTTATATGGCGGTCTTGACCCTTTCGTTGGTTTGTCCTTTTGATTCTTTATGAAATGATTTGAAATGATATTATGTAGGTTCGCTTATTTTGTTTTGAACTGGATAGTCAAAAGGGCATCTACTCTATTTTGAGAAATGGTTCTTTTTACTTTCTTAAACGATACTGCTTTGTTGGCTTAGGGTGACGTAGAGTAATTGTGTTAATAAGATCGGATTATTTTACGGACGACTGTTCTGTCATCGATATATCGGAGTACAAAACTGACTCCGACAAATGTCAAGTTTTCAAGCAATAGCATCAACCTATCAGCAACAGCAAGAAATATTTAGGTTTTGTGCACCTTGTCAATCCAATTCTTACAAAAATTGCATTTGTCAGATCATTAATATAGTTTCAACTGCATGAAAACTATTCAATTCTCGAACATATCCACGCATATGAATTTAGCATCTCATATGGATAAGCTGCGTCCCCACAAACCTCAATACTTGTGCTGATGCCAACGCAAAACTGCATGGTAACGAGATACGGGCATGTCAAATAGAACATTAAAGCAAGATGAACGCGGTTGAAATGCAAACGCTCTAGAATCTATGGTCAGGTCGAGTCGTTTTCAAAAATAGAATCAACGATACGATTATGAATCTTGCATGGAATTATTAAGTGTCACGGGATCAGGACTCTTATTGGTGGTGGTCAAAATTGGAATATCGCGTTTATTTGAAATCGCAAAATTGACAGACAGCTAAGAAAAAGAACTTAAGCTTGTGATTTTTGCTTTAAGCTTGGCTTCTTTTTGTATTTTGCTGATGTTAAACTTTGTCACGATCAATATGCCATGCCATTATCACTTAGGACCTTTAACGTAATTTCCTAATTGACAAAATTCACTAGTTTACTATTTCATTTGAAGTTGTGTACAACACCAGATTCGCTTAACCCAGAATCAAAGTTGCAAAAATATCATTCTTCCAGAGGAAAAAATAGTAGCGCTTGTTTTTTGTTTTTCAACACTATGCCACTACCAACAGGCTACATTTCTCTCCAATAACAAGAACCGAGCACAGAGCGAGATATCCATAAATCTGTCATCCAACCACACAATAGAACACACAGCACAAACTATTCTCAGCTGATACTAAACCTTCATTTATTTTAACTGTGTTACCTGCATGAGTGAGATAGTGCGTATAATCCTATGATTTAGTGAGCATTCTGCTTCGTTAGTTGGCAAGCCGAGATCAATACATATGTGAGTACTGTGACATTTTGTGGTTTTGCTCGGTTACGTTTTTGATCCCTTTAAATGGCTCGTCTCATTATATAATATTATTTAAAGTAGTGGGTAAAATTGTCAAGACTTTGCCTTTTATAATAACCGACTTCAAAAAGGAGGAGGTTCTCAATTCGTCGGAACCTTTTTTATGTCCACTTCGTTCACTGCCTAATTGGTCTAGTCTCGCAAGTGGGAATACTGAGCATGGGGTCCAGGGTTTTCCCAGGTCGGTCAAAGTTATATTGGGTTTTTCCATCAGGAATTCATTCAGTAGCAGCCACGGAGTCTGGATTTGTGTCCGGTTGATGGCAATAGGCTCGCCCCTATTACAAGGGATTTATAACGTAACTGGTGAATATGGATATACTATTAGGTACACCTCTGCCTAAACCTTCGGGGGCTGCGCCACTTTGTTAGAAAAATTGTTAATAACTCGGAACACAAGTACGTAGTTTGAATCTTTTTAGATATTTGATAACGCATGGTGGCCGATGCTACTACTTGAAATGAAAAATCGTGGCTGCTATAAAAACATATATAATATGTAATCTTGTATATTCAGTCTTTTTAAATGGTTCCACGATACTCAAACTCGGACATCATTCTATGTCAAAGTCCTTTACCATGGGATGTCCTCAGGGCTCGGTAATCTCTCCGTATATATGGAATTTAGGTTTTGATGATTTCCTCGCGATTCCCCTTCCACCCGACTGTTCATTAACCGGTTACGCGGACGACGGCCTGCTTCTCATTCAGTCGAGTGCTCGGACTGAACTCGAGAATTTAGCTGACACTTGCCTACGATTAATATCTCATCGCGATCGAAACCGTCTGACTTTTGCACCGCAAAAAACTCATCAACTAATTTTAAAAGGTGATCTTAAATCGTGGCCGATCATTAAATGTAATAACGTTCCCGTGAAAAGAAAGCAGTCGGTGTGCTACCTTGGTTTAGTCTTAGAGAGGAATTTTTCATTCATAGATCACATAAAAACTGTCGGTGAAAAAGCTAAAAAGAACTTTTATGCCTTAACGAGAATATCCAAATCTACGTGGGGTCTGTCATTTATAACTTTAAAGACCATCTACATATGTGGCTACTTACTTGGATTGTATGTGCTAGGGGGCACCTGTTTAGGCCGATAGGGCCACCATAAGAGCAGTGCGGCGTAAATTACTTCAAAGCCAACGTTTGGCTTTGATATTATTATGCAAAGCGTATAGAACGGTTAGTACTGAAGCCTTACCGGTGCTTTCGGGTGTACTTCCAGTCGATCTTGAGGTGCAGCGATGGGCTGGGCTGTAATATACTATAACGAGCGTGAGACCATGGACGCAGACTTTTTAACTATACGTGACCGTGCTAGAATTTCTAGATTATTCCAACCACAGACTGATGTCTGGGAGGAACTTTTGTCTGAATGGTAAAATGTAGGTGGGATAATTTTCATCAAAGGGCAACACCTCCACCAGTTCTTTCCATCCGTTCGTGAGCGGCTGGCCAGGACATGGCTGTTACCCAATTTCTCACAGGTCAGGGTAACTTTCAAATTAAATTATTTTCCTTCAAACTTGTTGAGTCGCCTTTTGTCAATGTTCCACATCTGACTGCGAATATGAACAATCTGCACATCACATAAACTAGAACAAATTCAATCGTTTTTGCCATACCTATAATTGAAATCAAAAAGCACAACGACTAAGGACCCATTAATGTTAATATTTATCCGTGGTTTTTGGCAAGTGAGCCTATCCCAGTTGTAAACGTCCCTTTGTGCCTATTGGCATTGTTTCGTTCTGTCTCCGGCTGATATGGAGGGAAGTAGAAATTACGTTTTTTTTTCCTACTCGGCTATACTTTCTGATTAAGTTCGTTGCGGGATCCAAGACAGTTAAATTCATTCTCTGGGACTACGACAGCTTGATTGTCTCGGCGCTTTTCTGGTGGTCGCCATTGTTGATTCTGGCTTTCAGGAGTTACAGTGGTTTGGGAATAGTGTGGCGGGCATGTCCCAAAAAAAAAAAAACTTCGGGGATTATACGCGTATTGTTGTATGTTATTTAAGTAGTCGGTAAAATTTACTGGACTTCTCTTGTTTTATTTGTAATGTGCTGCTCTATGATGCTTCTAACTTCTTGGATAAATGATTATTAAATAAAAAATTGGCTATATTATCTCATTAATGTGAACTATGTTTCATAATAATTATTCTGGCTTTATGGTCATAATCTGAGGCCACTGCAATGGAACTACTTAGTATGCAGCAATAATTTCAAATTCTGCTCTCGACTCATCCCATAATTTAGCCTGGTGCCATTTTTGAAGTAGGTTCTGTAATTTTTTGCACCAAACATAAAACGAGAAATGTTAGAAGCACAAGATTTTAATAAAATACTGAATTTTGATGTGCAGCATTTTAATATAAGAGGAAATATTACTAGTTCTATGTACACTGTACAATATAATTAAAATGACTTTACACAAAAATTAATTAATTCCGTTCATTCATTATACAATTCCAAATACACTTGCAATATTATTATCATAAACCTAAACAAGAGTCATGTTTGTGCTAAATATAATTTAAACTTATTAATTTGAACTTCATAGACACGAGCATGAATAAAAAATCTTACATGACACGATTTATTGATTTTTCGGGAAATAGCGATTGCGACTTTGAAAAAAGACCTAAGTATGTCTTTCCATACCTACTGCTAGAAAAAAGGATTCGTAAAGGACACATTCGTTACATCATATATTTTATCACATCGATGCTTGAGGAGAAAACAGTGAAGGAAAATATTGTGAGGTAGCCGGCATGTCTTAGACCCAAAAATTCCAAGAAATGAGACATCTACCAACCCGCACTGGGTCCGCGTGGTGAATAATAGCCCGTTCTCTCTCATAGAGAGGAGGCCTGTATCCCAGCAGACGGAACATTATAGGCTAATTATGCTATTCTATGCTTAAGGAGATTTTTTTGTAGTTCTACTTAATAGTTGGATAATTATACTTGTAACTGTGAAGTATAGTGGCAAATTTATGAGAATACCACATGGCTTTCATTCAGTAACAGTTAACCTTTAGGTTAAGAGGACAACATTGGCACCTAATTACAAAAACCAGTACATACAACTATAGTAATATCTATTTATCAAGCTTCAACAAATATTTTCTAGCTCCTAGAATGCAATCTCTGATACACGTTTCCCAATTGATCGTGTGTACGTCGATATTAAAAGTTTCTCTATCTGCTGCTGACATCGTTTTCACAAGATTTATTACATTGTCGTCAGAAAACTTCCATTCGTTCAGTAAGAAGAATTTAACTGCATCTATGACTTTTTTCAGACGATTTTGTAACTTCATTTGTCTGTAAAAAAATTAAAGATATTAAATTCACAGCAACTTTTCAAAATTAAAAAAAAAACAATAAAAGACTGAAATATCGTTTTAATATTAAAATCATGCCCGATGTAATGAATGGTCAGCTAATGGAGCGCTAGAACGGGGCTTTTCATCCATCAAAAGCATAAATGCCAAATACTTAAATATGATTTTGATATGGGAAATAACACCCTCAGTCGTTACAACGAGAGTGTACCATTAATCCGTCGGCTAGTATTTTAGTTTCAAAAAAGATGCCAAGTGCGAGTGGGACTCGCCCATGAAGGGTTCCGTAGCAGCAAGTAACATCATTTTTATTATTTTTATATTTGAGTTGATTGAATGAATGGTAATTTGCGGTTTACGATTTATGGCGTATTAAAAAAAATACTACTTACTAGATCTCGTTCAAACCAATTTTCGGTGGAAGTGTACATGGTAATGTACATCATGTTTTTTTTTTACCTTTATCTTTCTCTTATTTTAGAATTTACAGGGGGGGCGACACACATTTTACCATTTTGGAAGTGTCTCTCGCGCCAACTATTCAGTTTAGAAAAAATATATAATGGAAACCTCAATATCAGTTTTGAAGAGCTATCCATAGATACCCCACACAAATAGGTTTGATGAAAAAAAAAAATGAGATTCAGTTCTACGTATAGGGATCCCCAAAATTTAACGTTTTTTTCTATTTTTGGGCAAAAATCTTAATGCGGTTCACAGAATACATCTTACCAAGTTTCAACAGCATAGCTTTTATAGTTTCGGAAAAAGTGGCTAAGACATACAGACAGACATTACGAATCCATAAGGGTTCCGTTTTTTGGCATTTGGCTACGGAACCTTAAAAAGCTAAACACAATTGATGAATTTAAACCGATTTAAAAAGTACTTACAGACATTATTTTAATTTAAACCTATGTACAAATTTTTTTTTAACAGTTACAACATAAGGTTCTACAACGTCACGACTGCTATTTGAGTTTGAAAGGACCAAAAGTCTTATTTTTGACAGCAATATTTTGGACATTCGTTTAAAGGCGTAAACAATTATTGATTCTCTGAGTTACAGTTCAAAACTCTTCCTGAATGTGTTGAGTTATAGCTCACGTTCAACTACCAAAAAATACCATACAAAAACAATAACTACCACTGCGGTAAAAAACCAAAAGTAAAATACAAATGTTACTACCACTGCGGTAAAAACCAAAAGTAAAATACAAATGCGTTAAAAATACTATAACATGAAAGGAATAAGTTTTGACTGACTGAGGACTAATTTCAAAGTTATAAATTTTAATAAATGTAAGAGGGTCATTGACCGCTAATGCGATTTTAACTGGCAGCAACAGTAGTATTAGCTAAGCTGTGACGAAAGAAAAAGTTTTCCATTCCGACTTCTTTCACAGTATTTCCTTTTATTTTTGTTTTCAGACTGACTTTCAAATTTTGGTAGTTTTAGAACGGGCCGCGCCTCATCACCATGTGAGTCATCTACTTTTAAAAAACCGGCCAAGAGCGTGTCGGGCCACGCTCACTGTAGGGTTCCGTAGCTTCCCAGACCATTAAAAATACCAACAAAGTTATTTTTGCTGACGAAAAACGTCAGCAAAAATAACTTTGTTTTTCATAGTATTTGTATGAAAAACAAAGTTATCATTTGCGTTTTTTTGAAAAAGTGCTATATAACTCAAAAACTATTCAACTCATCAAGTTGAAAATAATTTTCCTAGAAAGTTCATATAAAGGTCTACTTCTGTGATTTTTTTCATATTTTTTAAACTTATGGTTCAAAAGTTAGAGGGGGGGGGGACACATTGTTTTTGACTTTCGGAGCGATTATTTCCTAAAATATTAATATTATCAAAAAATGATTTTAGAAAACCCCTATTCATTTTTAAATACCTATCCAACAATATATCACACGACAGGGTCAAAATTAAAAAAAAAATCGCTCCCCACTTTACGTCTGGGGGAGGTACCCTAATAAAAATGTTTTTTTAAATTTTTATTTTTGCACTTTGTCGGCATGATTGATATACATATTGGTACCAAATTTCAGCTTTCTGGTGCTAACTGTCACTGAGATTATCCGCGGACAGACAGACAGACAGACAGACATGGCGAAACTATAAGGGTTCCGTTTTTTGCCATTTGGCTACGGAACCCTAAAAAACGCCTCAATTTAAGACACCTACCTACCAACTGTCTTGCTAAGACTAGAAAGTGTTTTCAAATGAACCCAAACATATTAAAGGAGAGGAAAGGATAAAAGAAAAGTTCACTCACGTCGTTTTCTTTCCAGTTATTATGGACCATAAATCAATCAAATAAGCAGGTATAATCTGCAGCGTGAATGTTATTAGATTGTATAAAAACATTCGGGGAGTAAACATAATAAAGGGCCACGGGAATTCATCTGAAAATAAGGAAAACAATATTATTTTCAGCATGTTTCATGAAAAAATAAGCAACAGGTGAAATTCTCTGAACTCGCTGAACTCATTTTCAATGTTTATGTTTCTAAATAATAATTGATGTGAATTATAGATATATTCAACCTCGTTAACCTTAGCAATTTTGCCAATAATTCCAGGATGGGTTATTGTTGTTGTGGTGACTTATCGTTTGCTTTCGGTGGTCTATTGTTTATGTAAAATTAGATGTTCAAATACAAGTAGTCTTTCTTGGCTTATGAGATGCAAGTGACATTTCACCTTCTTTGATGAAGCGTTTACGAGGCCGAATCATACCTACGATCAATGCAACACACGAAAAACTTCATCGTCATTATGATTTCAGCCGAAAAACGTACACTGCTGGACATAGACCCATTAACCGGTCTCGTGCGACTCGCATCCAGTGGATTTCTGCAACCTTCACCAGGTCATCGATCCACATAATAGGAGGTCTTCCAACGCAACGTCTTCCGGTTTGCAGTCGCCTCTCCAGAACTTTTCGTCGGCCATCCATACATACAAAGAACTTACTTAATGAAAACCTGAGAGCCACTCTCCTGGTGATAGCACCGGCTCCATCACACGTGATAGGGTTTGTTCTTCCTGTACAGCAGTTGTACACTTTAATTTGTTTTGATCTGCAATCAAATATGTGATCAGATGACGACTGATAATGAAGTATAGGAGAAGAAGACATGTTGCGCCGATCCCGACAGTATATGAGTTGGATGTAAGTGGCTATAGTTATACTTATAACTCTACTATAATCCAGCCATGTGGCAACTAAAGCAGCGAGGAAAACAAAGCAAAAACAGTGGATAAAAATCAACGTAAAATAACGGTGAAAGGATTATAATGTAATGGATCCAGACAAGGTAACACAATGTATTTTTCACTTCTCATGCTCTAAAAGTACGCCAATATAGTCCTACGAAGCGGGATTAAAGTGACCATTTATTCCCTAGGGAGTAACAGTAATTGAAAATGGAAGGATCTTTTACTCTGAAACATGGTAACAAAAGATTAACTTATCAAAAGTTTTATTTTTTCGAATTGGCTTGCAAATAGAAAGCGGTTTATTGAAAAAAAAAAAATAATGAACTCTTCAACGCGAGAAAAAATATTGTTGTTTGTGTGCATCGTTGATTTTGAAAAGTATGTGCAATGCCTCTGTTGCTAGCCGCTGCAATAATGTATGTACTAATTATCTGTGGATCATCTTTATTGCGAAAATGTTGAGAGTTTGTGTTGTGTTTTAAATTGTTAATATAATGGCTTCGTTTAGTCCCTCGTTATAAAATATACTATGTTACAAATTTACTAGTAACAATGATATATTACGAATAATTATAAATGAATGATACATTATTATATTACTAACTAGCGGACGTCACACGGTTTCACCCGCGTATTTCGCGTTCCTGTGGTGGTATGGGGATGAAATATAGCCTATGTTACTCGCTGATAATGTAGTTATCCATTGCTGAAAGAATTTTTCAATCGGTCCAGTAGTTTTAAGTTTATTCGTAACATACAATAATACAAATCTTTATCTTTATGATATTGGTAAATTTTCTATAGAAATAGATTTTTTTATTCTACCTCCATTGCGAACAATAATAACAAAGAGTCAAGTAACACTTACTTCTGGCATTTCGTAGCAGCCACTATAATGAGGTTTGTAACAATATCGACTGGCACCAAATCTGTGACGTTGCTTCCTTTACCCTGTGCCACCTTTAGAGCACCAGCCGACATCCCGATGAACAACCCAGTGGCACCATTCCATGTGTCTATCCAGCCAGGACATGGCTCTTTGAGGGCTGATACCACTGGAAACATAACATAACATTATATTTGTATTCGCCATAGGGCAAGTATACAGGGTGTAAACAGACTCTTCATGGAGGCGTCAACCAAGCATTCTGTACATTAAATTAGGTAAATTTACGAAAAAATTGTTGCTGGGAAACAACTTTTTTTGGGGTGAAAATCACGTTTTACGGTGAAACTCAATGTAACGCACTCAAAACATTGTGTTTATGGGCGCGTTTAATAGTAAACGGGCTTATGGAGATATTTAAAGTGAAGTTATGACCTTAAAAACTAGTACAGTGAAACCTGGATGACTGGGATATTCAAGGGACCTGCAAACTGGTTTCACTTAAAGAGGTATTCTACTTACCCAGTATCTCAGATATCGAGACATAATTATCGGGACCTCAGCATGAGTTCCGACTATGGAGGTTTCTCACTTATCCAGGTCCCACTGAACCAAGTTTCACTGTATTTGAAAACCAACTTATGCAGAAGTTTGGAACTTTGACCTCCAATACAACCCTAACTAGTAGATTCCAATATAACCGAACTAGTAGATGTTAAGTTACGTTTGAAGACCCGAATGGCGCAGGCGGTAGTGAAGCTGCCTTACGTTCTTTGAGTCCCGGGTTCGAATCCCGGTAGGAACAAATGTTTGTGTGATGAGCATGGACGTTTGTTCCCGAGTCATGGATGTTAATATGTATAATTAGTATGTATTTACAAACATAAAAGTATCTATGTAGTATATTAACTATCTGGTGTCCACGACACAAGCCTCGTTGCTTAGTGTGGGACTAGATGGCGCTGTGTGTAATGTCCAGCGATATTTATTTATTCAAAAAAAATATCGCGACGACTGCGCGAACAAGTGGCGTTTGGCATCGTTAAGGGTTTATTTACCTTTACAAAGATTGGTCATGAAACCCACCATACTGGTAGGCTGATACTGCCAGTTGGGGGGGCGGGGGTTTACCCTTGTCTCCGACTCTTTGAAGTAGTGGGAATCGTGGGGTATGAGTCAGTAGGAGCCTGACATAATCCTCCGTATTACCAAGGTCAAGAAAAGAAAGTGTGAGACAAAGGTGAACAGTATACCCTCATTGCCAGTTATCACTCAAAAATTCATAATTAGGATTTGTGCCTTGTTGTCTCTAATATAAACATTCCCTAAATGTATTCGAAAGCCCGAAGCTCGTACCAAAGCAAGCACAGACTGTATCCAAAACGATATGAGCAAGTGACTTAGCTAACAACAACAAAACTGAGGCAGTAACAGTCTCTTGTGAAGGTGTACATCGATATCATATTATCGTAAGATAAAACTGACAAGAAGCCAACGAAAATCGTTTAACACAATTTCATTATTAATAATAGCTTTAAGTATTACTTCGGGAAAACCGGAATTTAGGTAAGAAAACATATTTAAGTGCGGAACTCATTAATTTCAAGAGCCATTTCCAAGTATAACATAATCTTATTACCTATAGATGGTCTAACGATGGTAACTGGCAATACTTCACATTGCTTCATAACTTGCTCTTCCGCGAAAGCTTTTGAGAAAGTGTAAGTATTGGGCTTCTTTCCTGTAAAGATTATACATTTAATTTCAATTTTCGATGGCAGATTTTGGATTTTCGAAGAAAATCAAACTTTGATGTGTTCATAACCCCTGTATCCTAATAATTGCTAATGCATTTTGGGGCAACCACAATCCCATTAATGGCTGGCTGAATAAATAGCTGGCTGGTCACTGGTGTACCTGGTAACCATTCACATGCCGCTAAAAAAAGGCGTTAGAAAATAATACGTGTGACAAAATTATAAAGAAAAAAGTAAAATGTTGTGATTATCTGCACCATGAAAACGAGAGCTTATAGCATTAATACTGTCATAAATTAATTCACGACTAATTTTATTAAAGCACAAATTACTACCTAATTAGCAAGCAACTTCAGTATTTACAAAATGGTTTATAAACAAGGTCTTACCCATAAACTTTGACACAATCTCGTCGTTATGTGAATACATTTCAGCAAAAAGTCTGGCGGATTCTAAATTCATAGGCATGGGATACACCACTTCACCTATATATTTTCGGTCTGTATTAGTAAAGGCTGTAGATACGTGCACAAAAGCCTGTGAAAAAAAAAAACAAAGGTAAAAAGTAGTTGGTTCAAAGTACAATTCAGAGGAGAAACATAACTGCATATTGCAATAACAAGGGTTCTAAAATGGCCGCTTTAACAGAACATGATATGAATCACGTTAAAAATTTAAAATTCTTAAAAGGGACTTTATGTTTATGACTGTAAAGTCCATTTTTAACTTGATTCATATATTTTTAGAGTGTGCTAAAGTGGCCTTTTTAGGCCCGCTGATTTCAGCAAGACGAATGGTCAACCCCATCATCCTACGAAAGAGTTTTCGCAAAGTTACATAAAAACATCTGCATTTTTTTTTAAACGTTCACCGAGTGTATAAACGATGTTAGCATGTAAGCATGCAGCCTTTTTCCAACTATGTTCGGGTCGGTTTCCAGTTTAATCGGATGAAGCTAAATAAGTACCAGTATTTTACATGGAGCGATTGCCTATGTGACCTCCACAACCCAGTTAGTACTGAGTAATACGATACCCTTTAGTAAGACTGGTTGTCAGACTTTCGGATCACTGCAGCTGACTACCTGTAACGACTGTCAAAGATCTACAATTGACAGCCAGGACCGACGGCTTAAGTGCGTGCTCGTTATGTTATGGGTGGTCAACCAATCCACGGACCAGCGCGGCTTAATCTAAAAATCGACCCGAGCGGCTGTTATAATTTAGCCACAAGCAACATTGTTTAATTATCATGGAATCACAAAGAGAAAAACTTTGATAATTCACAATTGTTTTTCAGATTTTAGCGAAAACTTCTCACCTCTAATTTCTTCATCCGGCGACATAAATCAATGACATTTTCTGTACCATTTATATTGATCCGCATGGCATCTTTGAGTGGCAGCTTGAATGCCACTGTGGCTGCTAAGTGGAATACTACCGATACCTGAAATGAAAATTCTACAGTACCTACTATCGTACAAATCGGAACTGCAACAGATTTATGGTCCATGAAACACAATAAAAACCTGAATGAATAATAAACTTTCAAAACAAAATTATGAAAATGACTTCATAGAAATCTCATGAGCACGTCATCATTTTTTTTGGATGAGTTTGCAAACAGACCCAAAGTTCTGTTTGCAAACTCATTTTAGTATGTAAAACCAAATATGTGGGAGACTATCTGAAGAAAATTCATAGACTAGACCAGACTTTCCCAAAGTGGGCGATAACGCCCCCTTGTGGGCGCTGCAGGCATAAAGGGCAGTAAGAGTCCCGGAAAAAAATGGGGGCGTTGTGTAGAGGGTTAGGGGGCGACTTGTAATTTCATCTAGGAGCACTCTTAGACACCGACTGAGCTCTCGACTCTCGACTACAACTTGTGAACATCAACTAATTTTAATATTAGTATCATATTATATATACTTACTCTGTCTGAATACCATAAAGTTGCGTTTCAATAATCATTCTCATTGGCAGGTGTAGCCCGTAAGAGTTATTCATATTCATTTATTTGCGTTCCACAAGGTAAAATATGGTGTCAACAAAAAAGGCTTAGAGCTAAGAGCCGTTGTAGACCCTGTCAGGGCACAGCAAATAGTTAACTTGGAACCTGAGCATTCTACCGTTTATCAAAAGTTAGTATAACATACATAACAACAATCCTGTAATCCCCAAAGGGTACCAAATAGTACCCACATTTCATCAGTTATGTTTTAAGTCTCATACATGCCATAGGGAGCTAGCCTATTGCCTTCAACCGGGCACAAATTTAGATTTTGTGGCTGCTACTTAAAGCCCAATAACTCTTTGCCCGACCTGGGAATCGGACCCAGCACCTTATGCTCAGAGTGGCGCTTGCGTCCACTACACCAACGAGGCAGTCGAAGTCGGAGTCTTTATGTGTCTTCGTATGAAACAGTGATATGAAGTACCTAAAGCCTCATAGTTAACGTACCTCGTCCTCTAATATTTTTAAAACCTCATCCGGCAATCCGAGATATTCGCGGGTAATGTCCCCATTAATGACTGTAATTTTTTTCAGCTCCTCATTTCGGCTTCCTTTTAATCTGTCAAAAACCTAAAAACACGAATTTGTTATTACGAATTTGTTAATATTCTTTCCAGGTATTATTTTTATTTCCGTGAATAAAGAAAATGAATTTATATAATAATACAAGAATACATTACTGATTAAAAGAAACAAACTTGGAACTTGAATAATTTGCATAGTGCGTACGCACCTACGTGTCCACTGAATGTTCAGACACACTTGGACAGCCATCTTTTATTTAAAAGTTTTATGGCAAAATATGAAATGCATGTTTAAACCTATACTTACTTGTGAGCTAGTGATACGCGCCAGTCGTTCACTCGCCTGTTTCCCATCCTTGTCACGTACTAGGACATAAATTTTGTCAATCCCACTGCAGCTGTACAGCAACTTTTCTATTAAAGTCTGGAATTATTAAACATGCTGTTTTGAATACTATTTAGAAGGAAACTACGTGTGTTCCTGGTCCTCATCCTTTTAATTCTAGTAGGGGTAGACAGTGGAATATGAATGCGGAGACGTTTGAATCACACTTCACTCAAAGAGTTTGGAATAAAATATACTAAAATTGAAATACAACTGTTTTACAATATTGCTAACTCTATGGTTACAATGGCGGTCTTATCGCTGACAGTGATATCATCCAGTTAACCTTTGGATGGACTATACGAACATAAGCAAGAGTTTATAGCAATATTCAATCACAGAGCAATAATAAAAATGCTACGCGGAATTTGATGTCGCGAGACCAACTAGATTTAATACACTTCTAAACTACACAATGGCTTGTTATTTTTCATCGATTTTTAGATAAGATTAATGATAAAGCGTTCCCTGTACATAATCATTCCGTTTTCTTTTCCACCTAGAGCAAAAATATTAAAAAAGACTTACCTTGCCAACAAATCCGGTACCACCAGTTATAAACACAGATTTTCCGGAATAAAACGATGCCACCTTTGACCCATTGACATTGGACATTTTGAATTGTATCTTGAAATCACAAAAACCTAAGAAACAGAGAAAAAACTTTAAAAATAATATTCTTATGTAACGTCTTCCACTTCACTTCGTCAACTAACAATTAGATCTAATATAAAACAATTAATTTCACTTCACTTATAAAACTACTGAAACCCTGCAAGGTTTTACAACTGACATAACTTTTTAAGGTCAGACAATACATATTTATTTCAAACGTATGTAAATTAGGAAATGAAGTCTCTAAATGTTGGTGAACACCGTATCAAAATCTATTGCGTATTAGAAGAACAACGCGACTAAAGAAAGCACCATTATTTTATTATGATGTATGATATACATTGAATGTTAATAATGGCAGAGGGCTGGTAATACCTCTTTCATAATGCAGTTTACATCAGCAACCTTGAATATTAAAAGCAATTTTCAAATAAAATCTACAAGACAACATTTTACGTTATTAAAGCGAGAAGGCAACTGCGTCGAAATTCACTTTGCAATCGAATCAGGAATGAAGAGATCTGCACGAGAGCTCAGGAAACCGACGTAGCCCGATGAACATCGTTAAACTCAATGTGGCAATGAACACGATAAATTGCTCGCAGAACAAATGGCTGATGGGTACAAAAGGGTCTGGAGTGACGATCACGTACCAAAAGCCTGACTGAGGACCTGATAAAGTCCAGGGAAGCCCACTGGATGCCAGCAGCGCAGGAACTGGCGATATACGCAGTGGATGTCCTTTGGAATGATACGGTGCTGATGAAACCACAGAAATACAAATTTCAACTTTAAAAACGTCAGTACTCCTCAAATTCACTTGAAACAGTGAGCTGAAAAAATAGTTACGGAACAATTTATATATTCTCTCCTTACGCATTTACAATTTGTTCGTTTTTTTTTTCTATTTGATAAATTGTTTTTGCATTATTTAATCGCATTACTGTTTTATTTAATGTCATACTAAAATGATACTTTATTTTGTATAGGATCGTTTAAAGGATATTTTTTGTTTGTATGGTTGGTAATTCTTCTTCATAGTATCGGTGATTCTTATTATTTATTGAAATAAAACTTGGCTTTGACCACAACTCTGCCGCATCGGCAACGTTGGTAGTGGCATTGGACAGTTCCCTTAAATTGCAGGACAGAAAGTGAGCTATCGATCGTTATCCGGTTCCGTAGTTTCATTTGATTCACCGGAGTACCGCCACCGGACTAAGATGAACTAGTGCCCACCTGGCTCCTCACTTGGTTTAGAGTCTTCCAAGGGCACGTGAAAAATCTTTGTACACTCGGAAGCCATGGCAGTTGCTTGACAGCCGGTAGCTTCTCTGCAGGCTCAACGATATAAGCAGGAGGTGGTGGAGAGAATCTCTCATCCCAGACGCCAGAGCCTGCGGACGGTGAGCTATGGGCTAGCTCGCCGTCCGTTCGTCTTATGACAACAGACCGTGTCGACGGCGCCTTCGTGTTCTACGCGCACCTCAAAGAGATGTCAGCATAAGGAAGGGGTGATGCCTGCCGGGGCTGCGTGACTGTTCGAAAGAGATACCGCGGCCCTGGAACACAAAGGGCTAAGAAGAAACATGGATGGTTCGTCAGTAAAATTAGGACACTCCCTTCTGCTCCGCCCAGGGCCGGTGGGGTCATTTGATGATGATTTATTGTCACAATGAGAATAATGCCTATTTCTGATATACTATGTACTTGAACCTATTTATAGTGACAATTCACCGTAGATAGATCAGATAGATTTAAATATTTTATCTGCCAAACTGTCAGTGCATTGCAGTAAAAAAAAACTTAAGTGTTACTCGTAAGAATCAGTTTATGTAGAAATAGCACTATGTGACATTGACAACCGGACCATTCAAATATTAATGTAAATGTTAAATAGTTAATATTAATGGAAATATATATGAGTTATGCAAATTAAAAAAAAATGCAGTTTGCGTTTGTTAAAATCAAATATTTAATCATCGTAAAGCCAGTATCCTGTTATGAAAAAAAATCGAGATAAAAATTATTATTCCTTGTTCTTATTTCAATTTAAGACTTAACAAGCAAGCATGGCCATCTATGTTAACGTGTTTAAAAGTGAGGAAATTTTACGGAAACGTAGCCATCCAGAGCTATACAGAGCTCCTTCGATATGGAAGGAGTTCTCAAACCTGCCGATAGATGTTGCTAATAAAGGTCACCAGACCGCAGAGGGAGGATTTATTTTTGGAAAAACGGGTTACCTAAAACTAAGAATTTAAAATAATATTCTATTTTCTCATTTCAGAAGAACCTGGGCTTAATACTGGCCTGGCCAATACTTGCTTTGCACATAAACTTTTCAGTAGCTAACGTCAATTCAATGTAGGGCTATTTCTGACTTTTCCATTATCTTTACCCCCGATAGCAAGTCTTGCCTAAGTCTAAGTTTTCAGCATGCAAGACAACTCAAAAATAAAAGGTTTAAACATACACTGGCACTTACACTGTTCAAATTGTTGCCCATTTAAACGGGCAGTTATTTCATTTCAATAATTTTATTCTTTGCTAAAAAATGCTAAGTTATGTTGCTGCCGATCTTCACGTCAATCTATTTGTTCGGCACGGCAATCTGTTTATTGAACTAATATGGTGACTAATAGAAAGCGGTAGAATTAAAATTACTATAAATATAAGAAAATATATATTTATTTTCTCAAACGTTATATAATTTAATACATTAATATTATTTCTAAGATGGTCTTAAGATGGAGTCGAACAGTTATCCAGTTAACACATGGCTGAAAAGTATAGTCACACGTAATAATGCATTCATT
The DNA here is from genome assembly GCA_950022955.1 of Xestia ashworthii. NCBI lineage: Eukaryota > Metazoa > Arthropoda > Insecta > Lepidoptera > Noctuidae > Xestia > Xestia ashworthii. The sequence continues at coordinate 9,520,219 of OX465558.1, read as the reverse complement.
TATTTCTACAGTGCCTTGCAATGCATATGCCAGCGCCATATTGTAGAAACAGTTAGATTGTAATATAACTAGCGAGATTGTAAACTCTCGAAAGATTGTCAAACGAATTTAACAAACTGCTTACAATATGACGCATCATTTTTCGGTAGATTATAATCTGTCGAAGTGACACCGTAGGTAATATTGTGAAATGTATGCCACGGAAGTTAACTCACGAGGTGTCTTGCCCCATGGTACCACTCTCTCATGAAAAGATAATGCACCATTCCTGAGAAAAACGTATTAACCCTACCTAACCTCAAAATACTTTATATTCGCTTATAAAGCGTATTCGACGGGCTCCTATTTCTGTCTGCAGGGTATAAAGGAACCTAACTAACCTAACGTCGGGGTGCCAAATCCCGATTATGGGGGCAGTCGAGATACTTCCGTCGCATGCATTTCACAATATTACTGTTTCACTTTGATAGATTATAACCTACCGAAAAATACTGCGTTATATTGTAAACAGTATGTTCGTTTGACAATCTTTCGAGAGTTTACAATCTCGCTAGATAGATAACAATCTAACGGGTTTGACAATTTTACGGTGACATATACATATTGTAATTTAATTGACAAATTATAAATTCTAATGACCTTGAAAATAAATGCTTCTTTTAAAAATAAAAATGAAATGTCTAGTTACTTCCAAAATTGTAATGATCTGTGGTTTTTAACATGGGACTTCGTTCCGTATGACTGTGATATTTTGTCAAAATAATCGCAATCTCTCTCAAATATCTAAAGGGTGTGAAAAAACATGGGAACCTTCTAGTTACTCAAACGTCCAAATTCTAACTTTTACACATTTTTATTAAATATTATTTTTGGTTAGAGATCTTTACATTAAATATCTCCATGACCCGTTTACCATTCAATGCAGCCTATCCTTCAGCACAATGCCTTACGTTGAGTTTTACTGTAGAACGCGAATTTGAAACCTATGTTTTTTTTTTTGTATAGCGTTACTAAGTTTAATGTACATAATGCTTGATTGACGGCTTCGTGAAGAGTACGTTTACACCTTGTATAAAGGTGTGTTTACACCGTATATAAGGGTGTGTTTACACCGTGTATAAGGGTGAGTTTACACCGTGTATAAGGGTGTGTTTACGCCGTGTATAAGGGTGTGTTTACACCGTGTATAAGGGTATGTTTACACCGTGTATAAGGGTGTGTTTACACCGTGTATAAGGGTGTGTTTACACCGTGTATAAGGGTGTGTTTACACCGTGTATAAGGATGTGTTTACACCGTGTATAAGGGTGTGGTTACACCGTGTATATGGGTGTTTACACGCGACTTCATTCGTAAGGAAGTTGGAAAATATTCCACAGGAACTTAATACTATGATAACTTACTGCCTTACCCGGATTTTAGTCGACCTAAAGGGTGTAAAACACCTCCTAACGAAGCCAAAAGACCATTTCTTTGTTCTACACTATACCTAGGAACCTTCTAGTTACGGGTCAAAGTTCCAATTTTTCAACAAGTATTTTTTTTAATTGTTACATGTTTTAAATGTAAGTTCTTTTTTAAACACCTCTACGACCCCCGCACTATTCAATCCATCCATCAGCACAATGTTTAAGTGCGTCACACTGAGTTCTAGCACAAAACATGATTTTTCACCCCAAAACAAAAAGTTGTTTCCCAGCAATATTTTTTGCGTAAAGTTATTTAGTTTGATGTACAGAATGCTTGGGCTTGGTTGACGGCTTCGTGATGAGGTGGTTTACGCCCTGTATAGGGTGACTGGCAATTAGTGTATGATACCTTTTTTTTTTCGGATGGGAAATCATCCTTTTACTGACTAAAACCCATCCATGTTCCTTCAGCGCCCTTTACGTTCCGGGGCCGCGGTATCTCTTTCGAATAGTCCCGCAGCCCCGGCAGACAGTGTACGATAGCTGATTTCAAGTCGTCAGAAATATCTCAGTAGCAGCCACGGAGTCTGGATTTGCGCCCGGTTAATGGCAATAAGCTCACCCCCTTTTAAATGATAAATTATATTTATTCAGCAATAAGGTTTCCTCAAACACTTGTTCACGTATTTTTTTTAAACTAGTTGGGGCCGATGTTTCGTACCTGACTACTCTGAGAAGAAACAGCCGAAACAAACTCAGAGGTCATAGTCTCTTTTGAAGTCCAGAAAATCATGCTTAATTCACATGAGGACTATGCAGATTAGTGTCTCGAGATGGTCTTTTGAAGAAAGAACCACACAGATTTGAGTGGACCTGTCCCAGTCAGTGCAAGCATTTGTCAGTTATCGTGGTGTATATTATTACAAGGACTTAAACATAACTGGCATAACGTAAGTGTATTATTAGGTACACCCCTGCCAAACCAATCAGGTTTATGCATTAAAATAAAATAAAATAAAATCTTCACAAAAATGTTCCTTACATAGAGCACAGAAGATTCTGATACTGAAAGAAAGAAAGAATGAAATAAAATGCATTTATTAGCCCGCACATGACAAAACACATCAAAATTATCAGTATTTAAAACTTACTAATAAAAATTAAACAGTAAAAAAAATATAAAAATTAAAAGAAACGAAACTCGTCCTGTGCGAGGCCAAAAGGCTCCTATCTCAGACTGGTGCTGTAACATTAAAAAAATATTGATGATTAGTACTTACTTGGATTTTTCTCCAGGGTGCGTGTCTTCCTTACGAGGCACGAAAGGGAAAACCAGATATACTCTTGTACACAGGATGGTAATGTGGTTCTAAAGAAGTAAACTGCGGTATCTGGCCAGGTTTCAGAAGTACCTGTCAACAATACAGAGCGAGATGAGGTGGAAAGTGAACTGAAATCTGTAACAATAAATCCCAAATGGCCTATAGTCTTATTTTTTGGCGCAGCCGTGAGACACACAGTAGTTATCTTTTCATCTTTGTGCTTAGGTTCAATCTGTTTTAATGTTATGTGCTATTGTGGCATATATGTGCCAAATAACCCTATTTTATCCATCTATTTCTCTAGATCAATAATTATTTATTACTAGCGTCCCGCCCCTGCTTCGCACAGCAACAATTCAAAACTATCCTATCTTGTAAGTTCCAGCTTACAAGATAGGAAAGTTTAGTGGAACCGACCACTCACTTTCATTGAAATTGGTTGAGTGGTTTCGGAGATTGACACGTAAATTTTGTTTATATGTCGAAGCACTAGGGTAGCCCGCGCAATTCAAATTTTATTGAGGGTATTATTGAAGATTTTACTAATCAAAAAAGTTATTTGTATGTATTAAGATGATTAAAGGAAATTGTAATAATAATAATTCTTTAAATAAAATAAAAAAAACTAAATTCAAACTCTGCAAAATTCTAAAAATTCAAGATAATTTGTATTTTGCGCTACCCTGGCTACCCTGGTTTTTTCTCCCTTGATGAGTTTTCAGTTCACCTTACTGAGAATTAATGAGGCTAATTTGATTGTCGTTTGTGGATACTTGTACTCAAAGTGCAAACATGAGGTCACTGCACCAATTTTAAGTAAACTAAAGCAGCACTAGGTAATGTTCAGCCTTGTTATAGGCTTTTCCAAAGGGCCAACCGGAAATTGTTTAGCTACTATTTATTGAAATTTTATTCCAACCTTTAGATGGCAGGTATTTATTTAAACATTGCTTTTTTATTGTTTTATTTATTTATTTATTTACGCATTTATATTGGCACCGTACTTAACAATATTCATGGTCGTCATTTGTCATATTGATTCTAAGGTTCAATTCACACCGAGTGACTCAAAATATAACCTTATTTACTACACGAAACGATACACATTTCATTGTGATGCATGTAGCTGGCACGTGGATGTGTTTAAAGTTTAAAGGTTTTTTTCCTTTCCCGACCTGGGAATCGGACTCAAAACGTCATGGTCAGCAGTTTCGCCATAAATAAACCCTATGTTTTTATTCAGTCCGACATTGAAAACCAGAGGCAAACAAATGATTTCCTCATAATTGCAGCAGCTTGATTAGCGTGAAACTTTTTTCGATGCTCATAAATACATGTATTTTATTTATCCCTACTAATATTATAAATGTGAATGTAAGTTTGTTTGTTACGCTTTCACGCGAAAACTATTCAACCGATCATCATGAAACTTTGTACACATATTCTTGGAAGTATTAGAAGTACAGGATAATTTTTATTAAAAAAAAAAACAAAATACGAAAAATTAAAAAAATTTACCGTACTCCCACGGGAACGCGGGTGAAACCGCGTGACGTCCGCTAGTAATATTATAAAGCTGAAGAGTTTGTTTATTTGAACGCGCTAACCTGAGGAACTGCTGGTTCGAATTAAAAATATATGTTTGTGTTGGATAGTCCATTTATTGAGGAAGGATTTAGGCTATATAACATCACGCTACGACCGTTAGGACCGGAGCATGAATGAAAAATGTTGCAAAAACGGGGATTATTTTTTCTCTCTTATGTAACGCAGACGAAGTTGCATAAGGGACTACGCACATCTATTCAGCTCTATTCAGCTTGTGCCCATAGAAAACAACGATTTTGTATGTATGCGTTCAGCTGTACGCGTCTCATACAAAATCGTTGTTTATTATGGGCATAAGCTGAATAGAGCTGAAGAAGTGTGCGTAGTCCCTAAGTCAGCTAGTATATTATACAATAGTCCTACATTGACATGTCGCTCTAAAATTTTCATTATCCCAATCTCCAGGGGGGCCAGGAGTCCATGGCACAGAGTATCCTAGTTTGAACTCCAGACTCCCACAAACCTTTGTACCTCCAATATTTGTACAACTCTATATTGTAACTGTACTTTGTTTGTGTTCACGCTGGTAAAGCCGCTGGCAGAAGTTACTGCGTCTATAGAAAGAAAAGAAAGAAAGAAAAATCATTTATTAGCCCGCACAGGATAAAACACATCAAAATTATCAGTATTTAAAACTTACTAATAAAAATTAAACAGAAAAAAAAATTAAAAGAAACGAAACTCGTCCTGTACGAGGCCAAAAGGCTCCTATCTCAGCATAAACATTTTGCTAAAGTGACGTTTTGATAATAGGTCGTTTTGCTACTATTTAGGACTTTTTGCTAATATGTAGGACGTTTTGAAACGAAGGCCACAAAATAACCCTCCTGTTGTTCCTCTCGGTGTAGCAAACGCCTGACTGATTTGTGTAGCAAGTTGACGTTGCGGGTTTTTTAACTTTTATTTTTTCAGTTTTGTGATTGATTGCTGTTAACTTTCTATATGTTCCCATTAAAATAGATAGACAAACTTTTAGGAATCATTCAGACCACCAAAGTAAAGACAACAATAAAAAATAATAAGAAAAACGCAAAAATAAATCAGCTAACGAAAATACATTAAAAATGTTTGGTTACCCAATGAATAAACACATCCATCTCAGTGTTGTTTTTGCTTTGATATGTTTGGTTAGACGTACCAAATGCTGTGTTAAAATTTGTCCATCTATTTTAATGGGACCTTATATGTATATTATACTGATGCAGGAATGGATGTTGAAGCATGTGATCCTTCCTGGGTTCGATTCCGATGACAGGCAATGTTATTCACGGGGCTGCGGGACTGTTCGAAAGAGATACCGTGGCCGTGGGAACATGGATGGGTTTTAGTCAGTAAAAGTCTGACACTCCCTCCTGCTCCGCCCAGAGTGGTCATTTGATGATATCCCATCCGGAAAAAAAGGAGATATTATTTGGTTTGTCTATTTGAATTTTATCAGTAACAGTCTGGCATTATCATCCGCCTAGCCTTATCCCTACTATGTTGGGGTCGGCTTCCAGTCCAACCGGATGCAGCTGAATACCAGTATAGTACATGGAGCGACTGCCTATCTGAGCTGCACAAACCAGTTAGTACTGGGTAATACGATACCCCTCGATAAGACTTGTTGTCAGACTTTTTGGGCCGCTGACTACCTGTAACAACTGCTAAAGATCTACAAATGACAGCCGGGACCAACAGCTTAACGTGGTACAGAAGAAACTTGGTATGTACGGGTGGTCACCCATCCACAGACCAACCTAGGTAAGCAAAGCTAAACCCCTAAAGATCGACCCGAACGGCTGGTAATTTACATTACCAGCCGTTCGGGTCGATCTTTAGGGGTTTAGGTTACCCACGAGCTATTCTGAAATTATTTCTACTGTATAGCAGTGGGCTTCTCCCTGTCACCTAAATAGGACTTAAATATGGTGGGTATGTCTGTCCCTATACAAGGTGTAAACAACCTCTTATGCCGTCAGCCAAGCATTCTGTACATCAAACTGAGTAACTTTACGCAAAAAATATTGCTGGGAACAACTTTTCTTTTTTGGGGGGAAATATCGTGTTTTGTGGTAGAACTCATTGTAACGCACTCAAAACATTGTACTGATGGATGGATTGAATAGTATGGGGGTCGCGTCTTGGAGATATTTAAAGTAAAAATCTTAAAGGGTGTAAAAACTTCTTAAAGAAGCCGAAAGGCACTTGTTCTCCCCGTCATTGCGATCACTTTTTTGATCTACACCATACCAGCTGGGAACCGTGTTACGGAGATATTGGGGGCCAAAGTTCCAACTTTTTGACATGAAAAGAGGTTTTTTTACACCCGTTAAGAACCCTCCTTTAAAGGCACTATGTTATATGTATGTAATGTTGGTACTATTGTGCTATGTTGTTAATTCTGGGTTCTACTCATTTAATGTATATATGTCACCGTAAAATTGTCAAACACGTTATATTACAATATAACGTGTTTCTCTCTAGCGATATTGTAATATCTCGAATTATTGTCAACTGAACATACGGAAGTATCTCTGCCCCCATAATCGGGACTTGGGGCACCCCCCCGTTAGGTTAGTTAGGTTCCTTTAAACCCTGCACCCGGAAATAGGGGCCCCGCGAAGCGGGTCTCCGTCGACTACGCTTTTTAGGGGAATATGAAGAGTTTTAAGGTTAGGTTATATTAATCGATATTTCTCAGGAATGGTACAGTATCTTTTCATGAGAGTGGTACCACTGGGCAAGGGGGACCCCTCCTTCACTCCACACCGCGTGAGTTGACTACCATCGCATGCATTTCACGAAAAATAATGCGTTTGACTTTACAATATCGCTAGAGATATTACAATATAACGTATTTGACAATTTTACGGTGACATAATATATACACTGCTCTAAAAACGACTACTCTAAACTCATCGATGCAATAAAAGAACTTGCCAGAGAAATTGGCACTGCTGCACCTACTGACCTTATTCAAACGCTGCAACAACTGACCGTTACAATGTCAACTGTGCAATTATAAGATCGATCTCGTGCGTTCGTGCGTACGCAGGTTGTCTATGTAACTATGTTCTAGGCTATGTACATGTTATGTGTGTATGTGTAGAATCTCTGGTAGCTATCTCAGTTTAGGACGGAAATGAAATCAATGCTTTAGTAGATTGTAGATGGTTTAAACTTTAACATTAGAGTTGCTTATTCTTCGAACACATTTTTAATATCCGATTTGAGTTTGTTTCTGTCTTCATAATTATGAAACGTCTTAATCTATACTATTACGAATAATATTATATAGCTGAAGAGTATCTTTGTTTGGTTGAACGTGCTAATCTCAGGAAATAGGTACTGTTTGGAATTGAAAAATTATTTTGTGTTGGTTCCATTTATCAAGCAAGGTTATACATAACATCACGCTACAAGCAATAGGAGCGAAGCATAAATGAAAAATGTTGCAAAACCAGAGACAATTTGTTCTTTTGTTAGCTTTTTCTCTCTATGTGACGCAGACGAAGTTGCGCGGGTCAGCTAGTAAATAATAAATGGTCGATAAAATATCATGGAAGAGTGATATTCCTTATAACCTTTTTGAGCCATGGCAACTCAGTGGAGACTTACTATCGATGCTGGAAACATTATGACCAGAAGTTTACTGTATGCGAAACACCATAGATTAGAATCGAAACACAAGTACACACACCCTCTTCGTTCACTGTCATACTATAATCCGACACGAGTGGAGTGATCCGGCCAGGACCAACTATTTAACGTATTTAGGTCCATGTTCACCGAGAAGATAACAGTCTGATTATCTAAAACCGCTGTTTAAAACACATTTTTGTATGGGAACATGTCACAGTGACAGCTGTTTTTCGATAATCAGACTGTTATCTTCTCGGTGAACATGGACCTTAATGAGGCACGGGGTTTCATACCACCAATTTCAAAACACCGGGGTTCTCTTAAAAAAATCCTGATGGAACCACCTAAAAACGCTTAGCCTACCAGGGAATCTAACCCAGGATCCCACGCTCAGCGCGTCGCGTTGCGACCACGAGAACAACAGAGCAGACACCCGTCTACCGAAGCTGCTTCTAATGCTGCTGCATTCAGGTGGAATCTCATGTCAATAAAATTAAGGCAAGAGGCTCATCTATACTAATATACATATTATAAAGCAGAAGAGTTTGTTTGTTTGGTTGATCGCGCTAATCTCAGGAACTACCGGCTCGAAAAATTCTTTTGGCGTGGGATAGTCCATTTATCGAGGAAGGTTATAGGCTATATAACATCACGCTATGACCAATCAATAGGAGCAGAGCAGCAATAAGAAATGTTGCAAGCGGGAAAAAAGCTTCCGTTGAGGGCGATGCGTTGGGATATTAAAACTTCACGCGAACGAAGTCGCGGGCAGAAGCTAGTTATTTATAAAGGATGTAAATAAACCTTAGACGAAGCCGAAAGGCCAAGTGTTCTCTACGTCATTGCGGTTTTTTTTTTTACGGGCCATATCTAGGAACCAATTAGTTACGGAGATATTGGAGGTCAAAGTTCCAACTTTTTCACAATTTATTTCAAATACAAGTTTTAAGGTCATAACTTTACATGACCTGAAATACCTCCATAACCCGTTTACATCAGCACAAAGTTTTGAATGCGTTACATTGAGTTTTACCCCAGAACCTGCAATATTTATCGCGTAGAGTCCCTTAGTTTGATGTACAGAATGCTTGGTTGACGGCTTAGCGAAAAAACTTTTTTGCAAAAAATAAAACCGACTTCAAAAAGAAAAAGTGAAAAATAACTTTAGCTTCTGAAGTCGGTGACGTTTGTATGATTGATTTAATTTTTTTGTCACCGACTTCAGAAGCTAAAGTTATTTTTCACTTTTTCTTTTTGAAGTCGGTTTTATTTTTTGCAAAAAAGTTTTTATTTTTCACTTTTTAGTGGTTCACATGGAAAGTGCATACCGTTACAATTACAACAAGCCCAAACACGACTAGGATACATTGTCTCATTATGGAGTTCCGTGACTCTTGGCTTCATCATCAGATCTGATGGTAGAATGGTTCTTATCTAACGCAAATGCTTCACTTGTTGTAGAAAATATAAAAATTGCTGTACGTTATCCTATAAAATTTGAAGAGTTCCCTCGATTTCGCCAAGATTCCATCATCAGATCCCGACTTGGCGACTATGGGACCAACTTGGAAGTATACCCTTTCAAACAAAAAAAGAATTTTTCGAATCGGTTTAGGCGTCTTCGAGTAATCGGGTAACATACATAAAAAAAAAAAAAAAAAAAAAAAAATACATACAGTCGAATAGAGAACCTCCTCCTTTTTGGAAGTCGGTTAAAAAGTCCGTGTACACCCTGTATAAAATCAGCACCATATAAAACAAAACAGCTAAAGAATCTAGCACTCATAACAAACAATGCAGATTGTAGACGAGCGTCGTGGCCTGAAAACGGAGGCAGAAATGCTGAATACAATCTCTCCTCGGCCCGTTTCTGACGTGACACGGATATGTAGAACGTCAGACATTCAACAAGATACTAGCACTTGACCAATGTATCGTAGATTAAAGATAGCCACGAACATCCGGAATATGGAATACGGAATCTTATCAGGAATTCCGGACCGATACCTATTCTGTTTCTATTTCCGAATGCTGTGAACGCTGTAGGTACGTTGTTTGACTATTCAGAGTCTTAATGGTTTGTGTTATTTATATTATAAAACTAGCTGTTGCCCGCGACTTCGTCCGCGTAAACCACCCTTGTCACATAGGGGTAATAAAAGTAGCCTTCGACTTGTTCTCTGACCTGACATATATACAAAAAAAAAAAATCGATGAAGTCGTTTCGGAGGACTTCGATAACAAACAATGTGACACGAGGTATTTTTATGTATAAGATAGCTTTGTCTGCGGCTTTGCTCGCGTTGAATTCGAAAATTGAGAGAATTTCATTGCGCAAAACAAAGAGTAAATAAAATTCAAGATCCAGCAGACTTTTAAAGATATACATATCTGGGTTGTTCATAAATTAGTGGGATTCAAAGCAGAACAGAGGAACTTTGCAGAAGTATTGTGTAAAATCTTAAATTATTGTCTAGGATGGAATTACTATGGCCGGTAAATTACATAACGATACGTAGCTACAAAGACAAACAAAAAAAAAATTAGATTTGTGTGCAGTGAAAACCATGAAAACGACACCCATAAGATAAGATAAGATAAGATATTTATTTGCTCAAAACATGTGTCACACACAATAATAAAAAGTGCATGTAGGATAAAATAAATACAGAAAATCGTTCAGACATGTTTTGCCACATACATGGCGTGCAAATGTTTTAAAATTGGGAAATTGAGATTTTTAAATATATCATTTCAGTCAGTAGAAAGGAAATTAATGGAAAAACGAAATTAAAAATTCTTGGTGCCTTCTTGGATTTTCATTTTGACCTCATTTTCGATATCAGCGACCCCAAAAAACATGAAAACGACACACATGACGAAAAATTTACTTCAACGCCATTTCGATTTTCATTTCGATCTCAGCGACCTCGAAAACCATGTAAACGACACCCTAGATGGAAAAACAAATACTTTTCCTCGGCGCTATCTTGTATTTATCAATAGGAGTACTCTTGTGAAGTTTCGAATAAAATAGTCTAACTAATCTTGTTTCCCCATACAAACTTTGGAGGCCCGTTTCACCCCCTTAGAGGGTGAATTTTGAAAAATGTTTTCTTAGTGCATTCTTAGACCACACAAGGAACCTACTTGCCGAATTTGAAATCTGTAGATCCAGCGGTTTGGACTGTGCGTTGATTTTTAGACTTTGTCACCCCATTTACCACTCTTAGGGGTTGAATTTTGAAAAACCTGAAACCCGTTTCTACTCATTTATCAATAGGAGTACTCTTGTGAAGTTTCGAATAAAATAGTCTAACTAATCTTGTTTCCCCATACAAACTTTGGAGGCCCGTTTCACCCCCTTAGAGGGTGAATTTTGAAAAAAGTTTTCTTAGTGCACTCTAAGACCACACAAGGAACCTACTTGCCGAATTTGAAATGTGTAGATCCAGCGGTTTGGACTGTGCGTTGATTTTTAGACTTTTTCACCCCATTTACCCCTCTTAGGGGTTGAATTTTGAAAAAACCTGAAACCCGTTTCTACTCATTTATCAATAGGAGTACTCTTGTGAAGTTTCGAATAAAATAGTCTAACTAATCTTGTTTCCCCATACAAACTTTGGAGGCCTGTTTCAACCCTTTAGAGGGTGAATTTTGAAAAATTCTTTCTTAGTGCACCCCTAAACTACATAAGGAACCTACTTGCCAAATTTGGTATCTATAGACTCAGCGGTTTGGGCTGTGCGTTGATTTTTACACTTTGTCACCCCATTTACCCCTCTTAGGGGTTGAATTTTGAAAAAAACTGAAACCCGTTTCTTTTCATTTATCAATAGGAGTACTCTTGTGAAGTTTCGAATAAAATAGTCTAACTAATCTTGTTTCCCCATACAAACTTTGGGGGCCCGTTTCACCCCCTTAGAGGGTGAATTTTGAAAAATCCTTTCTTAGTGCATCCCTAGACCACATAAGGAACCTTCGTGCCAAATTTGGAATCTGTAGACCCAGCGGTTTGGGCTGTGCGTTGATATATCACCCAGTCAGTCAGTCAGTCAGTCAGTCAGTCAGTCAGTCAGTTTACCATTTTATATATATATAAGAGATAAGCACACCAACAGCACAATCACTTACAATTCAAATTACATAACAACAGAAATTGGCATTTCTGTAACCATGCAATTATCAGGTATGCATGACAATGATACATGAACATTAGAGGCAAAGGAGAACAATAAAAAGTGTGCCTAGTAGGCCGTAATCAAGATCACTACAAAACAAACCAATTTGAACTACTTAGACATGAACTCATCACATTGTTTAAATACGGAACGTCTGTATGAAGCGAAACTCATGGAGAAAATATCAATGGGGTATTCTGTCCGTTAGATCGTTCATTATATTGCCTTGCCATACGTGCTAGGGGGGAATTAAATGTGGATGTATGTATGTGTATGTGTTATGTATCTGACATAGAAGGAGATTGTATAAATATACGAGACATGTGTGATATTTTTAACCCCCGACGCAAAAGTGACGTGGTGTTATAAGTTTGACGTGTCTGTCTACGGCATTGTAGCGCCCGAACGGATGAACCGATTTTGATTTTGTTTTTGTGTTTGAAATCTGATTTAGTCGGGAGTGTTCTTAGCTATGTTTGATAAAAATCAGTCTAAGATGTCCGCCGCCACAAAATGGCGGATTACATATTTATTCAACAACTCCCTCAATATGGCTATCAAGTGAAAGGGCTTGACTAGTAAAATACTAAACACAATCATAAATTAAAAATCCAAGTAAGCCACCACCACAAAATGGCGAATTAACGAATTATTTTCTATTTAACGTTTAGTACATTGTGTAGGGGGTTTTTTAAAAAAAATATTTAACTAGCCGATGCCCGCGGCTTCGCCCGCGTAAAATTAAATTCTAAAACCTTCTTCTTGAATCACTATATCTATTAAAATAACCCCCGTCAAAATCCGTTACGTAATAGTTTTAAAGATTGTCGTATTACTTATCCAAAAAAAAAAAATAAAGTAATACAAACAATTAATTTAATTAAATAAAATTCAGTCCTATCACGCTTCACAGAAAAACAAAAAAAGTTAGAGGAAGGTCACAATACTTGTTGGCTTGAGCAACGTCCTGGTCCAACTCTGTGAAAGCGAACAGCTTCTTGGTCGGCTTCAGGGCTTGTTTGTGAAGGCGTACAGCTTCCTATTCAGCTTCAGGGCTTGGGGCGCGTCAGAGCGTCAGCACCACCAAGCTACTGCTCCAACCTCCTGGTCCAGCTCAGTAGAGAGCGTGGAGTACTGCTTCCTGGTCAGCTCCAGGGCTTGGGGCGCGTCAGAGCGTCAGCGCCACCAAGGTACAGCTCCAGAGGGCGAACTTCACCGTGAATTCGGTGACTTGGTATATTATAAAGTAACTTGCTTCAGATCCCGTAGTAGACTGACTTGAAATGTGTCAGGAATGCCCTTTTATACCCAAAAATTCTTTTTTTGTTCAGTTTTTCCACATCAGTTGTTTTATTTTAGTTCTTTCATTCTCTCTAGATTATTTTGATTTTAAAATCAAAAATGTGAGTTGCCTGTATTTAAAACGACCAGTATTATTCAGTAAAAAACTTCCTCGAAGAATTCTGTGAGCGTGCTAATTAATTTTATAAAAGTAAGATAAGATACTGTTATTTAGTAAACAATCGTAATTAACTCTAAAATACATTATTTGAGCTAATATATTGACAAAAATAAAATAAAATTATATAAATCAAAAGAAACCTTCATAGGCCTAGGCCAGTAAGAAAATTAAAAGTAGAGGAAAAGTAACTGACAGCTTGACAATTGACTTGAAAAATTATTTTTATTTCAGCTAAAATCGATGTTAAAACATCGTTCTAGATTGAAACTAACGTGAGCTAAAATAGTTACTGCCAAAGCGCGACTTAGATGTAAAAGAATATACAAGGAAAATGAATATGAATGATAGTAAAAAGTGTAAGTACCTATAGTGTGTAAATACTAAATTTCCTCATAAGTATAGAGTGTCTGAAACATGAAAATACTATAAGATCTAAGCATACATAGGGACAGACAGACGCGGCGGGAGACTTTGTTTTATAATATGTAGTGATAGTGATTTTACTTGTTATTTATTAGCAAACGACACTACTGAGAGACAGTTCCTTGCGACGCAGCCCATGTATAATTAAAATAAATAAATATCGCTGGACATTAACACACAGCGCCATCTAGTTCCACACTAAGCAAGGCTTGTGTCGTGGACACCAGATAATGATATACTACATATATATTCTTTTTGTTTGTAAATACATACTTATTATACATAATATAAACATCCATGACTCGGAAACAAATGTCCATGCTCATCACACAAACATTTGCTCCTACCGGGATTCGAACCCAGTACCCTAAGGCAGCCTCACTACCACTACGCTATTCGGGTCGTCAAATTGCATTCAGTACCTATTTGCTAGCTTAATTACTTATAGGTTTAACATCACTTCACTGGACCGGCTTCCTCGTTGTTCAAGTGGTCAGAAGCGCGACTGCTGACCATGAAGTTCTACATTCAATTCCTGGGCGACAAGCTTTTTCGTTCAAGAATATCTCAGTAGCAGCCACAGAGTCTGACTTTGTGCCCAATTGATGCCTTACAAGCTCGCTCCATAATACTTGAGACTTAAACATTACTGGTGAAATGTGGTCGGAAAACATTTTTTTTCCAATTTTTATTTTACCACTTTGTCGGCGTGATTGATACACATATTGGTACCAAATTTCAACTTTCTAGTGCTAACGGTCACAGAGATTAAGCGAGGACGGACAGACGGACAGACAGACATGGCGAAACTTTATGGGTTCCTAGTTGACTACGGAACCCTAAAAAGCTACCTGTAACTAAATACAACTCTGCCTACCCTTCGAGAAATGACATGCGTGATGTTACTTATCTAAGTTTGTAAGTAAGTAAATGTGATTATTAGCTAATAACATCAACGGCAACGGTGATGAAATAAATTACACAAAGTAAAATGCGCCTGTCTGGGATCGAACTAACTGTTCGTAAGTCGGGGACGCCACCACTGGGCCACCGATGCTCATCAACTTATAGTATATTAAAAACAGTGCTGTTATTTTATTTATTTATTTATTATATTTATTATTTATTTTAGAAAATCATTTATCGGACCTCTGAATCTATTTTTAATTTATCTCCGAATCAGCTTGACCAATTGTGACGGAAACTTTACTGACAGGTAGATAATTTTATGAGGAATTTTATATATAAGGAAAAACTTTTTTGCAAAAAATAAAACCGACGTTTTTATTTTTCACTCTTTAGTGGTTTACTTGTGCTTACCCCTTCACAGCGTACCGGCGTGATGTTTTGTTATGAACTGTTATAAACAATAGACAGAACTTATATTGTCACTTACGGGATATCTTCCGTGATTATTTATTGTTTTGAGACAAGCCCGTAAGTGACAATATAAGTTTAGTTTTAAACCGTGAAAGCCTAAAACAATAGACAGACATTGAGATTTCAGCAAACCCAGTCCATTAGCTAGCATTTATTGAGGAGTTCCGTTGCCTATCTCCGAAGTTCTGCATCAGAACTTCACCAAATTGAAATGGGATGAAACTTTAAGAAAGTACTCTTCTTAAAACTACCCAAATCGCATCAAGTGTGCTTAAAAAATTTGAAGAGTTGTCTCTATTTCTCCAGGATCCCATCATCAGATCCCGACTTGATGATTATGGGACCACTTGGGTATAGGGTATAATTCTCCAACCAAAGGAATAATAATTCAAATCGGTCCAGCCATCTTCGATTAATCGGGGACATACAAAAAAAAAAAAGAAAAAATTGAGAACCTCCTCCTTTTTGGAGTTGGCTAAAAAGATTAGGGTTCGGTTCAGAAAAAAATAGATCCTTGAAATCATTAACAAAGTAATGTTTTTATAAAAATGCCACGCAGACGAAGGTTGCGTGCAGCAGCTAGTTGATAATAATATGTAAATGTTGGCATTTTTTGAAATATAAATAGAAGAAGTGACATAATATGGTAACGATGAATGACGGCTATAATTGTCTCAAATACAGTCTAGCGTAAAAACGGAAAACAAGTTTTCATCGTTAGTTTAGATGTCTCGATCACTTGAGAGTCTAAGAACAATTTGGCCTGATGTTTTGTATTTTATTTCTGTTCCATAATAAATGCAAGGCCACCCACTAGGTGGACCGATGAGCTGGTGAAGGTTGCGGGAATCCGCTGGATGGGTTGCACGGGACCGTTGAATGTGGTGTGACACTTGGGTGAGGCCTATGTCCAGCTGTAGACCTTGGCCGTGGCCTTCTGGGTCACTTTTGTTGTTTTTTTTTCCCACTAATATCTGGCAGTTTGAGTACTATAAGCGACCTACCCAAATGTCCTTTCTTTTATTGTTCGTCGTTTCGTTGAGCTCCTTGAGTTTAAAGTCGAGCTACACGATTACTGACAAATGCTTGCACTGACTGGACAGGTCCACTCAAATCTGTATGGTTCTTTCTTCAAAAGACCATCTCAGACACTAATCTGCATAGTTCTCATGTGAGTTGAACAAGATTGTCTGGACTTTAAAAGAGACTATGACCTCTGAGTTTGTTTCGGCTGTTTCTTCTCAGAGTAGTCAGGTACGAATCACTGGCCCCATCTAGTTTAAAAAAAAATGACGTGTAAAAGTGTTTGAGAAAACCTACTTGCTGAATAAATATCATTTATCATTTAGACGTCTTGCGACTGAAATGATGATGATGAAAAATACATTGAAAATAAAATTAAGAACAGAACTGGTAGTGTACCTATCTAATTTATGAAAATGTAAACACTGTCTCACAGCCGTAAGTAGTCAGATAGCATTCACATATATCGAATGTCAGTCGCCGAATAGCGGGAAGTTGGATGGTGAAGCCTACCCTGGGATTTGGTGGTGTTGGTGAGCCTGTGATTATAATTAGTAAATCATGTTATCAACCTATTAGATTTGCTACAAGTGGATACTACAAGAACCTTACTAAGGTAAGGTAAATCAGGTAGATACAGACCTTTTTGTCAAATATACTTTGTAGAAATAAACAAAGTTATCTTTGTTCATTTCAAAATGTAAAAATGTGGCTGTTTGATAATGGAAAAGAAACATGAATATCCTATTCCAGGAGAGCAGCCGCAGCGGTGGCCCAGTGGTGGCGGCCCCGACTTATTGACGTGGAGTTGCGGATACCAGCCTGTTACACAATACAATACCCTATTCTAGATATTATTTCACATAGGTAACTAATATTATTTTATTAAAAAGTCGACAAACATAAATGGTGGCGTCCTTAAATTTAAAAACAAAATATTTCCAAAACACTTACAATTTTACTTTTCAAAGATTTTTATCATTACACCGATGGCACATAATATTTTTAAGTAGTATTGAAGACATACTCTTGGCAACTTTACTAATAAAATGACGAGTTTATTGTTGAGTTTTGAACGGTGTGGAATGACTTGATGGTTTATGAGATTGTTCTGATCTGACATAGGAGCAAAGTGTTAACAGAGATGCGTAAGTTCGTTTGATAATACACATAGAGTTCATATACCTGGGCGTACCTGCTGTGCTATATTGACACAGTTGACCTCAATTCAGTTATAGGGTCGCTGAAACCCATCCTGCTGTCAGATTTCCATTTACTTCGGTGACAGGCTACGATGTCAAATCCGTCTCTACTCAACATTAAGAGCACTCTCGTCTCTAATTAGAGATTAATTGAATCAGGGACGGAGAGCCCTTTGTCGGTAACTCGCATAAAACGCCCTCTCCATCAAATGAACCTTAAAAAGAACTTTTCATTTGTAGCTAAATGAATAAAGTTTGATTGATTCCTAAGTCATAATGATAATGAATCGATTAGGGATTATGAATTTCGAACGTTTTTACACACTCTTAGCGGAGTTTAGTTGGTATGTCAGTCAGTTGGCCGCCACGCGTAGTCGGCGTCGCACGCAAGCGCCATGTTCCGCGCGGTGACAGACGGCTGGAAGCGATATTGGTGGGGAGCAGGTACGGAACACGACGACCTTACTCAACTTCCGAATTGTTTACAAACATGTGAAAAGAAAAAAAGTGCCGACGTATATTTTTATTACTGACCCGCGCAAATTTTCTCTGAACAAGCGAAGAAAATAACGGGTTCATGAACAAGTGAAGATGTCTTGTTATTATATTCTGTCAGGTGCCTTTTATGTGCTATTGTCACGACAAATTATAATCGTTTGTGAAAACCAACACGTCGTCTCATGTTGATGCAAAAGAAAAGTCTGGTTGTGTAAAGGGTGCTCCGGTGCGAAGTACAGCACACCTCAGAAGTTCAAAACTATTTGCGTCTGCGTTCGTTCAACTTCGCGCGCGTTCGTGTATTTCCGGAGCACGTGGTATGGGGACCGTGTTGACAGGTGTTGCAAAACCGATAACAACATTCGCTTCCCGCTTTTTTTTAAGAAAGTGATGTGTGACAACAAGACAACCTCTTGTATACCACAATTTACAATGGTTTGTGCAAATTCCATTGTATACTATCCCATTTAATTAATCCGACTGAGCAACCGCCTTTAATAAACCGGTTTTTTATTAAGGACTAGTTTTAAATTATTTAATTATGTAGGTACAAGTAATTACGTAGGTACCGTCATCATAACTCCCTGACGTTAATTGTAAATGGACAATAGGTAAGTAGGTCCTAGGTAGGTATAAAATGTGCAAAAAAAAAGAATTTAATGTCTACTTTTCTAAGCTTTTTGGTTAAATATAATGCCAATTTAAAATGTTCGTTTCATGAATGCTCTACATTTAATAAACTAGGTAACTATGAATGTAAATTACCTTAGGTTGGTAAGTAACTACTGATAAACCTTGTGCGTAAAATTACTAGATATTTCTTACATAGGTACTTAATCAGAAAATAATTATTTCACAGACCTTGGAATGACCTACAGTAGAGTATTACTAAAGATTTCAACAATAGGGTAATTTTTAATCTACCTACATTGTTATTTGGTCGCAACTTAACCATTTCATGTTTTAAATTATAGTGTATACTTCCTTATTCACAATTCAATCAACGAATCAAAAAATAATAATAATAGCGAAATTCAGGAGTTTTTATTAGTGATCCCAATTTGCAGATGAAGAAGAAGTTTTCTAAACTGTTTTATTTTATGATTACTTGTGAGTTTGTGGCATTCATGTCTTCATAACTAGAATATAAAATTGCTTACAGTTAAATTCTCCATAGAACTGAAACCTATTAGCATAATTATCTAATCGCTCTTGATCAAGGCTCTCTAGAAATGACAACTGGTGAGCGTGGTTTAGATAATTATGCTGAAAACCCTGACCTTCCTTTAATTAATTTCGTCCTTATTTATTACTGTAATAAGCCAGCAATTTCCTTGACTTTTCTAACCAGCCAGAGCAGCAGTAAATTATTCATATATATTAATACTTATTCATCATCTTTATTTAGCTGCATGGCCTCATCCTAAAAGTTTCTATTTAAATATAACCACAATTCCCTCAATGAAATTCCCAGCGAACGTATAAATTAACCCAATAACAGCTCCGAATGAGAACAATAGGAAAACATTTGGATAAAGTTAGCTATCAATCGATGATGGTGCTAAACACTTGTGTAGTAAAGTCAATATTTTCCTTGTAGAAACTGATACTGATACTGAGTTCACTGACAGTCCCTTTTCAACCTTATTACTCAGGGCTTAAGAGTGAAAAGTGGTAGTTCGTCATTGACCACAGCAGTACAGTCACGAACACTAATACAATATATGTAATCAAAACAGAAAGAAACAAAGCATTTTTCTCGGGGAATAACAATTAGAACTTTAAGCTAAATTCCAATTTCAGAATAGTATGGGTTACAAAATAGCTCGTACCTAACAACACAAACAATTCAAATCAATACCGTAGGAGAAAATCTGCTTTAAAAGTTGCTAAGTTCATACATGGCGGGACAAACTTGATATGTTCCGTCAGACCTGCCCCCGTATTCACAAACACTTGGAATAAATTTCGATTCGACAAGTCGTATGTCTATCGTTTTTTGGCATAACGAAAACGATCCAGATAAATATAATGTCACCGTAAAATTGACAAAAACGTTAGATTGTAATCTCTCTGGCAATATTGTTAACTCTCGAAATATTGTCAACTAAACACACGGAAGTATCTCTGTCCCCATAATCGGGACTTGGGGCACCCCCCCGTTAGGTTAGTTAGGTTCCCTTAAACCCTGCACTCGGAAATAAATATGTATAAATAAATAAATACGTCGACTATGCTTTTAAGGGGAATATAAAGTGTAATAAGGTTAGGTTATATTAATCGGTATTTCTCAGGAATGGTACATTATCTATTCATGAGAGTGGTACTACTGTGCAAAGGGGACCCCTCCTTCCCTCCACACTACTATCGCATGCATTTCACGAAAAATAATGCGTTTTATTGTAAGCAGTATGTTCGTTTGATAATATTTCGAGAGTTTACAATCTCTCTTGTTATTTTACAATCTAACGTGTTTGATAATTTTACGGTGACATAGGTATACATACGACTTCCCGAATGGAAATCGAATTCAAGTATTGTTGTGAATATGGGTTCTGGAATGAAAACTGTAGTTCGTGGATGGGAGGTCATTGCTCAGGAGGGAAACAGAAAAAACTAAGAAAAAAATTGCTGACATGTTTCTGCCCGTGACTGTACAAGTAGGTACCGAGTTAAACACTATACTATTACGTAGTACAAGTTACTTTCAGACTGCAAAAGGCTTGCTTGCCTTGAGATGTCAGTATCGTCGTATTCGCTCCAATGCGTGATGTATACTCGTAGAATTGATAGACAAACTAGTTTTTAAGGTTAGTTTTTTTGTGATAGCTATTAATAGTCAAATATTAGTACTCGCTGAAAATAAACATAAAGAACTAGGTACGTGTAAGATCGTACGGTCGAACAAGTTATTTGGTTTACAGTTTAACCCACAAATTACATTGCAAAATGTACACCAAAATAGCTTGTTCGACCGTACGTAAGAACTAGATAAATGATTTCGATTAAAACATTGTTCTAACAAAAACTCTAGCGCTATGTGTATAATTATACTAGCTGTTGCCCGCGAACTTCATTGGCGCGAAAATATTGCAAAATAAAATTTATGTTTATTATTTGAATCTTATTTGGTTAACGATTTCTTTTTTTTTTTTTGCACAGAACTCTAATTCTTTTTCTAAAATAAGAGTAAAGTCTAAGTTACTCCTTATAACATCAGCTATCTGCCAGTGAAAGTCCCGTCAAAATCGGCCTAGCTGTTTAAGAGATTCGCCCGAACAAACAGACAAAACTTAAAAAAAAAATGTTTTAAATCGGTACTAAAATACTTGTATAATATTTAAACGGCTTCCATTTTATTTGTTTGTTTAGATTTATTTTGCAACAAAAACACTTGGGTATAACACTTATAAGTTTATATCAATTTGATAAAATACGAGTTCTTAACGCCAATCTAAAGTGTAAATGGCTGAAAAAAGTAGTGTCACGACATCGTAGTGTAAAATTATTTTTGCAATTATTTTTCGTCAATTACTAACTAACTACCTACGTCGTAGTTTTTTACAACAAGGAACGTAAATTTGACAAAACTCATGGTGTTTTAACAGACAAAACACTTGAAGAGATCATTAATCTTTCAACGTAACTGTTTAAAAAAATAAAAATAACTGTGTAACTACAGCAGTTAACATTAACCCAGAGAACGTGTCATGTAATGACACTGTAAGAATGTAACAGTCATACAAACCATTAATTATAATGATTTTTACCATCTATTCTCATAAAATCTTGCTTATTTTAAACATCATCCCCAGCCCGGCTAGCATGGGCAGGGGATAAAATTTTATCCACCGGTTATTTCCACTGACAAGGGACAAAATTCAAACAAAAGTGGAAATAACCGGTGGATAAAATTTTTATCCCCTGCCCATGCTAGCCGGGCTGGAGTATAAACAATAACAATAAACGAAACACCCATATTTTGGCACATCTATTTTCCAGTTTGCTTTGAGATATCCCATGGACAAACTCAACAACAGTGTCCTACCTGAAGATAAAACAAAGAACTCGACAGCAGTCGCATTTATGGCCATTGGAGCAACGAGGTAGACAAAAATAATAACTATTTAATTCTTAATAATTATAGAGAAATTGAGAAATTTGACGGCAATTAAAAACCTGTTGTGGTTCTCCGAACTTATAATCGAATCGTAGCTAATATTTAATTCTCATTAATTAATGATAAATTGAGGATGTGACGGCACTTAAAAACCTGTTGTTGGTCTCCGAAGCTATATATAGTCTTTCTTTAAAGTTCGAACAGACTACCAAAAATTACGATTAAAAAACATCTTTCGGGTTGCTAATCGAAAAGAACCCAGCTATTTACTTCAACACACTAATAAAACTATACATGTTCACACGTTCATATAAAACTTACCCATATAAATAGAAGTATAAATATAGCATCTTATATCCACATTTATAACGGGCACGCACATAATTAACCGGTTCAGGGAGCTCATACGGTTTCATTGCTTTAATAACCGGTCCCATTGCACAACGAGCAACGAGTCGTAGCAACTAGTACCAGGAATCGAGACTTGACACAGAGTCATGTTTGTAATACTATGGTCAATCTCGGAGGTCCGTACTACACTGTAGTACGAACGCGCGTTGTGAACGTATCGTAAATAATACGAACGATTTATGAAACGAAAATAGTTAACCACTTTTTGGAGTATTAATAAATTCTTGGAGTAGGTGTCGTAAATAAATGATTTTAAAATTTTATTGAAAACTAGCATCTGCCCGCGACTTCGTTCGCGTGAAGTTTTGATATCGCAGCGCATCGCCTGCTCAACGGAAGCTTTTTTCCCGCTTGCAACATTTCTTATTGCTGCTCCGCTCCTATTGGCCATTGCGTGATGTTATACAGCCTATAGCCTTCCTTGATAAATGGACTATCCAACGCCAAAAGAATTTTTCAATTCGAGCCGGTAGTTCCTGAGATTAGCGCGTTCAACAAAACAAACTCTTCTGCTTTATAATATTAGATAAAGATAATAGAAGATAGATAGATAGATAGACTAGCACTTCGCCCGTGACTCCGTTCGGAAAAATTGTGGTTAGCTTCCACAATTTTTGCTAATAAAAATAATTTATAGCCGCGAATAATGTACCTTTCTACCCGTGAAATATTTTTTTGAATCGGATCATTAGATCCGGAGATTACCCGATACATACAAATTATTATTATTATTATTCTAGATACTCCTTCCACAATCAATGTTGACTTAATATACTTCTATAAGAGATATATATAGAGTTTTTATGTTTGTAAGTTAAGATGAGATAGAATTTTCAGAATCGGATCGGTAGCTTCGAAAATTCTCGCTGTATCCGATGCTACCGATTCGATTTTAACACTAATAGGATAGTAGATTATTGACGAGTGTAAAAGGCTATATTTAAAACGTTTATGAGGGATCATTTTATATTATAATAAGAACGAATTCTTACCAAATCTAGTGGGTGATAAGGAAACACTGTTGTTTTTGGGCAGTAGTATAGAAATGAACTAAATTACTACATTATAATAATAATAATAATCATGTTATTATCAGGCAACTAAGGCCCATAGACAAAATACACAAAATAACATATAACTTAACAATATCAAATATACTAATACATAATTTATGGTTGTAGTGCCTCAGGAATCCAGAATTGAGTCATGCTAGTGAACTTTGGACAATCTCTGTTAACTACGTACTTTATAATTATGATCGTAAATAAGATGGCTGCGGCCTTTTAAATTGAAATGCCACAGTAATTTAAAATCTTATCGTTAGAGTTCGATGAAACGGAATGAAGGAGGTTTGGTGTTTCATAATTTTTAAAGCAGAATAAATAATAATTATGTTTATGGATGGATGCTCTTAACTTAGAAAGTGCTATTAAGTATTCTTTGAAGCCTTTGATTTACACACCTACTTGTTAAAAACTACTTATGAGACATTCGTAAAACAAGTTTTGGGGACAAAATCATTACTTTTATTGTAACAAAAACATTTCAAAACATGGTGAACTCACAAACGTTAAAAACAGTTACAGTTTTCTTATTGTTATCTGAAAACTGTCTTACATTGTCGTTATGATGCCCTTAGATGACAATCAAGATTATAAACGTTTGGCTACGTTAAGTCACGTAGTTAAGTATTATGACTGTTTTCAAGTTAACACAATGAATGTCAAGATATTATTTGTGTGTATGTTCAACAGTCACCTTTTATTCAACAATATTTAACCGTCACCTGATATTAGTACCACCAACTCATAGAAAACTTTACAAGTTTACAGCATGGCAACGAATCTGAGGTTGTATAGAATTAAAAAAAGTTTGATCGGCTCGAATTTAAGCGGTGTTGATACCGTGCAGTACCTACTTGTAACTGTGCCTTTTAACCTTCGGTGTTGAGATTTTATAATTAATAAACTTGTATTTCCAGTTTCCTCCTATGATACTTTGGGACAGACTAACAAAACTTAACCCTGCTGTTTTTTGTTTGTCAGGGTTACTTACATAAAACTTTTCACATTGTTTTAGTTTTTAATGTGACTTGAGAACTTGTTTGTGTGTAACAGTATGGTTTATTCAAAAGATAAAAACTATTGTCGATAAAAACCGTAGCATTTATATTTTTATGGCGACCCTAAATAAAAAATCTGAAACTATATACAATCACTGTTTTGTATCCCAGAGGTTAATTTTAAGAAAATATAAGTTTTTTTTTTTTTACAGTCATTTGATAACAATAACAACACCCACAGTTATTTAATGTTTTATTTACTGTACAACTTTATTGTTCTATAGGTCACCCAAATTCGTTTTAATTATAGTTATTTTGTGTTATTTCATTTTATATATTTATCGTGATTATAAACGCATAGGTATATGTAGAATACAGTAAATAATAAAATAATCAGGTAATTAAAATATTAATGAGACTTAAATTCACACAATCACAAGGTTCCTTGAATACGTAATTCGTACTAAACAAACAGAATCATGAATTACCTACTAAAAATAAGTAAATGTATAATTGTAATTCCCTATCACTTCTTATTCAATTACGTACATACCCAACTCATTTGCAATAACAAACATTAATTAATCGTTGATATTATCAGCCAACGTTAATTTATTAGAGATCGCAATAGAGATATTAATTAATCATTGTTATCAATCAGCTTACTAATATCCCTTAGTGATATTCTGCCGGTCGATAGCAATCAAATGATTGAACCACTCTGTAGGGAATGTTCGATACTTCGATGGAATTCATTAATTAGGTAGGACCTTGGTTCGGTCTTACGAAACAGAGCGAAAATGCAATATAATTGATATTGAGTTTCGTAACATAGTTAAAAACGTCATGACCTGAAAGGTAGTGAAAAAACTCCGTTAGTTACCGGTTTTCATCGCATTCACACAATTTCGTCGATACTGAAATGTTCCGTTATCGTTGCAGAATTTTGTTGGGCTTCAGTTATGTAGGTCAATAGAATCTAAAATGCGAAGCTTTAACATTTTATTAAAACAAACGGAATAAAAATGTGATTGGATACAATGTAGATGGGTTTAAGAGTAGAGGAAGACCAAAGAAACAATGGGTGAAAAGTTTTAAGGATATGGCAAGATAAGAGATATGGAATAAGAAGACATACTGCACCAACCCCAGATAAATAAGTATAAGAACAAAAGAATGAGAATGATACAGAGTAAAATTGTTAGCCGACAGTTATTTACTAGAATACACATCAATAGTGTTATTAGAATTTTACTCATTGGGAAATATTCAGTAGCAGTCAGTCTGAAATGTGAATTTCTGACCGGTTCATCGCAATTTCGAGACTATACAATTAAAATAGTTATACAACGTGTAACAGAAAGGGTATAGTCTTATGAAAGGGTATGCTACAGACCATCAAACTGAACAACTTACTCCATGGAACCACTATCGTAATCGCGAAAACATTATCAACGGCCCCATATATGAGACAGCTATGAGCTACGGGTTGGTCGTACTCTTTATAAGAAGAACTGGCAAAAAACTGATGATACAGTTTTACAATATTTATATTTACAGAATTAGTACTTAATTTAAGTAAAGGGAGACAGCGTAGGCCCGACAAAAAGTAATTTCTTACTCTTTATGGATCAAATCATCATCATCATCTCCATATAATAGCCTTTTCCCAAATATGCTTGGGTCGGCTTCCAGTATAACCGGATGTAGTTGAACACCAATGTTTTACGTAGAGCCTGCCTATCTGACCTCAACAACCCAGTTAATACTGGGTAATACAATACCCCTTGGTAACATTGGTTGCCAGACTTTTTTTTGGGCCACTGACTACCTGTAACGACTGTCAAATGTCTATAAATGACAGCCGGGAACAACGGCTTAACGTGCTTTCCAAGGCACGGATCAAATATTTGCCTGAAAATAAGACCTACAATAATTTACGCAACGAACCAACCACTGCATGGCATATAAGTATGCTTACGGGACAAACAAATTGAGCCGAGCAATCATTCCAACAAATCGATTGCGGTCGAGTGTGGATTGATTGAACCAATTTACTGCATTCTTCTGTTAACTGTCTAATATACATGCGTGGACTATTGACGGATGAAATACATATTACGAGCTCCTCGGAATAATAATGATAATAAATATCGCTGGACAATAACACACAGCTCCACCTAGTGCCACACTAAGCAAAGCTTGTGTCGTGGCCACTAGATAGTTGATATACTACATTTATAGACTTTTTTGTTTGTAAATACATACTTATTCTACATATAAACATCCATGACTCGGAAACAAATGTCCAGTTATGGAATCAGGCGTTACTTTGCGGAAATCCATGGCATTAAATGCTATGAAAAATATTTAGTTTTAATACCGCTGGACAAAAATATCCAGGTCTGAAAGCAGGACACAAATCCCACCGTCATGCATATGCACATGCACATATGGGCCCACCCTCCCGCCCTCATGCATATGCACACATACAAAACAAGTGAGAAATAATTAGCATGCCATGCAACCAAACCTTTACTCGACACGTGTTTCGCCCCTCCACGGGGCATCCTCAGGAGTTGTTGACTCGTCGAGCGTTCGAGCTCGAACGCTCGACGAGTCAACAAAAAAGTAGTAAGAGTAAGTAGTAGTAGTAAGAGTAGAAAGAGTAAAGGTTTGGTTGCATGGCATGCTAATTATTTCTCACTTGTTTTGTATGTGTGCATATGCATGAGGGCGGGAGGGTGGGCCCATATGTGCATGTGCATATGCATGAGGGTGGGATTTGTGTCCTGCTTTCAGACCTGGATATTTTTGTCTAGCGGTATTAAAACTAAATATTTTTCATAGCATTTAACAAATGTCCATGCTCATCACACAAACATGTGCTGCTACTGGGATTCGAACCCAGGACCCTAAGAACGTAAGGCAACGTCACTACCACTACGCCATTCGGGTCGTCAATATTATAGAATAATTATGATAATTTGGTTATTTCAAACTAAATATTTCAAACTAAATTATCATAATTATTCCATAATATTCCGAGGAGCTCGTGGCTAACTAATAACAGCTGTTCGGTTGGATCTTAGGTTAAGCCGTACTTTTCTAGGTTGGTCTGTGGATGGGTGCATACCGAGCTTACACTTTTTTTTTGGTGTTTAAAATCATGTTTTGTGGTAGAACTGAATGTAACGCACTTACAACATTGTACTGATGGGTGGATTGAATAGTACGGGGGTCGTAGAGGTGTTTAAAGTAAAAATGTTACAATAAAAACTTGAATTTAGAAAAAAAAAAAAATATCGAAAAGACAAGGTTACAAGGTTCCCAGGTATCAGGTAAGCAGAAGGTCCCGGCTGTCATTTGTAGATCTTTGACAGTCGTTACAGGTAGTCAGTGCCCCGAAAAGTCTGACAACCAGTCTTACCAAGGGGTATCGTATTATCCAGTACTAACCGGGTTTTGGAGGTCAGATAGGCAGTCGCTCCATGTAAAATATTGCTATTCAGCTGCATCCGGTTAGACTGGAAGCCGACCCTAACATAGTTGGGAAAAGGCTAGGCAGATGATGAGTCCATAATGTTCCCACTGCTGGGAGTAAAGCGTAAGCGAGAGTAATCTACTACGCGAGCTCAGTTAGAAACATAACATCACGCCTGTTATCCTCGAAGGGTAAGGCTGAGGTATAGGTACCTAATAGTGCTCCCTCATTTCGCTAGCTATTTTAAAGTCCCGTCTAAATTAAGGCAAGCCTGTTGCCACCAACCGGGCATAGATCCAGATTTCATGGCTGCTACTGAGATTTCCGGATGGAAAAACCCAACAACACTTTGCCTGACACAGCAATCGAACCCCTATTGTTCAGCAGCTGCTTACTGTTTAAAATGATGACGATTTAAAAATGAATATTATCTAGGTCAAAATACAATATCATGGCAACAAAATAACGACTGACTAGTTCTACGATATTGTATCACCTGAAATTATAGGACTAGTGGGAAAAAATATTCCCATTAGTTCCACCGTAGAACTGTGTAGTAGAACTACTGGGGATGATCCGAAAGGAGGGATTGCCTCGCCCTTATAATCTTAATGAAGATCATTGTAATCGATTGATATTCTTTTCCCTTGTTTTCCGAACCAACGACTCTACAGAGCTGCATGCTGCCAACAAATTAATTGTTGACATTCCAATAGTTGCAAAATCGTATAACATAATTAATTATATAGCATTTAAGACATACCATTCCCAGTATAACAATTACACTACGTGATTACGTGATGTATTATTAAATACTATTATTAAATGCTTCCGCTGTTAAACAAACTCACTATTGAACGTGACTTTAGAAATCCATTTCAAAAACGTGCTAAATGTGTTGCAGGCCCATTTTGGCCCTTTACTTTGTTGTTGTATACAGACGGCTTTTCCGGCTCGGACTTTCTAAGGCATTCAAATCTGGCCCTCCTCTGCAGTCTAAATCATTGATAGATGGCTTAAATTACATGGACTTCCAATAATTTCGCTTATTCTACCAGAGAGGAAGCCATAATGGTGCTTCTTCCCCAAGAAATCCAACTTATCCAACTATCCGCTGCAAAAACTGACAGTTATCTAGATTTCCCAAATTTTAAGCATGATCACCACTTTTCGCCTGCCCTTCTCCCAATTTATTTGGGTTCGCATGCATGTCTTTTTCTTCCATATAGCTTCTATTGCTTGTCATCTCAGTGCAGTCACCTGCTTTCTAGAAATCCATCGTTCCTTTGGTCTTCCTCTACTCTTATAGCCACACATACATACACAACTCAATTTTAAGCAAGATATATTTAAAGTACGCAGCAATGTTATATTACTCCTCTGTAAGGTTTCAGTAGAAATAAAACCCTTAATTAACACGAGCAAAGTTGTAGGGTACAGGCTATTAGCATATGTGAATGAGAAGTGGGTGAAAAAATTATGTATGCGGTAGCAGTAATTTAAAATTCATACTCCACGACTCGTGAGTCGGGACATAAGCAATGACATGTTAAGGTTAGTACATATAGCGGATCGCATTGCCACACAAAAAAGACCGTTGCCAGTTTTCCAGAACAGACAAGTCGGAACGGATCGGAACGAGTTTTTCGAGTCGCATAAAAAGAATTAGATTATTATTAGAGATACATAAATTATTTTATAATCTGTGTAAAAATATCCTTAACGAAACCCAAAGGCACTTATTTTCCTCGTCATTGTGTTTTTTTTTTTGTTTTTATAATCACCCACCGTTAAATATAATTTTTTACCCCAAAAAAAAAAGATATTTCTCAGTAATATTTTTGCGTAGAGTTGCTAGTTAGAGATGTACAGAATGTGTGGTTGAAGGCTTCGAAAGGAGCCGCTTACACCATGAATGTTTATATAAAACTACGAAATAGTTTTTTTTTTTCAACAAGTCGATATCGACAAACCTGTCTCAAAGTCAAAGTCAAAGATTTATTTGCCCATAAATATGGTTACAAAAGTTCTTACAATGGAATGGTAGAATAGTAGCCTAACATATTCAATCATAAAATAATGACAAGCAAAGTTTTGGTACAATGATAATCATTTAAATTTTAACTGAAAGAATTCTTTTACATTGTAGAAGAGATTATCAATTAACCATCTGTTTGAAAGCACCCTAAGCCTGCATGAATGCATTCGTTCATGCAAAATATGTGACGAAATTTTTGACAGTGCGTTGCATTGCGGTGCAATACGCCCGTATGTACACTTACCTTTACACTTGCATGTGTATCTGAATGCAATAACAGTATGTCAAGTTTGTTTCGCGTAGAATTATACACAGCGGTGACGTACCTATCTCACATGATTCACAGCATTATCAGAGATTTATAGCGATAATAGGCATGTCTCGTGCAAACTAAGTTAATAATGCTTGAGATTGCGTCAATGTCATTTAGATAATGTTTTGGCGCAAGATATTATTATATCACTTGTGTGATAATTTTATTTGTCGTGTCTCCTAAATCACTTCGTTGCAAATAACATCTGATTTTTCTTCTGGTTGTTAGATTGCCCTGTAAATATTTCCAGTGTTGCTTGCTGTGCCCATTGCAAAGGTGCACAAGCATGTTTTCGATTTTCTGGTTCTTCTTTCGTGTCAATATTTTTGCTGGCCCAAATCTATTCCACATTCACGATGCCGTCGATGTTAGCGAAGTCAGTTCGACTTTAATTCTTCACCTTTTATTCTTTGAAATAAACATTCTCCATACATAAATAGGTACCATGATCATGATAACGGATAACCTTCATTCAATACAATAAAAACACATAGTTAATGCATTTATAATCACGGTATAGGCATGTTAAACACGATACAAATCGCTCCACCGTATAGTAAGTATGTAAACAACGTTTAAATGTAAATAAAGAAACCTTACAATGCCATATCAATGTATGACATGACATGATTGACATGGCGCGAGTTTGTGGAAAAATATACAGTTTTTAGATAGGTACATAAGTACATCAGACATCAGATAATTAGAGTCAAAACTATTACATAAATAAAGACGTTTGGAATTCTCGCACAAATAATATAATAGGTAGATAGACACATTAGATTTCTTATCAATTAATTATTTTATCTTAAGAATTGGCACATGCCTTTCCGTGATAGATGATTTATTTTTGCTTGCCCATAAATAGGGTTGAAAGTATATCGACGCACAAATGGTTTATGTGTGCAGGGTGCACACATAAACCATTTGTTTACCCATTTGAGTACAAAATTTTCACCGGAAGGTAATTAAAAAAAGACTTTCAAAGGACTCCCTAATAATACAGCACAGTTTTTTGGTGCGGGATAATATATTGAATAGGTACGTCCGTCGTTTGTGCATCAATGATTCCACTCTGTAAATGTAATAATAAGTATGTACACTAAGTACTACATAGGTAATAGATTTTATGTAAAGCCTATGTTATATATTTTAATTTACTGTTGTATTCAGAACCCGAAACAGACAAGCACGCCATAGGCATTATTTTAGGTGTACATAAGGTTGGTGAAACCAAGCATTAGTATAAATAGGTACTAGGCACTTAAATCCTCTTCAATTTACGTGAATTCAAGTTACACTGAAATCACAGACCATTCATGCGGTTTGCAATTGAAATACGAATACCAGGAATAGTTATTCGTAGAAGCGTGCTGGTTAGTTTAGAGACGTAAGCCTGTACAGGGGCCAGTAACAATTTCCAGGAGCTAGGGATTTCTAGTTCATCAACATCATCATCTATAGTCCGACTTCGACCAATGCGGGGTAAGGGGGGAGCTCCACGCTCTTGTGCCAAGTTCCACGTTCTTGGATATCTAGTTACATGGGATAAATTTCACCAATGTAACGTAACACTACCGGCTCATTTAAACCGCGTTCAAAAGCCGTCAGCGTCATCATTGTTGTGGGATATTATTGACACTGACAGGTTCTGAACGCGGATTTGAGTTTATCATGATTGGTTTAATCTGTGAAATTCGCTCATTCATTCATTAATTTCATTTTTGTTTTCTTATAATGTGGTTATTCTCTTTTGATTCGTATTACGGGTTTTTAATGTAAATATACGAGAAAATGATGATTTTTTTATTTTAAATACCTATACATAGTGAGAGTAATTATTTTATTTTTACTAATGGCAACAGCATTTTTAGGATAAAATGTTGTACCTTGAGGGCAAATATAATTCATAAGAGCATCTCTGTGTAATCTTTAGTGATCTATTCCACCAATATTTTCGTGTTGGGTATAATTTATAAAAACTTTGAAAATAAGTCTTTTATCTTCTGATTAAATTCTATATAGCTGACATCTCAAACAAATCTCTTGTACTGCCCGATCCTTGCTCGACGAGCTAGCCCGCGACGCTGAGCGTAGCTTTAAATTCCCCAAATATTATTCTGACCCAGCCTAACCATTGCTGCCCTCCCCTCAATGACGCACTAAGTCTAGGGCCGAACCCCACAGGGGGTGCCCTTAGTGACTGTTCATTAAATTTTGTGTTAATTCTTAGTTTGTAAGCCCTGGCTGGGGGCCTTATAGTAATTTTTGACCACCACAGGATTGTCCGGTTAAGTAATCAAGCAACCTCTTATAAAAAATTCTTAAGTATAAAAAAAAATCTCTTGTTTAACTCCAGTAACCAAAAACAAGGTACATTTTTTGACAAAAAATAGCCAATAAGTAAAACCTCGTCTTAATTCTTAAAATAATCTCAAGGAAGTAGCTGTATCTGATATCAGTATCTCAAACTATTAATATCGTACTACACTCGTACATTGTTGCTTATCACTACTTATCACTACAAAGAGATAGTAAGTCATTACAATGTTTTATGTTATTTTTACCCGACTACGGCGAAGCCAGAAGGAAGGGTTATGATCTTAGGAGTCTATGTGTGTATGTATGTATTTACGTATGTTCCTCCGTAACGTCTATCTACCGCATCCGACTACCGAATATGGTGTCAATCGATTAGTTGTTATGGCCCGGATAACATAGGCTACATTTTAACTGACTTAAATAATAGGAGGATTTGATTTTACCCAGTAAACTCGGATTTTATTAAGAGCGTGATTTTTCAGTAGTCAGATTTTTAGCTGCATGTATATACCTACCACAAAAATTCTAGTTTATACACTGTACCATGGAATCCGTTACATGAAACGGTTGTTTGTCACGCCCTGTGATTCTAAAAGGTGGTTGTACTTTTTAGCTTCGGATCGGTAAGTTAGGTACTATAATAACAGCGGCCATTGAACCAAAAAAAAAGTTTATGTTCGCTGAGTAATTAAATTTGGCCCTATTTAGTACAATCAGCCTTTAATGTTCCCATAGCGGAGACTCAGGTCTCCTCTCTACGAGAGGGTATTGACCCTGTATACAAAGGTATACTATACACGCCTAATTTTTAATTAGTACAAAAAAATGGGGTTGCATCCGTACCCTTTACTGATCATATTTGTGTACGATTTTTGGGTTTCGTTTTTTTAACTTTTAACAAGTTAAAAAAACGAAACCCAAAAATCGTCTGCGAATATTTGTCATAATTGGTAAACTCATAACTGAATGACTTTAAAAAATTAGTGGTGTATATTTGAACAAAGTCCATACCAAGTCACTTTACCGGATAACTGTGTGACTGCTAAAATTCTTCATATCACAGTGGATTTTACGACCACGGTTTTAAGATAAAAAAATCAGGATTCTTTTGGTTTATTAATGGTAATATGGCTAGAAAGAGTGATTACGAATATGAACCAGTAGGGAAAAATACATGCTGTGTTAACCCTGAATGAACTGGAATAGCGGCAAGACAATGATGAAACATTGATTTTATTTGGCTTGGTTGGAGAGTGCATCGCCCGTATGAAGCAGGGGCGGGTCCCCAATAAAGTACAAACCATTGACGAATTGACGTATGTGATGAATTTACGGTGTGATAGTGAAATTTGACTTTATTCAAAACGAAAATAACATCCATTTTCGCCTGACATGGAAATAAATCACGTGACCTGAAAACTGGTGTGTTTCTAGCAACTGGTTTAATTGGTTTATCGATACTGGGAAATGGAAACTACGTTCCCAAAGTTTATTTTTATTATGTATGTTCAAAACACATAGGACGTTACAGGACTCTATATTTTCGTCATTTACTTAGTTTATTTTGAATACAAAATCATCGCAAATGCGGTCATACTTAAAGGGCGGACACTACTCATGAAAATAAACAGCTTTTACTGTGGGACCGAATAAGAAATCGCGGAAAAAATATCTGAATACACTTTTCCAAGTTACGCGACCATAATGTAGGTATAACGCAGCTGATAATAATATGTACGACTAATCAATAACGGTGTATTTATCTGTTTTAATAAATAAATCCCTGCTACTAATTTAAATTATAAAATACCTCCTGTTATTGCTGCTTTAATATTGTCCTGTTGGACTGAAAATATTCAATAACTACCTACATTAAAATATTTCACCGCTATTTGTGATATGTCAACGAACTATCAAAATGGCTGTGCATACTACCTGTGGACATCGGACACTCACAGTATATCAGTACAGTATTTGTAGTCTGGGAGTCTATTCTCTTAAGTCCCTCAACGAAGATACAGGGCCTATCCGAAAGTAGCCTATAAGTACTTTGAAATGAACCCTACTCCCTAATATTTTCGGATGCATGAGTTTTGAAAACATATCAGGAGCAAGGACAGATGACCAATCGTGTTGTCGTTTATTTTTAGTTCGGGCCCTTAACGAATCTTATGTCCGTCAGTAAAACGGAGTAGGAACCGACCGTAACTTCGGCCGAAACTACGGTTTTAGTGCTTAGAGAGTAGACCACCTGGAACAATGTTTTCAATATGTCCGTGCGGGCTGACGACCTAAATGGCGTAGTGGTAGTGAGGCTGCCTTTCGTTCTTAGGGTCCTGGGTTCGAATCCCGGTAGGAGCAAATGTTTATGTGATGAGCATGGACATTTGTTTCCGAGTCATGGATGTTTATATGTAAAATAAGTATGTATTTACAAACAAAAAAGGTATATAATTGTAGTATATTAACTATCTGGTGTCCACGACACAAGCCTTGCTTAGTGTGGCACTAGATGGCGCTGTGTGTTAATGTCCAGCGATATTTATTTATTATTTATTTTAACTGTAGGACCTTAACTCGTTTTATTAAAACTACTGCCCTAGAATCAACCAAACCATAACGATATGGTTGGCGGCACTTTAAAAAAACGGTTTATCTTTGCAGTTATCATGGAACGCATATACAGTACGTATTATTATGGTAAACTCATATTTAGAGGGTCTCTGGACTATTTTTACGGTACCAAAACCGTAACCGCGATAAACATCTGCTGCCCCTTACGTTTGAGTTCATATGAAATTTGTATTGGACAGTTGAATATGTCACAGCCCCATACAGAAAAGGTTTTCGGTTTTAAGGTCTGTACCACTTGCTTTAATAGCTAATCAACACTTTTCTGAAACACGCTGTGCATGGCATCATGTTCCGCCGTCCCAATAACGCTTGACATGACACATGAGATCAATTGGGGATCACTGATAGCGGTATTGTCATGTCAATGACGTGAAATAGGGATTTGTATTTATTTATACGTTTTTTTTTATGCTGGCCACATTCCATCGGTGTATAGAAAATAATTATGTTGTGATTTAACTCGTTGATAATTTAAATACCCATTAGGTCCTAGAGTTTATTAAGTTATGATTGTTTGTTCCTGCAGCCGAAAGCAAAATGTTTCGTGTGCATATGCGACTCTCATCCGACACTTCTAATCCGCGCGTACGGTGAAGCGGATTTCTTGTTCGCATTAGCTTGTATGAAATGTCGTGTGAGAATCACCTTACATCTAAACACTAGCAAACGCCTGCGGCTTCGCTCGCCTGGAGTTCGAAAATTGCCCCACGGGATCTTACTACCAAGATAAAAGTATTCTATGTGATAAACCAGGTTTCAAACTATTTGTGTGCCAAATCATCATCATTCAAATCCCACACCATCTATCCTCACAAACTTTAAATAAACAAATATCGCTGGACATTAACACACGGCGCCATCTAGTACCACATTAAGCAAGGCTTGTGTCGTGGACACCAGATAGTTGATATACTACATAATATACTTTTTTGTTTGTAAATACATACTTATTAAACATATAATAAGTATATGTATGTGTATGTATGTGTGTGTGTGTGTGTGTGTATGTATACTTTTGTACAACCTTCTTCCTTTAAAATAAATTATTCTTATTCTATTCTTATATAAACATCCCTGACTCGGAAACAAATTAATGTCCATGCTCATCACACAAACATTTGCTCCTACATGGAATGGAACCCAGGACCCTAGGATCCAGCGACCTCCACCAGGTCATAGGGCTAGTGGGAGGCCTTCCAACTCAACAAAGATCTATGCCTCCTTTTAAAATGGACAAAGTTCTCTTTTACAGTGACGGCTTGACTTCAAAGCTACCTGACCAGAATCTTTAAGTTGTTAACCTTGAAACTTGTATCGGTATTTAGGTTCTAGGCTGATCGAGTCACTGCTCTCGTTATGCAAACAAGAAACAACATACCTTTGTTTCTAATTAAAGGTTAATAAAACAACATTTTGTTACCTTCGTCGTTCTCTAGCGAAAATATGAATCAGAGTTAGGTGTGACTCTACACCTATCTACTTAATAGTCGTGTTCTATAACCATAGATGAATATTGTCTTGATAAATAGCTCTGCGTTCCTCATTTATGTAAGTAGAAATACTTCCCACTTTTTTCATTATTATATGCTTTGATTAGCCTGTCCACAGCTGGGCAAAGGCCTCCCCTAATCCTTCAAAACTTTCTCTTCTCGTTTTCTCTTCTCTGGCCAATCAAACAGGACCTTAATCGTCACGACAACGTTTCTTGGGCCTGCACCAGGGCCCAACTATATTATAATCAGTATAAAGAGTTCCCGTCTCTTCTTTGAGGGGGGGGGGTTTCCAGTTCGGGTTGATGACAGTATTCCCAAATATACCTAGTCTCCATATTGTTTCTTGACTGGTTAGCAACAACAGTCCTGTGTAGTGTTAGCCTCGATATGTGATATGTAGTGTGGTTATCGATCACCCGATCAAACATCATTACAAGAGTCACAAGTAGGTAAAATACCAAACTTGTCGCTAGGAGTGGCTGATATACATACCAATACTATTAATACGAGAGCAACACTGTCCGTCTCTCTGCCTGTAAGGATTTTTCAGTACAATAGATTATTAGACTTTTTTTATGAAATTGACAACACAGGTAGCCTATGACACCTGAGGACACCTACCTAGGAATGATGTTACTTGTAAAATGTTGTACTTATCTGTCTATAGTTATTCCTACGTTCTTATAGTATTTTTGGTGACGAAGCGGGCAGTACTAGTTTACTCAAATGAGTTACCTACTTTTTCTGAATAGAGATCGCGAACCTGGCTAAGTGCTCAGTCAGTTTGGTAGAAAGGAGTACAGCCCAGGTTGTGTCAGATGCATTGTAATCATAGCACGAACATCTAATAAAGTGGTCACGAGTATCGTTTCACGTCACCACACAAAAAAAAAAATTGGAATTGTAACAGCGGTAACTAAACAAGTATTTTGACAGGTAGAGACACGGTACTTCTACAATCTGTCTAATTTGTTTAATAGATTTTCAACTTTATCCCTGAAGAATTAGGTTTAGGGTTGATTGGGAAAATTTGTCAGTTTCTGGTAGCTTGATATGCTGACGTCTGAACATGTGTGGTTATCAACTTAACTAATCTACACTATCTACGTGTACACTAATATAAAATTATGATTCTTTGTTTGTTACGATTTAAAAGAGCGGGCGAAGAGCTAGCATAAACACCATCATAATAATTATTACAGACAACAAAATCCTACTTCCACACTATAAAAGTAACTGAAAAACATCATATCAGTTATTATAGTAGGTGCCTATAATATATACGCTCTTTTAATTTCACAAACATCGATTAATATCGCAGCATACGTAGATCGCACACTCTATTAAATTAAAGATTTTTTATGATCGTATGTGCTCACACTGGCAGTATGAGTAATGAGTATGAGTATTTATTCGTTTTGTAATAAATACTGAAGTAAATATGGTTAGCATTCATTTTAATATAGAAAAACTATTTTACTTTGATATTAGTTTAAGGAGCCACTTAAAACTTTTAATTAGGTACTATCTTCAGCTGTCTTTTCCCATACGAGGTGTAAACTAAAACGGCGGTTTTATTATTAGGTATTAATTTACGAATATAAAACAGAATATTTATAAGCCTTTGCTTGAAAATAACTTTATCCATATTACGTACTTCGAGTGTTTTCTGTAACCTTTAAAGTACGTGCAACCTTTTGTTCTTTAAGCTTTAAAAAAACAAAAAACTACGAACTGTTTTTCCATCACAAATCACCGATACCAAACTACAGCGAAAAACAATCACGCAATAGATAAACGTTTAGCTGTAAGTATCAATGGAAGAGTGATGTTTCATGAATTCCTAATGGGACGATCCGGGTCAGCCGGCCCTAGTACTCGGGTCAACCCCGTGTCGCGTCTCAACGACATGACAGCTCGTTCATGAGAGTGTATGCTGTCATAGATATTTTATTTCAGAAAGAGACAACCTTATTGAAAAAAGAATAAAGATCATTGTCAAATTTTGAAGAAATGGACTTAAAGTTTTCATCAATACTATTTTATTAGTAACAACCGCACTATTGGAATATCCATACTGCTAAAATCTTCATTTAACTGACGTTTGACTGACGCATCAATAAACAACTAGAGCGATCAAAGATCTGTAAGGTAAACCAATCCCAACATCGCTGTCATTTTCTGAACTACTGCGTTCTATTTTATTATAATTATAGCTAACATGTACTGTCCCACAACTGGGCAAAGGGCTCCCTCAATTTTCCATTGCGTTCAACAAATTGCATAAATTGCAAAATCATTCAACAGTATAAGTACTGCAATAAAATTGCATGCCATTGTATTCAAATTTTCTTTCGCACATATAATGGCAAGTTCATGACATTCTATTTTCAGTTTTTCTACGGTTTTGTTATAAAAAACACTATCTATTCCTTGAAAGAAAAAGTAATTTTCTTTCAAAATGAAAGTCAGTTTTTAGTAGTAAAAGAAAATCTTTGAACATTGCTGCATTCAAAAAAATTAGGCTGAAGTAAAACGCTACAATGTTTTCTAAGAATATCGCTTTTTTATTTTTAATAACGTGCTGTGTGACGGGAATAGCTGCCGGTTTGTTCAGGAGAACAGTTGACCCTATTACTGGCGACGGTAATGCCCAGATTTTCACAATTTAATATCATCATCATCGTTATCTACCTAAACTTTACCCAATCATGATTTTTTTTTAATAAACAAAATGCAAAGTTTAAGCGTGTTTGTAAAGAAAGCCTATTTCCATGGTAGCATTTTTGGAATGAAAAAAGAGTGTGGTTTTGTTTTGACCATAATTATTGGGTTTACAGTCGGTTTAACCCTAACGTGCGGATCCAATAACGTAAATTCGAATTATGTATTTTAAAATGAAAATGCACGTATCGCAAACAATATCTAGTGTCTCGTAGTTTTAAAACTATTTGCTCATATTTATGGGTCGATGCTAATTGTGTTTCTCGCAAAAATTGCTACAGCTGGTATATAGGTAGTCGTATTTTCGATTTAACAATTTACTTTAGAATTTACGTTACGTTTATTTTGCACGCGATTATGGCCGCATAAAAAACGTTAGATAATATTTGTTAGCTAAAGTTCATATTTTTCTACGTGGAAATTTAATTACCTATTTTCATTTGTTTCAGGAATCTTGCCAGACCGGACAAACCGAATAGAAGATATTTTTTTAAGATATTATAATGGGTGAGTAAAAGTTTTGAATTAAATTGGATGAAAAGACTAATCAAGAATATAAGAAAGAGTGTAGTCGACAGAGACGTGCAAATCGTTAGCATAAATTCAGTACTTCATTGGTTATTTTAAGAAAAGGAGACATTTTTTTTTGGGCCCATCTGGCATGTATTATTCATATTACACCAAAAAAAGTAACCATTTTACTAGAGTATTAAACGAAATATTACACAGAAATGAAACCGGAATCTTAAAATCATATTAGATAAACTATATTATGATTTTGTTTTGCGAGTCAAATCATTCCTGTTGTGGTCAATGTCATTTGACAGAAAATACTTACGTGAATAGGGGCGTTTTTTCCGTTTACTAAAAAAAGTACGGTACCTACCCAGTGGTAATCATATTTGCTATCATTATAATAGAATCAGAATAGAATATAAAATTAATAATGATTAAACTGTGAGCATTTTTAATGCTATTTTTAAAGGTTTACACTAAAATCGCATAGATGGTTTAAACAATCAATGTGTTACGGAACGTTATAAATCCACTTTTTTAGTGGTTGACAGACAACTTTATTATTTTGTTTTTGCAGATTTTTCGCATTCATTCCGGTTAGACAAGGCTTAGCAAATTTAACCACTGTAATCTAGAGGTTATAAGCAAGAAATCAATGTACGTTTCATTATTAAATGCTATAATTTATGTGGATGGCCTAATCTTCGAACCAAAAAAAAATTATCTCCTTTAGAATCGTATTCTAAATTCAAAGTCACAGTTTGCGTGATTTATATTCGTGTACCTATTCTACTCGTATAATAAAAACTACTACAACATAAAATGTTAGGTCCTATTTGAAAGCGAGAAAAACTAGGTTAATAAAACCATAAGTCCAATAAAAAAAGAAAATGTAATCCGACTCCGCATCGATAAGTCGGGAAAGGGAAATTGAATGCTTATTGGAAAACTCATTGTATTGTTGGTTGTCACGCGATCAAAAGTCACTGCAAACAACTCCGAGAAATCGGACTAGATTTTTAAAAAATCATTACGTGTTCAGCTAGTCTTTGAGGACACAGTAATACTAATTTACTAATACGCCTTTACACTAGGCCAAGGCTACTCAACTTATTTTGAAGGTGGGCCAACATTTTGGTCCTATGTCAATCGGCGGGCCAGCTAATATATAAAACTTGCCTTTACTTACTTTTTGGAACCAAATTGTGATGTCCATCACAGCTATAAATATAGATACTTTTAGAAAAAAAATGATTTTTTGAAATTTCTAGCTAGATGTTGGCTTACTGAGAATGGGTTTAAATGAAGAAACATTTTTTTTTCGATCTTGTTTGACATCAGCATAGTTATTCACAAACGCTCGATTCGATTCGATCATTCTCAGAAGATCCATTGGCCAGATCCATGATGGATCTACTGAGAATTAATTTTCTCATTGGATCTTCATTTCAAAACATGATTCTACTGAGAATCGTTCATTCTCAGAAGATCCATTGTAAAAATAATAATATGTTAAATTAAAATAGTACCTAACGTGATTAGTGCTTTTTTACTCAAAGATCTGACTTCCTGAGCAAACATGGCAACTTGAGCCTTATTTGAAAATGTTTCTAATCCACAGACAAACAGCAGACGACTACGTGGACATTCCCCTCAGCCAAGCCAGTCGGTTATTCGACCTCAAAGGCTTCGACAAGAACAACCCTACCGTCATCTACATACATGGCTTTATTGAACTCGCTCAGCAGGAGAGTATCCAAGTAAGACTTTGATCATCATATCATAATCAACTTGTAATGTTCCAAATGATGGGATACAGACCACCTCTCTATGAAAGGCATTGGGCTGGAAGCCACCACGCGAGCCTAGTGCGGGTGGTAAATGCCACACGTCTTTGATTTTTTTAGTTCCAGGACACCGGTTTCCGTTTTGAGGTGTTGAAATAAATTACACCAAGCAAATCCCCTGCCTAGCTTCAAACCCAAAGCCTACAACAACTCGTAAATCGTGGGCGTTACTATTCGACCTCCACCGATTACTTTCGCAATACTGATGGGGCCGTGCAAAACTAGAAAGTATTTAAAAAGAACCATAAACAAATCGTGTGTGCCTCCCCCT
Organism: Xestia ashworthii; assembly: GCA_950022955.1. NCBI lineage: Eukaryota > Metazoa > Arthropoda > Insecta > Lepidoptera > Noctuidae > Xestia > Xestia ashworthii. The sequence continues at coordinate 9,477,852 of OX465558.1, read as the reverse complement.
TTGACATCTTACCCTACTTACAGTCTGAGATAATACTAAAGATGCTCTATGTGAAAAATTTAAAATCTACACGCGAACTTGTACACTATGTAAAATAACAGAAGCATAGCAACGTGAGGCAGTTTCAGCGTCTACAAGCAAAGGTTCTATAAAGTCGAGAATCCATCAGTCGCCTGAAAGCTGAAACTTATTAGTCCCTTTGACTAACACAGCGATGTAGCTACCACTCGTATCAACGGAGTCATTACTTTTTATCTTGTAGAAGGTCAAAGTGTCTTCCATGAAACATTTTCATTCAATAATCGTAAGAAAATTATATTGAAAATATGTATACCAAAACAAATCTGTATTTAGCTGTATCTGGTTTTACTCAAAGCCCAACATACTAAAATATGATTTATGATTTGTTGGTACTGTAAGAATAAGATGTTTGTGTTAAATATCAAAGTAGTTTTTCAATCTACTTCTATATTTCGATAGTCCATTCCGATACAAGGCGAGCCAAAAAGTAGTGCAAACTAATTAACATTATTACATGAATGTACCCACTTTAATTTACTAATTGAATTACTGGGTAGCGTACTTGTAGATTGAAATCTACTGTCGAGATCGTTTATTTAGTTTATTTTTTGTGTCAAATAAAATTTTGACCCTAAGTAAAACGAATGATTCTACCATGCTTTTTCTCTATTTACTAGTGTTATCTTTAGGTTTCTTTTCATCTCCATAACTAATCCAATTTCATTTGGCTTGTTTTGAACTATGTTTTATGATGTTTCCTAGTGATCAATTTGATCTGAATTATAGCATAAGTCTTTCCAAATTGTTTACACAAACACTGGCGAAAAGGGAATCATAAACTGCCCATTCTGTGATGTGCAAAGCAGCGCTCTTCGAATTGCACTCAAACTCTTGAATAATATTAACGGAAATGATTTATTAATATTCTAATGTAGTAGCTATAAGAATTTCTTGGTATTACAAAGTTTAGACTAACTTTGACCAAGAATTTTCAAAAATACACCGTAGAAACAGTCCAGTCACTTCTTTGGGGTCTAATCGGGCGTAGCTTTATACATGAAGCGACTGCCTATCTGACCTCCACAGTCCGGTTAGTACTGGGTAATACGATAACCCTTTTGTAAAACTGATTGTAAGACTTTCGGGTCACTGACTACTTTTAACAGCTGTTATAAATCTACATATTATAAAAAAACGTCTCCCGCCGCGTCTGTCTGTCCCTATGTATATGCTTAGATCTTTAAAACTTCACAACGGATTTTGTTGCAGGTTTTTTTTAATAGATAGAGTGATTCAAGAGGAAGGTTTTTGTATTTAATTTTACGCGAGCGAAGCCGCGGCATCGGCTAGTTAATTATAATACAGGGTGTAAACAGACTGCACGAAGCCATCAAAAGAGAAAATGTTTGCTGGGTAACGACTTTTTTTTTGGACTGAAAAATCACGTCTTACAGAAAAACTTAATGTAACGCATTCAACACACTGTGCTGATGGTTGCATTGAATAGAAAATAGGTCATGGGGATATTAAAAGTAAAGTTATATCATATAACAACAAGGTTTCCAGGTATGGTCTAGGACAAAAAAATATCGCAGTGACGAGGAGAACAAATGCCTTTTGGCTTCTTTACGAGTCTATTTACAACCTACTACCCACATACTCGTACCACTCGTTAAGTCTGTGTGTTCCCAAGTCTGCGTTTGTGTTATCTCACCATTAACCCTTCAACAGGAAGACATTTGTCTTCCATTACGCTATCTCCTGCCATGGGAAAACGTTGCACAATCTCGAATGAGGTTTGATGATGTATAGTGTTTAAATAGACATAATACTACTAATGTTGTCTATGAAGTCAATGTAGATAAACCCTCTTGGTAAATCCCTTGGTGTCCGATAGGGTTAAACTTCCTTACTAGTAAACCTCTCACCTCCTCTCTCGAGCTACTCCTCAGAGCGCACCTTTTTTTAAGCGCAACCAATTAAAGGCTGAGCCTTCACAGAAAACAATAATTGAAGAACGAATCAGGCTTTTAGGGCGATTGAAATGCAGTTTTGAATTTGAGTACCTATTTAAAAAGAGAACTAGTCAATCTCTTTTAAAGGTGATTTTTTCATCTGCAAAAAAACTGTTAGATTCTACTGCTTTATGTAAGTAGATACTATTTGAGTTTGACGGCACGGTGTACGCAGTAGCTGACCGATTAGCTGCTTCACTGCGTGTTGCTGGTTCGATTCCCGAACAGAAAAAGAAAAAGGTCTTGCTGTTTGGGTACGTGAGTTCAAATGTTTGAAATAGACCCACGATAAAGTAGAAATTCCTAGAGTGGGGCTACATTTCTAACATCCTGTACTTTTTTGACATCAATTGATAGGGCCAACCATATGGATCGAATCTCTGTAACAAACATGATAAATTAAATGAAAGGAAAACCATGAAATCTAAAGAACAGCTATAATTTCAATGGGATAAATTCAACAGAATAAAGCACTTTTATTCATGGTTTTCTTTTCATTTAATTTATCGTGTCGGTTAGAGAGATTTACTCCATATGATTGACCCTCTCGACTGATTTCAAAAATGTAGAGAATGTTATTTTGTCGAACATTAGTCGATCCATCCCGGGTTCGATGCCCGAGTGTGGCAAATTTATTTTCGAAAAACTGTGAATGCAGATTTGTTTCTCTTTAAAAGTAAAGCAATGTCTCCTTTGAGTAAAATTTGCTATCTCTAGTATTTAGAGTACTTTTCTTCCAGGTGGCATTGTAAAATTCCACTCTGTAAGTATACGGTTGTTGTGGGCAGGCAGATAACCAATCCAAATACATCTTACTCATTATTTTTAAAGTAAATTTGATTTTACTTTATTTCATTATTTATTTTTCTATTTTCAGGTCGTGGTGAGCTCATACTTGGAAGCAAGGCCTGAGACAAACGTTTTATTATTGGACTGGTCCAATATGGCACATGGTTCTTACTTAGTTAATGCCGCTAGAAACACCAAAAAGGTAAGATTTTATGTAAGAGGAGACTCTTTGGACACCCACTATTATTTGCTAATAAGGCTTTATGGATAATTTGTCTGTATGCGCTATCATAGTCTGGTGAGTACAAGGCCACGACTGACGGTATTGACGTGGGTATATTAACTTTGGTACGACCAGATATAAATAAGACACAAAACAAATAAAATCTATTGCATTTTAGTTGCAATTTCAGTTTTTTTTTTCCATTTTGCGGTGTTTTGTAGAGGTTTTAGCGATATGTTAATAGATTCATAGGTCAGTAGTGAATATATAGGCGTCTTCATATGCTAGGATTTAAAGGAACGTGATGGTGTGACGATCAATCAATATTTTGCTTTTTAATGCCTTGAAAAAACATTTAAATATTTAATGAATGAATTGAGAATAGGCTTGTTTCCACCATCAATAAATTGCCAATCTATTTAGTCCGTCAATTAGAGTATTGGAAAATAATGGACACGTATTTTTTGTTTTTTTAAATCAACGAATATTGACAAAGATAAAACGCATCAAAACTCGGAGTGGGGGCTCGTGACGTCACTGTTCGGTATCAACTCACTAAGAATGATACCGAACAGTGACGTATTGGGAATTTTAAAAGCGTCGTATCTTCGTCAATTTTGGTTTATGTGACAAAAGAAAAAATACGGGTCAAATATTTTTTGAAAATCTAAGTGACGGACTAATTAGATTTTTTCAGTTAACAAGCCTATTAGATTTGTGAGGTGACTAGTATGATTTATATTGTTTTGGGTATATGTAGATAATTGCAGAAGACTTAATGTTCGTCTGTAGGTACCGCTGACTTTACTGACAGTCGACCACTTTTCGAACATATTATTAAAGAGCATAAGGGTGGACCGTCAGTGAACTCAGTGATAAATAAGCGCTGCGGTATTATTTTCGAAGAACCGTGTCAAAAATAAATTATGGGGCACCAAAAGTTTCCTTATTGTTTTACATGAGCTGGTATATTTTTGGACTAAACTATGTGCAATACAGTTCAAACGAAATTGAAGTTCTAAACGTGTACAAAATGCTAATAGATCATTTAATTTTACATATACTTCCCCTGTTCAACTCTTAGAGGATTAATGAAGTAATACGGACAGCGATTTATGATAATTATTTGGCTGAAATTATAGTTTTCAGGATACAAGATTACTACACTACTTTTCAAAAATAAAAATAAATACTTACATAGAACTCCTCAGCTAGCAAAATTCTCTCTCATTTCAGGTGGGAACAGCAGCGGCAGAACAGTTAAACAAACTCTTAGAATCAGGACTTCTTCTGGAGAAGATCCACGTCATAGGCCACTCTCTAGGAAGCCATGTGGCGGGTTACACCGCCAGGGAATTGAAGACTAAATACAACAAGGTAGTAAAAAGGTAAATATACTTTTGAATTAGTTGTATAAACCTCCTTGCGTTCGATTACGGGGAATTCGAACTGGCTGGATCGAACTTAGATTTTATTTAAAACTGTTTGTTTGCCGCATTTTTATTTATATAGAACTTAAAAAACGCAATCAAAAGTTACGGCAAATGATAAGACAATGACTGCCTTAAAATGAAAAGTGTGTTAGTGTAACTGCAATCAGGCACGGAGGAAACTCGGTATATAAGGGTGGTCACCCATCCACAGACCAACCTAGGCAAGCACAGCTTAACCTAAAGATCGCCCCGAGCGGCTGTTATTATTTAGCCGACATATAAAGGCGATTAATCGCAGCAGACACTGCATTTGCAAGAATCGTAAATGTGCGCCCTCGCTATAGAAGTATTCTAGATTCTAAAATTATGTCAAGCTAATCAAGACCCAAGGAAAATGGTATAGCAAATTAATGTCACTAGACACATTCATTATAATAATTGCTATTATCACACCATGGTATCTTAGATTAGTCAGATTTTCTGCAACCTTTATTTGTTTTAAGATAATATAGCCAGGTCATTTAACTTGTATTTTGTAAAAAATTATTGCATTGTAACTTTTTTCAGATCATCTGAACTTTATATCATATTTATTAAACCCCTGATTTTTTTAATTACTTGTAGGGCCAATTTTTATCATCCCTTTCTCACTTTCTTTACAAAACTCTATTTACCAAGCACTAAAGTTCAATGTAGTTAGTGCTGATATTTCTATAAATATATAGGGTGACTGGTAATTAGTGTACGAAACTTAAACACGAGATTCAGCTTTAGTCCCATAGTAAAAGTTGTTTGTTATCATGAGCACCATCACATGCATAGATTTAGTACACTAATTGCTAGTCACCCTAAATGTGTAGTACATAAATGGATCTTTCAAGCCATATCACGAGTTTGGCTCTTTAAGTAAAAGTTAACACCTTGTCTTCTCACGTCCACTTTGGCGGGATTTAACGAACTGTTTGGGAGAGGGAAAGAGATGGAATTAGACGTTCTTTGTAGGTCTCATTATAATATAATGTAGTAAACCGCACTAAATTAACATCAGCCTATACAAACATTTCAGATTAACGGCACTCGATCCTGCTTTTCCAGCGTTCTACCCCGATGGCGTGGTGATGGAACACGTCAACGCGAAAGATGCTGAGTTCGTTGACGTGATCCACACGGATGCCGGCGGCTACGGAGCGCCGGTCCGGACCGGGACGGCAGACTTCTGGCCGAACGGTGGAAAAAGCATACAACCGGGATGTCCACGGTTTGCACCTATACCTCTCTCCGATGATAGTGAGTACTGAGTGTATTAAATATAAGTGTGAAATTCTATACGTCTCGATTAACAGCACTATTGCTGCAATGATGTAACTATTGGGTTGTGGTAGAGTGACCCATCGTTACCCGTTCTTCTTTGTCTCTAACAAAGAAGAACAGGGAAAGAGGGATCAAGACATGCAAGGCACTGACTGTACAAGTGAGCTTTTAAACAGTGTACTGATGCTCCCAGCTCCAAACATTGGCATACAAAGCTAATATTCTGCTACTTTACGCTTGCCAGAAAAAAACAACTGGTCCAATGGACACGACTTTTGCGCTTACGCTTTCAAACGCCTATTACGCTAGAGTGACGTCCCATTTATGATTATTATTTGAGCCTATGGTATATTACGGTTTAGCTCTTCTACTAGAAAATCTTCTATTATTTTAGACATTTTTTCTAAAATGTAATGATAATTCAGCCTCATCTGGTAACACTGGGAGACGAGCCAAACCTTCTCGGAAAAACGCTAAAAGGATGAATCGTAGGTAGTTTTTTAACATATATTTTAATATTGGTGTATGCATTTAATATTAAAATTTGTTAAATAAATGCAAAGTTAATTTAGGTTTCGGCACGGGACAAGGCAATTTGACAACTACAATATTCATCTCCGCTATTTCTAATTGGGCTACAGAATTATGGCATGAGTGAATTTAACCATCATTTTTTCACTGAGCCTAATAACAACATAACACCATCACCGACATTGCCTTTCTACTGTAGGCAACTTTGGGATAATAGGTATCTTATGCCTTTTTAATCTACATTTAACTACAGCGAAAATTGAATTATAGGCGCATACCCACCGCGGCGCACGGATAGGCTCTACGCACGTGTTAAGCTTCGCTTTGCAAAAAATGTATATAATTGTGTCCACTGCAAACCACGGACACGCTATGCATGAATGGACTTCATTAGTAAATGCGTGGGCTCTGGGTGTCTAGCCTCTCCGTGCGCCGTGGTGGAAACGTCGACAATCCACGTTGTCAAACAAATGAATCCACGCAGCTAAAATGTGCCAGGTGCCCGTGCACAGAGTACACCACGGGTGGGTTTGCGCCTTTAAAAGCGCACTCAGCGTTAGGGTCGTAGCACACGTATCGGATCGGAAAGGGATCGTCACCGTATCATCTTGAGCCGTTCAGTATTATTTATGAAACTCCCTACTGCAACGCACACTAATCGGAATCGTAACGTAATCGCCTCGCGTCGGGACAAACTCACGAACCGCAGTGCGGTGCGTGGTTGACTTGCAGTCCCCGCGCGTACGGTTCTCCGTACCCTAGCTTACGGCTCTCCGTACCCTAGCTTACGTTAACGTTTGGATTCAAAGTCATTAAACTAGTGCCGCCCAGCCGTCAACCAGCGGTCGGCGAGCCGTAAGCGCGGCGTCGCCTAGCTGTAGCCGAGTCAACGTGCCGGAGCTTCTGATCCGCTTACGTTACGTGGTTGCGTTACGTGGACGCCTGTTTGAGGCCAAGGGAAAGGCGAGGTGGTGACGATCCCTTTCCGATCCGATACGTGTGCTACGACCCTTATTCAACTTTCTGCACGTCAAGAAAGGCATAATTGTAACAAAGTGATCTTAAAAATATTATCATTATTATTACCATATTATCTAGTCACTTACCCATAAATATTATTGATGACTATACTTACTATTTTTCTTTTACATATTTCAGACTTATGCAGCCACTGGCGGTCATGGCGGTTCTATGCGGAATCAGTAATCAATCCTGAAGCGTTCCCAGCCTCCCCTGCTGAGTCTTACAACAAATTTAGAGAAAATTCCACCCCAGAAGAAGGCATGGTGTATATGGGCTATAGCTGTGATAATAAGTAAGTTATTAACATACATACAAACTTACAAGCAGAACTACAGAACACCACTTGCTACGATCTTTTCATACTCCTTTTGCCTCGTCCACATTCAACATCTAGTCATACACGCACGCTAGTTGCGAGTACTACGGACCTGTCATACACGCACGCCAGTTGCGAGTACTACGGACCTGTCATACACGCACGCCAGTTGCGAGTACTATAACGGACCTGTCATACACGCACGCCAGTTGCGAGTACTAAGGACCTGTCATACACGCACGCCAGTTGCGAGTACTACGGACCTGTCATACACGCACGCCAGTTGCGAGTACTACGGACCTGACCTAACTCAAAAACATTAACAATATGTCCTTCTAACGAGTCTCCTCCTGGCATTGCCACTCACCTGCCTTTTGTTAGTCGCCTGTCAACTTGACCAAAGTACTAAATCGCTACGTTATCGCTGAAATAACATAAGCAGTGGTGGCTAACAGATAGGAGGCCTAAGTGTAAGCGTGCTGAGTACCTTTAGGCTTTCCAAGTTTGGTCTCATTCTCCCTTGGTCGGCGCGAGCCTCAACCAGGTATTTCCTGAGATTTCTGAATCTCATCCACCCAGTCCACCATTTCATCTACCACGTCTCTTATTAAAAGTACAGACAAATTTGTGACACAGCTCCGTCTGCAACCTATATGTACTGGATATTCCGAACGATGTCCGCAGTCAGTCTGCTTACTAAACGTGCTGTATTGGTGGTTTTCATGAAACAATCAAACTTGTACTTAGAACACTACTTTGTTCAAGATCTCGGGATACGCAGTCTGGCTCTTCCAGGTGTGTCAAAAGAGTAATATAATAAACTCCCCAAAAACTGATGTCACATTTACTTTTATTCATTAAGAGGCCCGCGGCGCATGCGTATTACAGTTCATACAAACGTAATACCCAAATATTTTGTAAATCAAACATATTGTTAAGGAAGTGTGTATTTATTTCGATTGGATAATAAAGTATCTAGGTTCCCAAATATATATTTTGGTATTACGTTTGTATGAACTACGCATGCTCCGGCGGCCCCTTAATCCATTAATGTACCTTATTGTTTTAACCACACTACCCACTAAAAATAACATTCAACAAAATATAGAGTCTAAATTGGCCTGAATAATAGAGAAAATCCAATCCACAATCCAAATCACATGAAGTACATGCGTGGTGCGTGTGCATTTTGCGGGACAATAAAAATAAACCCACTTAATATGACTACCCTTGTGACGTAATAACCTACTTACAGATGTTTTTTTTGGTTGGATTTTTGTTTTTTTTTTTTAACCGTGTCTTAACTAAAATAGTTTACGAAATTATATTCTTACCGTTCAATGTCATTCGTTGAGCTTGGCACAAGCAAAGAGAGGCCTATACCTGCTAGGTAGTAGTGAGTGAAGTCGGGCTGTAGATAATAATGTCATTCAAATGCCAAAAGATTCGTGTACATTTTTACTATGTATGATTTTTATTTTAAATGTACTGCAATTTCTTTTTTCAGTGCCCAAGGATCATATTATTTGACAACAAACTCCGAGACACCGTTCGGAAAAGGAATGGATGGACTTTACCCAAAAAGTAAAAAGAATTCCTTAAAAAAATAAATTAAAAGAAGAAGGAATGACGGTCTCCTTTAAAGTACTCATACTGCGATACTCAATCTAAAGTGTTCGACTTTTTGAACGGTAACAAACCTTAATCCTTAAAAATAATGAATAAAATTGCTTAAGAAGAAACCGTAAATAAGATTGAGTATTGCAAAACTCTTTGAGATAACACATCACTCCACTTAATTTTTTCAGTGGATTTTAAAATATAAGTAGGTATATTTGAATACCTTTTAGTACTAAATCTATCAATGAAACATCACAGAGGCTTTCCTCTAAAGCCCTACTCTAGTTTTCCTAGAAATTATCACATTTTTATCACAGTGACTTTTTATCACAATGACACTGAAATAATGTGATATTGTTATTCTTAGTATAAATGTTGACAAAATGGCGTTGGTGTAACATAAGGAAAGTTACTAATAAGTTTTTTATTACAACTAAAATACGTTGTTTAATGAGGTTTATCTATAAAACGTTAAGTTTTGATCTTGATTGGTGATGTTATAACATTTTAGGATAAGGAAAGGTAGAAAAAACTGTTTTACTTTGCACCTTTAGAAAATTTTATAAAATGTGGCTTAGCAAAGGAAAAACTGAAAATCAATGAACATTGTTTTACCATAACTAATTCTTATACTCGTAATTATCATTCTGTATAGTAGTAGGTATATTACAAAATGATAAATAATAATTTTGTTGCAGTCAAGACTTTTTCTTAGGTAACGTCAACTCATTCCTGACGGGTAGCAAAGAGGTTAGGATTATATGTTTTTTTTCCATATATAGTAGGTAGTTGGCTTCTCTAAATAATGTACAGATTTTTCATGTATATTTTACCGGAAATGTATGTAATTATATACAATTCCGAACTCACTTAGGAAATGTGTAAAATAATGTTTCAAAGATCCTAGAATATACATAATACACATGTCCTGTGAAATGTATTCATGTATTTCCTAGGAATTGTATGCAATTCGGAGTTGATACTTGTCGTCAACGGCAAAATAAATAACAAATAATTACTATTTGTTATTTGTTTTGTTCAGAATGTAATTTAATCAGGCGTAGCCGACGTAGCTCCGCTACGCGGGGCTCCTGTTTTTGTCTACAGGGTTTGAAATGACCTAACGCGAATGGAGTAATGGAGTGGCTCTTGACTGTGTGTAGTCAACCCTTGCACCGCTAAGTCCACTGTTCTTCAAAACATTCCCAGTGGCTATTTAGAAAATGTATAGATTTCTAGGGAAAGTGTAAATTACAAATATATTACAGATTTCCTGTCAATTTTAGGAATTGTACACATTTTCTAGGAATTTTATACAATGGCAGATTGCATACTTTTCCGTTATCATATATGATAATAATTTTAATATCAGAAATCGTAATTAAAATTATTTTTTTAACAAGCTTAACAAAACAACAGTAGAGTTCAATTATAGTTGGCTTAGAATTTAATTAAATGAATATTAAATAATGAATTAATATTAGGTAATTACAAAATAATACATTCTTCCAGTTTTCGCAAAATAACACGACTTGACTCTGATTTAGATTTAAAGTAAGGTCAACTTTATTTTCTACAAGTGCTCAAAAATCTTACAAAAACAATTATACGTTCATTATTTAACTATTAATAACTCAGTATCTACTTAATTCACTAATTAAATAATCAATACAGTTTTTTCTACTTTTTTCTTTTTTCTAGCCAGCTCTGTCCCACTCCTAATACCTATAAGAAAAAGGGGTAAGGTCTCCCACGTCCACTCCATCCATTTGTCGCGAACCCGCCCATCCTCCTTCCAGTTCGGATGGAATCTGTCCAGTTTGTTCTCCCATCTCCTTCGTGGCCTGCCGCGACCGCGTCTCACTGTTAATAATATATTTTATATTGAAAAACATGGGCAGCCTACACACACAAGCTATCTAAAAACATTGCTGCTAACTTTTAAAACATCAAACATAAATTGAATTGTAAAATTGTCCATTAATTAGGACAATTCTTTGAAAAATGTAGTGAACAGGCTGAATTATAGATGATCTTCAAATAATAATGATATTATTGTATTAAATAAAATATGAAGAGCCTAAACATATTTAATGTTATTTGTAGTACTTAACGCACAATGCCTGGGTACTAGGTAAGACATAAGATTTCATCGAATATAATTTTTTTAAAGTTATATTATTATATTGTAACATCACTTAGTCGATAGTTTTAGTAATTTATTAGTGTTCAATCGGTACTTAAGGGAACAATTATTATTTTAATTGTATTGCTGATTATTGTACAATATTATATTATATTTTTTGTTGATTTGATGTGATGTCTGTCTCCAATAGTAAAATTACAAAAAATCGAAAAGAGTGTTTTACTGAATTAATCACCTCGTATTTACAAAAAAAAAAAACATTCCAACATTTTTTTCTTCAACCAAAATTCTTGAATATCATAAAAGTTATTCTTTTGAATTATCTTACATTTTTACTCTTGGTACTAAAAAAGGTTAAAAAAACGTTCGGTACGAAACTAAGCTCAGATAGTATGTAACTGGATAAAATATTATCCTTCCACATATTTAAACAATGTGCTATTGAGTGCAGTATTTTAAATTACGTTCGAAACACCAAACTGTGTGCATATCGCAGAAATGGCTCAAAAGGCTGTCCCCTTAAGGGGCCGGCGGAGCATGCGTATTTCATACAAACGTAATACTAAAATAAATTCTAAATGTAACATATTCTTAAAGTTGTGTAAATTTATTTCGATTGGATTACAGAATATCTAGGTATATATTATTACAGAATATTATAGAATTTATAGACGGCGCCACACTCCTATCTCTCAGTATGGTATTCTGATATAAGTTCAGTTCATTTAAGTTCTGTATCAATGTAAGTAGTAGTACGAGTACCAACGTAATCTTCTAAATCTTTTCTCATTTCTTGTTCTTTTTTCTTTGGAGCTTTTTCTTCCATTAATTTTTCCACCTTTTCTTTTACGTCTTTTACGACTCAATATCTGGTGTAAGCCAAAGTTCCGTTGAGTAGCGTTCTGCAAAGATAAGACAATTTGAATAAGCCAAGAAAAACAAAAAAAAAAGTATTGAATAAGCTAGGTTCAACTGTGGCTCCTGGACTCCACGATTGAAAATTACAAGATAGCGTAATGTATCATGCCTATATTCATCGAAGACTTAGGCAGTGGTATACCTAGAAACACTAACCGTGCAAACATCAAGAATCCCGGTTACTGCCGAGACCTTTTTATATAAAATCCACACAGAGTTTCTTACATTTTACTTTAATAATATAAAAATACACTATCCTCAGAGATTTAAGACAGATTAGGTATCACAATAGCCAACAGTTATTTTCAATAACTTACGGGTAACGGAAGGTTTCTATTCATAGTGCAATTCATAATTGTATCTGCCTTAAATAATAGATTATTACTATTAATGTAGAATGTATTATGGCCCCCCATTCATAAGCAGGCCCTATATCTGTGGATGTTTTTTATATGTTTTTTTTTCATATTTTTTACTATTTATTGGTTATCCAATAATAAGCGGACAACCTGTATGTTGTTTAAGAATAACATTTGAAACACACAATATTTTTTTCAATATTTTTCGTGTTGTGACTACTTACATACTTTTAAAATCATAATTAAATAACTTTTAAAACGTATTTAAACTAGACAAAACATCTTTTAATAGATATTTCCTTCCGGGCCTAACGACATGACTGAATTTTCAAGCAGCATAAAAAAAAAAATTGCGTGCATTGTTTTATAAGCCTGCGTCGTACAGATTCTCCATTCATCATCTGTCTAAGCTTTTCCCAACTATGTTGGGGTCGGCTTCCAGTCTAACCGGATGCAGCTGAATACCAGTATTTTACATGGAGCGACTGCCTATCTGACCTCCACAACTCAGTTCATACTGGGTAATACGATACCACTTGGTAAGACTGGTTGTCAGACTTTTTGGGCCACTGACACCCTGTAACGACTGTCAAGGATCTACAAATGACACCCGGGACCAACAGCTTAACGTGGTTTCCGAGGCACGGAGGAAACTCGGTATGTAAGAGTGGTCACCCATCCACAGACCAACCTATGCAAGCACGGTTTAACCTAAAGATCGACCCGAGATACATATGTACCGTAAAATTGTCAAACACGTTAGATTGTAATCTCTCTAGCGATGTTGTAAACTCTCGAAATATTGTCAACTGAACATACGGAAGTATCTCTGCCCACATAATCGGGACTTGGGGCACCCTCACGTTAGGTTAGTTAGGTTCCTTTAAACCCTGCACTTGGAAATAGGGGCCCCGCGTAGCGGGGCTCCGTCGACTACGCTTTTTAGGGTAATTTAATAGTGTTTTAAGGTTAGGTTAAATTAATCGATATTTTTCAGGAATGGTACATTATCTTTTCATGAGAGTGGTACCATTGGGCAAGGGGGACCTCTCCTTCCCTCCACAATGCGTGAGTTGACTACAAAAATAATGCCTTTTTTTGTAAGCAGTCATATGTTCGTTTGACAATATTTCGAGAGTTTACAATCTCTCTAGTTATTTTACAATCTTACGTGTTTGACAATTTCTCGGTGACTCGTACATACAGATACATACAGTTTCTCTATTATTAAATAAAAATATTACTTTAGTCAGTCACACATCACTTGGTCCAAAATAGACGTAGGCAAAGGTGTAAACAATGATTGTCATAAAAATGAGATAAGACAATTATCAGGTTATTGTTCATAAAAACGAACATGATCAATATTTTTTTTTTCGTTTTGAGTCATCCATTCATACTTCATCAGTCTACAGCAGTCAACTGCTGGTCATAGGCCTCTCAAATTAATTGCACGCGACTCAGCTCGATTTTCGGTAACTCTGATTGCCGAGAAATTCATTGTAGGTCGAAATAACGAGTTTGAAGAGTTATACTCGTTTTTTCGACCAATTCATTTTCTATTTCTTTCGTTTTTTTTTTTAATTCGTAATAATAGGACAACAATTCAATCCACGAGACGTAGACGACTCGCCACTACTCTCCGTGGCCAATTTCTATCTACACATCAAGGATAAAGACCGTTCACTCGCACGCTTAGGGTTGCGTGTTAAAAGAAGGGTTTGAATCGTCCGGCGCGAGTGGTGTCGGGATTGTTTTGTCGTAGATTCCTGTAGTTTTGACTGGGAAGGTCTAGCGAGTTAAATTATGGCACCGTCAACTTTATTAGTAGTGGGTATAATCTTTGTTAGCTTTGGGTCTCTCAGCGACAAACTAGTGAACCTCCTCCTACTGTCCTCGCCGGGCAGTGTGAACCATCCGCGATCAAATTTACCTCTTTCTTTCTTTATATCTCTTTTGCGGCAGCCCAACTATGTCAGTGATTGGAAATAAAACACAAAGAAGAAAATGTCAAGAAGCATTTATTATGATCATAGTTTTCAAGCAGGCCACCTTCTAAATATGAAACATATACATACACATACTTAATGTACATTGTACAGGAATTCATCACTTGGTAAGACTGGTCGTCTACGATGCAACGTTCCTTACAAAAAGATAAATTAACTATATCAGTCTGAAGCCACATTTTCTTTATTTACACAATGTTTTATTTTTAATCTAAATCTTATCATAACTAGCGATCCACCGGAGACAGTGCCATTTTTGTAAACTTATTCCCTACTACCCTAGGTTCTACATTTGCTTAATAATATGCAAAATAAAGTTACAAAGTTACTTAAATTCCAGGATTACTAGTGGTTTGATTGAGAACCCATCTTGATAATTCTTCGTATCCTTCCATTTCTCTAAAGTCTGTTTCCACTGAGCGTTGAAAACGTCTAACTATGCCCCTTACACCTAAGTACATAGCATATATAGTACCTGCCACCCACCAAATTCTGGAAAAAAAATAAGGTACCAATTAAAAACAAAAAAAAAGACACACCAAAATTAACTAGAGTCGACGAAATCTAAGAAGCCCGTTTTGACAGCCGTCAAATCCATAATAAATTGACACCGCCATCGGAAATTGAACTTTATTACCATTACGCCAACAAATGTCAAAACGGGCCTTTTATTTTTTTAATACTTTAGTCCAACAGGCAGATACATACATCCACATTTCGAGATTGTATAAGTATCTCAATAAAGAAAACTATTTTTTTTAACTATTGTCTTTCATTCGCCGATAAATCATGAACAATTATGTACTAATTCATGGTATTTTTGTATGATTTTTAATTGCTATTGGCGCGTGGTGAGCCGTCAAAAGAAACTGACAACTAAATCTTAAATAAGACGTAAAACAAAGCGGGGCTTTTTGTAACCCTACGCGTTTCAAAGGTAAGAATTTAAACAATGAACAAAGAAAATAAACTTGTATTGTGTAAATAACTTAGGCACTATTTATAAATCACGTCATCGTCAGATATTCGTGTGGGAAATTGTTGTTGAAAATAATAACAATAGCAATGGCATTTGGTCTATGGAAAAGAGCATGTTGCTTCAAAACATATCTTAGAAAATGACGGGTTAGAGCGGATTTTTGAAAATTTTGCATCATTTGAGTTAATTATGGGATTATAAGAGAAAATAAATATTATAATGTACTAGCTGACCCGCGTAACATCGTCTGCGTGAAGAACCACTCAACCGATTTTGTGCAAACTTCAAGTAAACCATCTACTAAATAGTCTGAACAAAGCCTAAACATTTGGTTTGGATAGGTGAGCCCGTTCTTGAGTTATAAAATTACAGCGAAGAGTGGCATTGATTTTTATTTATATTGATGATTGTTGTCCGACATTTTTGATTATAGTTTTTTGAAACGTGGTAGGTCTGTCTGTCTGTCACCAGGCTGTACCTCATGAACCGTGATAGCTAGACGGTTGAAATTTTCACGGATAATGTTCTGTTGCCGCTATTCAAACAAATAAAAAAAGATTACGGGGGCTCCCATACTACGATTTTACAGAACCCTTCACGCGCGAGTCCGACTCGCACTTGGCCGGTTTTTTTATATCCCAAAACTCTATGGTTAAATCCTATAAATAAAAGACCATGGAGGACCTCATCACAGTGCTCGATGACCTCAGTAGAGCTTCTGAAAGAGTGGGTCTAAAAATTAATATGGACAAAGAGAAGGTCATGTTGAATACCCATGTCACACCCATTCCTATCAAGATTGTAGACTCTACATTCGAAGTTGTAGACGATTATGTATACCTAGGACAAACGGTCCAGTTAGGTATGTCTAACTTCGAGAAAGAGGTCAATCGTCGAATCCGACTTGGCTGGGCAGCGTTCGGGAAGCTGCGCGGTATCTTCTCGTCCAACTTACCGCAGTGTCTTAAGACTAAAGTCTATGACCAGTGTAATGTTTCTGTTTTTTTACTTACGTTTTCGACTATTGTAATCCAAAATATTATCATACGTTCTTTCGGAATAACTGCATAGCCTTCATGCAGAGGCTTAGCATGCATTTTCGCCTTTTAATTCATATTACGAGTATTTATAACATTTCTGTACATTTTAGTGTTTCCAAATCTTTGTTTACTTTTGTGATCACAGAGTATATAATCACTATTTGTGATGTCAGATAATGACAATGACAATGACAGGCCGAGTTTCCTTGAGTGATCGAATCAGAAATGAAGACATCCGCAATAGAACCAAAGTCATCGACGTAGCCCGAAGAATTGTCAAACTTAAGTGGCAGTGGGCAGGGCACATTTCTCGCAGAACGGATGGCCGGTGGGGCCGAAAAGTTCTGGAGTAGCTACCGCGAACCGGTAGACGATGCGTTTGAAGACCTCTCACTAGATGGACCGACCTAGTAAAGGTTGTGGGAATCCGTTGGATGCGAGTCTCATCGGACCGGTCAATGTAGCGACACTTGGGGGAGGCCTATGTCCAGTAGTGGACGTCTTTCGGCTGAAATGATGACATTACTGAGAGACAGTTCGTTGCGGCGCAGCCCATGTATAATGGCATTCAGTACCTATTTGCTAGCTTAATTACTTATAGGTTTGACATCACTTCACTGTACCGACTGCCTCGTTGTTCAAGTGGTAGGAAGCGCGACTGCTGACCATGAAGTTCTACATTGAATTCCTGGGCAACAAGCTTTTTCGTTCAAGAATATCTCAGTAGCAGCCACAGAGTCTGAATTTGTGCCCAGTTGATGCCTTACAAGCTCGCTCCATAATACATGAGACTTAAACATTACTGGTGAAATGTGGGCCGACCGAAACGAAACGTCCACTGCTGGATGCAGTGGACGTCTTTCAGCTGAAATGATGATGATGATGATCTAAGTTTTATTGATAAATACGAGTAGGTAAGTAAATCATTTTCATTTAAACCAATCATTGATATTTAAAATTTTAAAGCTAAGAAAATGTGAAGCTGTTGAAGTCGTATTTGGGTGCGTACCATTTGATATAATAACAAAAAAAAATCATATTTGCTCATTTTCAGCCAAAATTCTGTAATGAATAAGTAAATATCGGAAATCTTCATTCTGATCAAATGAAATCACATGAAATTAGGTTATTTGTTTTTATAGCATATGAAAATTATATGATGTGAACGTTATTTCAAGCGAAAATATACTATCTCTTATTATGCCATATATTGCACACCCGTCATATTTCACATGAAAAATGAAAACAAAAAATTAATGATATTCGAAAAATAATTCAAATGCCAGTTGATTATTTGGTCTCTTTCAAACCCTACTGGAGTTATGGGATATTCAAAACACCTTGTACCGAATGTTGTTAGATCTTTTTTATTAAATTTAACTGTAGTTTTTCATTAGTCGTATTATATTTTAATACGATATTTTTTAATAAGTAAAATTTAAAACAAAAAATATAAGAGTCAAATAATTTAAATTTACTTTAGAAGCTTACCAGCTTTTTTACTTTTTATTTTATTGTTTTCATTTTTAATGTTTATTGTTAGTTTGTAGCAAATAAAGATCCAGGATGTAAACCACCTCATCACAAAGCCGTTAACCAAGCATTCTGTACATCAAACTAAGTGACTTTACGCAAAAAATATTGCTGGGAAACATAATTTTTTTGAGGTTATAAATCATGTTTTGTGGTAGAACTCAATGTTACGCACTTAAAACATAGTACTGGTAGATGGATTGAATAGTACGGGGGTCGTGGAAGCGTTAAAAGTTAAAATCTTAAAAACATGTAAGTATTTAAAAAAAAAACTTGTCAAAAAGTTGTTACTTCGACCCCCCATATCTCCGTAACTAGAAGGTTCCAGGTATGGTGTAGAACAAAAAATGGTATCAATGATGGGGAAAACAAGTGCCTTTCGGCTTCGTGAAAAGGTGTTTTACACCCTATAATATATGGTGACTGGTAATTAGTGTACGAAACTTAAACACGTGATTGTGCTCATGATAACAAACAACTTTTACTATGGGACCAAAGCTGAAATCGCGAAAAAGAAATCAGCTGTTCAGTACATTAAGCGAACATAAATGTACTGAACAGCAGATTTTTTTTTTTACGATTTCACGGTTGGTCCCATAGTAAAAGTTGTTTGATATCATGAGTATAATCACGTGTTTAAGTTTCGTACACTAATTACCAGTCACCCTATATATTCCATGGTTTAGAATAAAATCTATTGATGTTATATTTTTTTCGTTTAAAACTGAACCCGTAACGTTCCTGAGAATTTGCCAATATGAAATCCCATCGGTGACATGATACCAAGCGTTTCGTATATGCATAACAGGAGAAACCGTAAACAAAATATAAGTATTTTAGTACAATATTATCCAGTTTTAAAAATAAAGGATGTAAACAAATAATAAACTGAGAGATAAACAACGCAATTTGATAGTGCAATGAACGATGAACTGAGACGAACATATATCTTTAGTTGAATTTCAGCTTGGACAAGTAACAACCACATTATTTTTAAAATGCTTGGATTGTAAGTGATTTACTTTACTTTATTTTTTATCGTGTGGTTATTGCAAACCTGGTGTTAGAGTTTTATGCCTTTGACTTGGCTTTACATGCTGTCGAGAAAAGTGTCTCAGGCATGCTGGTTCTTCACGATGTTTTCTTCGCTGTAGCATTTCACTTTTATTAATTACCATTAACAGCCAAGATTTTAAAATTAACTTCGTTACATTTAAGTTTGGGGGATTTCGACTCACATTTAATTTTATTTGGTTTTCGTATAATTTAACTGAAAAATCCCTGGATTGTCTTAATTGATCAATTGATATCTATTACCTATTCAAATCACATTTTTGCTTACAATTACTTTCTCAAAAAAATGATGGAGTGAAGAAGGCACTGAATTAAACTGCACTAAAGTTTGCCTTGCCTTTCCACTAAAGTAATGAAAATGTCTTAATATTATTGATATTAATAATCAAATGTTTGATCGCCGTAATAAAGTGTCTTTGATTTGAATCCAGAAAGGCACGTAAGTTTTTGTAATTTATTTCATCATCACGGCTCTCAAAACTGCAAATAAAAACATCCGGAGCAAACTAACATAGTACTCTAGATTCTAGAATTAAAAAATCGCAGACATGTTACAACCAGACTAAGTATGGGGGAGGCCTTAGCCCAGCTGTGGGACAATATTAATAAATAAAATAAATATCACTGGACACTACACACAGCGCCATCTAGTGCCACACTAAGCAAGGCTTGTGTCGTGGTCACCAGACAGTTGATATACTATGTACATATATACTTTGTAAATACATACTTATTATACATATAAACATCTATGACTCGGAAACAAATGTACATGCTCATCACACAAACATTTGCTCCTACTGGGATTCGAAGAACGTAAGGCAGCCTCACTACCGCTGCGCCATTCACGAATAAAAAAAAGTTACGTCTACCAACCCCCACAAGGCCCGTTGATTTCTCGCATTGTCTATTGCTATATACCGCTACCTGTTTTCCAGCTGGTGGAACCGAACAAAAAGCACTTTTATAAACGTTACATTTCACATGAAAATGGATTTGATAGTTACTAGTTACCTGTATATAATTTGGATATTTGAGGTGTGTATGAGAGATGAGACAGAAAATATAAAATGCCATCGCTTGCAGTTGTTCAATAAGCAATTGTGACAGTCGGATGGAGGGAGAGAGAGGCAGACGAAGTAGTATGATAGGTTTGAAAAGTTTAAAGTAGTATGAAAGATTAGAGGCTAAAAACAAAATAAATTAACCAAGTTTACTTGTAAAATCTTTTATTCAAACCATGAATGGTTTTTAAATCGCACCACTACATGACGCTTTCATAAACTCACACATTTTTTCCATTGCATTGAGGAAGGCAAAATACACAGAAGCCACCTGCGACAATCCTGACATTCTCCTAAAAATGGTAATTTATGTAATTATATTAAATAAATCAAATTAAAATCTACGCAATTTTTATCAACCTGAAACATTTTTAATGCTTATTACTAATAACAGTCCTCTGACTTTGGGGACAAGCTATTTTCATCAACATTTAGCACACCTACAGAGGTACCTACTTAGTGAGCTCCATTGTAGTTATTTTTATATACTTGTAGCGTTTGTGGATTGATTGTAAACCCATATGGCCAATTCATCATATGACTGCCGTTCTGTGAAATCTGTTTCAGCAGATCGATTAATCATGGTCTTAATACCATACAACAGGGCAAATGCTGCCCCTCCAAGAAGTACAATTCTGTAATATAAAATGATATACATTATTCTAAATTCACAAAAAAAAAAAAAAAAAAATATCCTGTTAATTTTTACTACATACGTCCACATTGCGCAAAACTCAATAACCAAAAAAACGTTTATATCATGAAAAAATACAAATAAACGAATTATTTTAATGAAATATATTTTATTGCACTTGGCTTGTGGAGAGATTGAAATGCAAAGCCTCCGAAAGACAGCGAATCTCAAGCCTGAAATAAGACACCGAAGGATTTAAATATTCTTTTCAGCATTAATGAACAAAGAAAATAAACATGGTATTGTCAAAATCCTCTTACTACATAAATTATGTCAGACATTCGTAATGATAATCGTTGTTGAATTTAGTGATAAAGCATAAGCGTGTTGCTTCAAAACAAATGACAAAGAAGGGTTTTTTTTTATTATAGCCCCTGTGCTAGTTTGTATGGATGTAACTTTTGAAGTGAGAAACGTGCAAGTTGAAATTATTGTCAAATTTATTTATACTTACTATCGTTTTTTGGAAACTGTCCCTGGACGCTTTTGAGAAGTTAATGGGAAATCTTATCAGGCATTCGGGTTTTGCTTGTTTTCCGAGATCAATTTTCTCTATTATCATCATTATTGAAAGCTGGGAAACCAAGTTGAACTGTGAACAAAGTGTTTATAAAGTCATGTTCACTGATTAAAGTAAAGGATTTCCGTAAGACATGAATAAATAAAATATGTTTTTGTTAAAATAACAATGGAATAAATGAAAATAAACAGATGAATTTGGTGCAAACAATAACAATTTTCTTAAATTGAATTTAATCAATGACAAGCTACCACATAAAAGCCGTTAAAACTGTGTTATTTTTAAAATAACGAGGAAATTTTCCGAAAAAAAATGAAAGTAAAATGGGGGTGGGAAAGTAAAAAGAACTTTCAACGAAAATTGGTTCGAGTGTGTATGTTATTTATGGTACCTACTTCTTAGCCATTTCGGGGAAATCAGACCGTATTTTATGTTCCTTTGTTAATTAAGGGTCCGCCTCCGCGAGAAAATCACGGCGACATGATCGTCCTTGCCACGTTTTTCTATACATTCTCGAGCGAGAAAATCGCGGCGATATTTTCGTATAGAAATACGTTGAATAGCCGCGATTCGGCCTATAAGACTTTGATTGCCTCGTTGATCTAATAGTCGTTACTGCTGCGCAGTAGCAGTAGTGAGCAGCAGAGTCATGGGTTCTATTCCAGGGTCTGACAAAGTGTTCTCAGTTGCAGCCACGGAATCTGGATATTAGCCCGGGAGATTACAATAAAATTAGCTCACCCTTTATTAAGTACTAGCTTCTGCCCGCGACTTCGTACGCGGATCCTGTTGCTTTTGCCAGCGACACCGGGTTCGTCAAAATCGAAGATCTGAAAAGTCTAATTCTAAGAGCCCGGGGACGGGAAAATAGTAATAATCTTTCCCACCTGAGCAACACATACCGTTTGTTTCTTTTTGCCATATAACAGCTTCACAAAAAGTAAAATTTTGAACCATACCTCCGATGGCGGAATATGTGGCGTAGTCAACCATAGGAGTATACGTAAATGAACTCCGTTTCTTATCAACCCAAGGAAGGTCGTCATGCCCTACGGCTATATCTTGAGACACCCGATTCTTCAGATGTTATCGACATTCTGTTCAGAGAATGTCGAAGTCTTCGCGCTCTTCTTCTGTCTCTTCATGCCGTACTCCAGCAATTCTTTCTCTCTCACTTTCTAACAGATTATGAATATTTTGTTGTGTGCGTGTTCGGCGCTCTTCTTCTGGCTCTTCATGCCAAAAACACTCAAATAAAATAAGCTCGAATTCATATTTATTCGATAAAATAAAAATAATAAATGGGAGTTTTGGCCAGTAGAGTCAAATTTTAAATGATATACCTTCGTCATTGAAAATCGAAAATCAGTCCTAAACTGTTACCGCCTTAACCACGTGGAGGTACTCCCAGTTTTTGTTATTTTATAATTACACAGTGAAATTAGTGATAGCTTTGCAATAATTTTCAGATCAGATGTTTCTGATCTTCGATTTTTATAAGTCAACAGGAAATGCACATCAGACCGAACAACTTTTGCTAAGACGACATCATTCCTATGTGTTATGGTGTAGCTGGGCTCTTAGAGTTCCACAACAGGTGTTCCAGATCTTCGATTTTTATAAATCAACAGAGAGTGCTCATCAAATTGAACAACTTTTGCTAAGACGTCATTCTTGTATGTGTTACGGTGTAACTGGGCTATTGGAGTTCCACGACAGGTGTCCCAGATCTCCAATTTTAATAAGTCAACAGAGAGTGCTCATCAGATTGAACAACTTTTGCTAAGACGTCATTCCTATATGTGTTATGGTATAACTGGGCTCTTGGAGTTCCACATCAGGTGTTCCTGATCTCCAAATTTATTCTCTCAGCAGAAAATGCTCATCACATGAAACATTTTTTGGTAAGGTGTCATATTTGTATCTCTTATAGTTTAGCTGGTCTATTGCGGTTCTACATCAGGTGTTCAGTTTTCCAAGAAAAATTATAGCCTATATGTTGCCCAGACATAATATCTATACAACAAAAAAAAAATCATTCAAATCCGTCCAGTACTTCCGAAGATTAGCGTGTACAAACAAACAGACAAACAGACAAACAGATAAACAGACAAACAGACAGACTTTTTTTTTTGGATTCGTGCTCTATTACTGTTTCTAAATCCCCTTCAATTATTATTTTTTAAATATATTCAATGTACAGACACAGCTTTTTTACTCTTTTATTATATGTATAGATAACTACTCGCGAAATTTTGGGTTTACTTTTATGTACATTTCTTCCTAACATTTCTGGGTTCACAGGTACTGTCATGCGATGACATCTACACTAACAACCCCTGTTTTTGGGATTTGTACTAAGTTCATGGTGGTGTTGTAAAAACACTAGGGTGTTTGGGTGGTCTAAACACCATCTTCTGAGCCTTTCGGGGGAAAACAGACGAGATTTTTGGTTCTTTTGTAAAGATATCTTGAGACTATGTTTTTTTGTATGATTTATTTATTTGTTCTCAGTGCTATTATGTCGGCTGCGTTGATGTTCTCCTTATACATGGGCAGCCAGTATCTACTAGGATTGAATAACATTCAAATTCCAGTTAGTAACATTACCCTAACATAAGGTAAAATCACTCAGAAGATATTAAATTAGTAAAACGGAGCTATTTGGGTTTTGGGGCTATTTGGGATGACCCAGAAATTCACATAAAAATATCGGTAACTGTCTGTTTGTAAACATATTTGGTGGAAGTTATTTTTCAAACCCTAGCAACTACTGAGAAATTCCTGATGAAAAAACCCAATCACATTTTGGTATATATGGTACCAAATAACCCCCAAAAACTCAAATAGCCCCGTTTTACTGTATAAGTTAATATTTAAAACTGTTAAACTAATTTATTTATATTAATTTTATTTTTGATTTTAGGCGATGAATCTCTCCCTGAAGAAAATTTGTTGGATGATCTTCAGAAAACACTTCAAGCTTAATATTAAAAAAAATAGTAGTACAGCAATTTACTAATAAAAAATATACCCTATAAATCCGCTTTCAGACTACGCCATAATATAATAGCATATAGTATATAGCTCATATCGCAACAATATCGCGCGCCATACAGTTGTTATGGACACGCTCACACTGTACTATACTATATATTATTGGCTTACTATACGCTATAAAATGGTGCGATACGCTGAGTTCATGCTGTGCTGCTCACGCGTTGCCCTCTTCCTCTTCCTTCACCCCCGGCCGTACCGCAAGACTCTTCAAAGATCGCAGTCAACTGAGCTAGCTATATGCTAAAAATACTTGCGATAATGTGAACGCCATGCTATATAGTATAGCATTAGGTCCTTCTTTGCTTTACTATATGGAACAATAGTATAGCATAGTCTGAAAGCAGCTTAATGGTATAACAAATAAGCCCATAACAATGCATAACTAATTTTTAAGAATTTTATAATTTAAGGCAATGCAAATCTACAAGCACTCCATGGGATCCACATCATCTTAACCAAGCAGGCCTTCAAGATTTTTTCTGTGAAACTTCATACCTATCGATCGTACGCTAAAATCTGCTTGACGACAAGCCAATAAGGTGAGATGATGTTGATCCCGTGCTTATAAGTGTATGTTAACCTAATGCCTGAAAATTTAAGGCCTTTTTCGCGCCATGTTTTTTTTTGGGGGGTACTTATTAAGTTTTTTTTAATAAATATTCACCTGTTTATGCTATATTTGTATTTACTTATTTCAGTTCCTTTACTTATTATTGCGGGTGTGTTCCTATGTAAGGTGTTAAAAAATTAACTGCAAGAAACTTGAGTTGTTTGGAATCACAAATAAAAAATACTCACGAAAAATTTTTAAAGTAGGTAACGATCCGTTTCAAAGAAATGCAATATTTTCACTGCGTACAAAGTTATTGAATATGCGCACTTGACTGTACTGTGACTGCACCGTGCAGGGCGCCGCACAGAGTGGTCTGGAAATCGAGCTCCATACTCATAGAAACTTAAAGTGAAGAATTAAAAAAATAAAAATTGTAATGGCTCTGGTATACCTCCCTTTACATCATATTAACGTATGGATGGTATAAGTCACACTACACGTGAGAAAAAAAACATTTAGGTTATTTTTGTATGGGAGAAAACACTAAAAGTACATTTTTTCGAAACTTAATGGAACTGTTAGGCTGGTGCTCACACGAGCTATAGTCCCATACACGGCGATCAAGATGACATACAATTCATATACCTTTAGGCGCCGCTTCGCACGTAGCAAATTTTTGAAATTTTGAATTTTCGACATGTGAGTTTTCAAATCTTTGCCGTGGTTAAATGACGTTGCCAATCGATTTACTTATATTATAGTTAGATTTAGCCTGCTAATGACCTTTATGATGACAATAATTAAAAAAGATATTGACTGTGTAGGTTTCTTTGGCCATTCCAAGAACTAACAAATTTGTTGATTACCGTGATTAAGGTTGAGATATAATTAGATAATAGTGACATGAGCATTAAATAGCTCTAGCAGGGCCAAAAGGGCCCTAGTCACAATACAACGCAACGTCATTTAACCACGGCAAAGATTTGAAAACTCACATGTCAAAAATTCAAAATTTAAAAAATTTGCTACGTGCGAAGCGGCGCCTAAAGGTATATGAATTGTATGTCATCTTGATCGCCATGTATGGGACTATAACTCGTGTGAGCACCAGCCTAACAGTTCCTTTAAGTTTCGAGAAAACGTACTTTTAGTGTTTTCTCCCATACAAAAAACCTTAAATATTTTTTTTCTCACGCGTAGTGTGACTTGTACCATCCATACGTTAATAATAATATGATGTAAAGGGAGGTATACCAGAGCCATTACAATTTTTATTTTTTTAATTCTTCACTTTAAGTTTCTATGAGTATGGAGCTCGATTTCCAGACCACTGTGCGCCGCCGTGCGCGGGGTCGTTCACCCCTGCGACAGCGCAACGCAAACAATTCTAACTTTCCCATCACATTTTGTAGACTTTGGACTGGCAATGTTTTTTTATGTAAAAACTGAAAATGCTTGAAAAAAGTTTTTTTTTTTTGGAATATATTTGTTTTTTGATACCGAGTACGTACACGAAATTCTTGCAGTTAATTTTTTAACACCTTATATAGATATGCTTCGGACCATCTTCGAATTAACATACAACTTGACACTGACTTGTTAATAATAATTACAAAAAAAAATAATTACAAAAAACGTCAGAAAACCTGAGCTTGTCGGTCTATTCCTTCTATCCTATCGCTTCACCCTTAATTAATGGTCCGTTATTAATAAAGAATTGGTCCACTAGCTGCCCGCAGCGCGCACAATAGTAGTGTAGCTGCCCGCTGGATTTGTGTGTTGATCCATAGCATAATCAAAAGACAAAGTCACACCATTACATGTATTTTAATTTAGGACAGCCATTCAAAGCACTTTTTAAAGTTAGTTTTAAGTTAGACTTAGTAGACTTGGGATATATTTTGGATATTTCAAATATGTATGAGAGATGAGGCAGAAAATACCATCGCTTAACTTTGTGCAATAAGCAATTGTGATAATTGGAGGGAGTGTCTTTATCACTTCCTCCAACCAAACGAACCTCCTCCTCGGCAAACGAAGCAGCATGATACTCGTAGGTTTCTTGACCATTTTAGTATGGCAAACTAATAGATTAGTGACCACAAAACTAAATAAATGAATCAAGTTTAATGAAGAAAATCTTTTATTTCTTCATAGTTTTTAAGTCACAGCACTACATCACGCTTTCATTTAAACCAATGCATTGAGGAAGGCAGAAAACACAACGACAATCTCGACATTCTCCTAACAATGATAGGTACATAATAAAATAAAGTTAAAAATGTGCAACGTTGTGGAATTCTCTTCCGCCTGATATTAGAGACAGCCAAACAATTGCAGTCTTCAAAAGAAGAGTAAAAGAACATTATCCGTCCAATTCGCCATAGTTGCATGGGTTTTTTTTTTATTATACATATATATGTCACCGTAAAATTGTCAAACACGTTAGATTGTAAAATAACTAGAGAGATTGTAAACTCTCGAAATATTGTCAAACGAACATTCTGCTTACAATAAAACGCGTCATTTTTCGTGAAATGCATGCAATGGTAGTCAACTCACGCGGTGTGGAGGGAAGGAGGGGTCCCTCTTGCCCAATGGTACCACTCTCATGAAAAGATAATGTACCATTACTGAGAAATACCGATTAATAAAACCTAACCTTAAAACACTTTATATTCGCCTAAAAAGCGTACCTAGTCGACGGAGCCCCGCTACGCGGGGCCCCTATTTCCGAGTGCAGGGTTTAAAGGAACCTAACTAACCTCACGTGGGGGTGCCTCAAGTCCCGATTATGGGGCAGAGATACTTCCGTATGTTCAGTTGACAATATTTCCCGAGTTTACAACCTCGCTAGAGAGATTAAAATCTAACGTGTTTGACAATTTTACGATGACATATATATTTTATTGTACTTTATACTCGTACTTGTATTTTATATTTTGTCTGGTATGTGTTAAAGTATATTCTTAGGTTTATCGTACGTTATATTTAAAATATTTATTTGCTTTAGGTTTGCAAGTATTCTATTTTTTCATCTTTTACACATTATATCTACATCTCTTTTTATCTACTCTCCTTTCGCAGGTATGCTGGAAGAGATTTCTTTAGAAATAAGCATCAATTTTGTACCTATTTTCTATTCCTTTCTTCTTTTCTGTATGTAGTGTGTACATAAACTGTTAAATGAATTAAAAATCGTTTATAAGAACCACAATAAAAAAAATACACAATAATTTTATTTACAGTTTTTACTATAATATTAAACATTTTGAGTTCTTATTACCATAGAACGGAATAGGTAGAGCTGTTCCTTTCTGACGGGTAAATACAGGGTGTAAGCCGCCTCATCACAAAGCCATTAACCAAGCATTCTGTACATCAAACTTAGTAAATTTTCGCAAAAAATATTGCTGGGATTTTTGAGGTTATAAATCATATTTTGTGGTAGAGCTCAATGTGCACTTAAAACATTGTGCTGATGGATGGATTGAATAGTACGGGGGTCGTGGAGGTGTTAAAAGTCAAAATCTTACAAAAAAAAACTTGTATTTAAAAAATAACTTGTCAAAAAGTTGTAACTTTGACCCCCCATATCTGCGTAACTAGAAGGTTCCCAGGTATGGTGTAGAAAAAAATGATCGCAATGACTGGGAGAACAAGCGCCTTTCGGCTTCGTTAAGAGGTGTTTTACATCCTTTATAAGATGGACGGGATTAATGATAGTATAATAAATAGATAAACTTCCGGTCGAAACAAGCTTAAATTAAAGGTAAATTCGCGATGAATACCCGAATCCCCCCGAAAACCCTTACATATGTTTTATAAACTTGATTCATTAACCACAAAAATGTTTTTTACGTAATAATTTCTTATTCAAGATCAAATAGAACAATTTTTATTATTTTACAATAAAATCTTAATTAAAATAATCAATACGGCTTCAACAATAATTCAGTCATTCAAACAAATAATAAAGTAATAAAATCCCATAGTATCAATCGGCATCCCGTGGAATATCCATATTAACATCAATGCTTGCGGTCAATGAACCTAAATAGCGCTAACTATTCCGATCTATGCTTATCACTAATAACATTCCTCTAGCTTTGGGGATAAGCCAATTTCATCAACATAAAAGACACGAAGGTACTATAATTAAGAGCTTGTATAAATCGATCGTAATAAGTCCTAAATACTAGGACCATTTGTGGATTCATTATAAACCCATGTGGCTAATTCTCCATATGACTGCATTTCTGTATAATCTGTTTCAGCGGAGCGTTTAAGCCGTCCCTGTATTGCGGCCTTTATACCAATGTACACGGCAAATCCTGCTCCTACAATAAATAAAATTCTGTAATATAAAATGAAATACATATAATAAAGTACACACAAATAGAAACCAAAAAACATCCTGTTAATCTTTACTACATACGTCCACATTGCGAAAAAATTTAAAATATTCAAAAAATCGTATTTAATTTACGGTTTAATCATGAACCATTAAAATAGGTTTATGAAGTCTTTTAAATATATTTTTATTGCTCTTGGCTCATGGAGTGATGAAAATGCAGAGCCTCCGAAAGACATTTAAACCTAAAACGAGGCACCTAAAGATTTTAAATAGACTTTTCAACAGTAATGAACAAAGAAAATAAACATGTATTGTCAAAATCGCACACGTAATTTCTGTCAATAGATTTGTGTTATTAATCGATTTTATCGAAGGGCCAATGTTGAATGACACGACACGTAAACTAAACATGATTAGCGAAACGTTTGCCATATTTCCTTAATGACCGCCCAGGCATATGATGCTCTGTACGCCCAGCGGTATTTCCGCCCTAGTAGTAAATATGTATTCAGCAGAATATCAGTCGTCAGAACTCCAAAACTCTAGGCTATACAAATAACTGTTCCGTGTGGGAAGCGACCCCACGACATGCAGCGCATTAGTCAATCTCTCGGAGCCTAAAGGTCGTAGCACACTTGACAAGCACCTCACCAGCACCGCAACAGCACAGCTGTTGCCCGGCGTTGCCTTGAATTTGGGCTAAACGCGCTTACCACGCGCCGTCAGCGAGGCGTAAGCATGCGGTCTGTGCGCTGGCTGTGATAGTCCGGGAGATGATGTTGTATTTTAGTATTTTTACGCCGATCGGTTGCCATCTGGTTTAATAGATCGAGGCACCCAAGGTGGGTGTGGGATTGGGAGGTTACGGAAGTGGTGAAAAAATAACAGTCATAGTACGCCGTCTGAAACTTTTTTCATAAATACATAGTTTACATCATACTGAGCTTAAAAATGTCAGCTGCATCGTGGAGGGGGGATTATGTGTCAGCCACTCGCATGAACTTGTAAAAGAACGCCGGATGAAATTTATCAAAGCGATTGTTTAAATTATCAAAAGTACGAAAACAACAATCAGCTGTGTGGGTAGCGGTCTTTACAAATTCATTCAAGCGATAAACGACACCCATGACGGAGAATGAAAGAAAAACCTCTCGAAAGATTGTCAACCGAACATACTGCTTAGAATTTAAAGTATAATAATCTTATTTTTCATCATGGGTGTCGTTTTCATGGTTTTCGGGGTGGCTGATAACGAAAATGAAGTTAAAGTTAACTATGTCAAGTAATAACGTGACCATCATCATCTGACTAGCCTTTTCCCAACTATGTTGGGGTGGGCTTCCAGTCTAACCGGTTTTTTACCAGTATTTTACATGGAGCAAATGCCTATATGACCTCCACAACCCAGTTAATACTGGGTAATACGATACCACTTGATAAGACTGGTTGTCAGACTTTTAGGGCCACTGACTACCTGTAACGACTACCAAAGATGGACAAATGACAGGCACGAAGAAAACTCGGTATGCAAGGATGGTCACCCATCCACAGACCAAACTAGGCAAGCACGGCATAAAATAGGCTATACGATACACGATTTAATGCTCTAATTTGAATGGCAAGTTAATTGCTGGGTTGGAGCGGTGCCGCGGTGCGGTGCTTGTCAAGTGAGCCACGACCTTAATGCTAACTCTGTTTCAGGCAGCCATTTACAGCACACATTTCTATTTATGATGGGATATCGTATTACCCAGACTACTAGCTGGGTTGTGGAGGTCAGATAGGCAGTTGCTCTATGTCAAATACTGGTATTCAGCTGCATCCGGTTAGACTGGAAGCCGACCCCAACATACTTCAGCAAAGGCTAGGCCTGTACCTGATGATGTCTCAGGTAACAAAATCTAACAATGCATGCTTTGATCGTTAGAATAATCATGAAAGACAATCGAATTAGATGACGAAAGATCTACAAATCAGTTGGATTTCGTAGGCGTATTTCAGTGTTACAGCAACTTAATAACTGTTCAAACGGTATATTAGACGGTGCTCAAATCACCAATAAACTAAATAGTTCAAGACATGGTGTGTGCTTACATGGTGTAAGTATATATTTTTTCATGTATTTTTTTAAATATTCGACTGCCTGGTTGACTGCCTACAGTGGTTGTTACTTCGATTTCTGATCGTGGTGCATGTGAGTCATCATCATCATTATTATCAGACTACTAATGTTTCCACTGCTGGGCCACAGGCCTCCTCCCTATATGAAGGAATGGGCCACGTGGGCCCAGTGCGGATTTGCGAGTCAGACCGTTTTTTTTTCTTAGTTTTTCCACAAGAAAGAAATCATTAACAGCCAGAAGATTGGAGACATGCCAGTAACCTACTAGATGGTATTTCAAAATTGCGAAAGCCGTTGAAGTTTTAACACCGTGTTATAGCTATTTGAAACGGTTTGATTTTTGATACCGTTTGCTAGAGAATCGGAACACGTTTTGTTTCAGCCAATAACAGAAATAAGCAACGTCTGTTCCTAATTTGAAGTGAATACAAACAAAAAAAAAATGGTATGAACTTTTTTAAACTTCTATTTTGGCTTACGTTTGACTTTGAGACTTTTATTATATGAACCAATTACGTACTATCTCAGACCCTAATTGTTCGTAAGACCGAAAGGTGCCCCCTTCCGGCATGACTACACATCCGTTTTGGTTAGCACATGACCTTCATTCTACGAGTACCATCAGAATTTTCACGGTTTCAGATACGAAAATGGAGATGAGTAAATTCTATATTAGGTGGAGTTTAAAAATTACGGAATGTCTTAGAGCCTCCGATTCGAGCATTAACAGCCCTAATCTTATATCTATGTATAAATCAAGTTTTATTTTTCGTTTTCAGAATACTAGTTTCCTCAGCTTCGGCGTACGGCATTTATTTAGCTGTGAAGAGTGAAGGACTTCTTCGGCATAAGCAAGCATTCAGTGGAAAATACGACTATATAGAATCTAAGTCATATTATGAATATTTAGCTAATTGTATTTCAAATCTACATAATAAGGATACTACAGCACATCTACACTAATATTATAAATCTAAATATATGTTTACCACCTAAGCCTACATTGTGGAATGCAATAAAGTATTGAGTATAATATATTAGAAGAAAAAAAAATATTTTTGTGTGTGTATCTTTGTAATGAATAAACTCAAAAACTACTGTGCCGATTTAAAAGATTCTTTCACCGTTGGAAAGCTACATTCATCCTGAGTAACATAGGCTACATTTTATCCCAGTACTCCCACGCCCACGGGAAACGGAACTACGCGGGTGAATTTTGAGTTTTTAATAAATTCGGCGTAAAGTTCCAGCAATCCATAAAGAATGTTTGTGTAGATCTTCGCCTATGACACAGACTCAACGCCAACACTAGTCGTAGTAAAGCATTGAAATGTGAGCTTTATATTTTGTAACTTACGATAGAATTAACCACACTGGGTTCATACGTCGTTCAATTCTAAATACATTAAAGAAAATGTTGAAAATTCTTCCGTGCGCAACACGGGGAAAAAGCTCATATTTCACTGCTTTACTGAGTCGAGTTGGAGTCCGGCGTAAAGTATGAGTTATGTGTGGGCTAACTTATGTCCGGGTTACTTAATATGGACAAGGTATCTATTTATATTCTGATAAAGCGGTCCATCCCGGTTTCGCAATCATTGAAAAATGACGACTACTTGATTTAAAATTAATTTAAGATAAAAAATAAATTAATAATTAATCTATATAAAATGAGTAACCTATTGCCTAACAGCTTACTAAATAACTTACTAACAGGTAACGGAAGGCTATCTCTAACTGTTTGACATTTAGTTTAACAAAACGTTTCAGAAAAGTTTTCTTTGTTTTTTTTC
The DNA here is from genome assembly GCA_950022955.1 of Xestia ashworthii. Taxonomy (NCBI): domain Eukaryota; kingdom Metazoa; phylum Arthropoda; class Insecta; order Lepidoptera; family Noctuidae; genus Xestia; species Xestia ashworthii. The sequence goes on along the minus strand of OX465558.1, from coordinate 9,444,349 downwards.
TGAATCACAGTCCTCGGAGTGACAAATCTAGGTGACGCGTATAGGATATTCCAAGCTAACTTAGTTTATACAACGTGTAACGGAAAGGGTAAATTAATATGGAAGGATGAGCAACTGACCATCAAACTGAACTTCTTTATCCATGGGACCACCATCGTAATCGTAAAAAAATAATAATCAGCTGTCTCATACATTTGGTCGAGTAGGTATTGGAATTCTGTACCGTTGATTATTTTTTCGCGATAATGATGGTGGTCCCATAAAGAAAGTTGTTTAGTTTGATGGTCTGCAGCAAACCCTTCCATATGACTATACCCTTCCTGTTACAGACAGCGAGAACGAGTATGCGCGCCCGATACTTGATCATTAATGTTGATGGATAAGTTCACGATTGAATGAAAAAAACGTAGCTCGTGCCTGTAATCACTCGTCGCAACCGTGCACTACCTCATATAAGGACTGGCTCGAAAAAACAGTCGGAACTATACACAAAATATTGAAAACAGTCGTGTTCAAATCAAAGTCTACTTCTCATTTTTCGGATTCATGTGCGTATTGTATAATCATCGTTTGCTGAACATCGTGAGAAAACCAGCATGCCTGAGAGATATTTTTTCGACGGCATGTAAAGCCAAGACAGAGGACCTTGAGCGGCATAAAAACTCTGACAACAGGTTAGGCACTAACCACACGATAAAGAAGAAGATCGTGTCGAGGCTTATTTCATAAACCTTGATATAAACTTTAGACCTAGCTGGAGTATGAGTATCATCGAAGGTCTAACGATGGAGACGAAAGGCAGTCACAAGAGGTCCGCAACACTTCAAATCTGCTCTATCGTGTTTATGGCTCATTTCGTGCACCTTGATGTGAACTTTAAACCTAGCTTGAGTATGACTGTCACCGATGGTCTAACGATGGAGACTGAAGGCAGTTGCAAGAAATCCTCAACAGTTTACAGCGGCTATATCATCATTGGGCTCATTTAATGCACCTTGATGAGAACTTTAGAAATAGCTGGAGTATTACTGTCATCGAAGGTCTCATGATGGAGGCTTGGAGATGAAAAGAATTTGCAATAGGTTTTCAAGAGTTTACAGCATCTACGTATGAATTATCAAGATAGAGAAGAAGAGATTAAAGCAAAGCAAATAAAGATCTGATTCTGATTCTGAAATGACCGTGCTTTAAAAATCTACATAGCCAGTAGAGGCATTCGCTGTGCGCCGTTCGCGGCGCATGCCTCGCATAGTCTGTATACGGCTTTAGACTGGTTGTCAGACTTTTTGGGCCTGTACCGACTGTCAAACATCTCCGGGACCAACAGCTTAACGTGATTTCCGAGGAAACTCGGTATGTGAACCCTGGTCACCCATTAACAGGCCAACCTAGGCAAGCATAGCTTTACAAAAAGGTCGACTTACTGTTCGTAAGTTGGGGCCGCCAAAACTGGGCCACTGCTGCTCTCATTAACCTACTCGGAAATTATTGATTTGCATTATGCCAAAGTTTTGTTATGATGTACGTTTTTTTTTCTAGCTTGCTCTGTCCTACTCCTGCACAAAGGCCATTAAGGTCATGGTGTACAATAGAGATTATTTATTGAATAAGAAAATATGCATAATAAACAATGCGGAGAAGTATAGAATAGAGCATGTTATGTAAAAAGCGTGGTTTTTATAGGATCATAAGAAATCGAACATTAGTAAATGTTGAGACGTCGATGAGTGCGGGCAAACAGAAGGTCATTCAACTGAAGCCATCGACATGTCTGCATCAGCGCCAGGATTGTGAGTACTTGTTTTTATCGATGAAAAAAAGAAATGAAATTCTATTTAATATTTATTGAGGGATTTAGAAATCACTTTGCCATGTTGTCATTTATTTACAATTTTGGCCTCTAAAAAATTAACATACCAAAGCAAATGCGTCTGTCTCAACCGCCGTTGTACATAAGCTACATATTTTAATTTTGTGTATATTTTTTGTTTGTTAATTTTTGTGTACAATAATGAATAAGAATAAGAATAGTTAAGTTATTTAAATAAACCCCAGTCACACATATAATTATCATGTCCAGCAGTAAAAGCATTTTAAGGTATATGTCACCGTAAAATTGTCCAACACGTTAGTTATATTGTAATCTCTCTAGCGATATTGTAAACTCTCGAATGATTGTCAAACGAACATACTGCTTACAATAAAACGCATTATTTTTCGTGAAATGCATGCGATGGTAGTCAACTCACGCGGTGTGGAGGGAAGGAGGGGTCCCCCTTGCCCAGTGGTACCACTCTCATGAAAAGATACTGTGCCGTTCCTGAGAAATATCGATTAATATAACCTAAGCTTAAAACACTTTATATTCCCCTAAAAAGCGTAGTCGGGCCCCTATTTCCGAGTGCAGGGTTTAAAGGAACCTAACTAACCTAACGGGGGGGCCCTAAGTCCCGATTATGGGGGCAGAGATACTTCCGTATGTTCAGTTGACAATAATTCGAGAGTTTACAATATCGCTAGAGAGAAACACGTTATATTGTAATATAACGTGTTTGACAATTTACCGGTGACATAGTGACATACACAAGTAAATACCTTAAAATGCTTTTATATCGCAGTTGGATTCAAGTTGTCAACATTTTTTTTTGTGTTTTGTATTTTCAGTGCATTCGCCTAAATTTAAATAATTAAAAAAAAACATAGTTTATCTTTGTTTCTGTTTAACCCCCGACGCAAACACGACGGGGTGTTAAAATTTTGACGTGTCTGTGTGTGTGTGTCTGTCTCATAAAGTTAAGCATCTTAGCTCCCAAATGGATAAACCGAGTTTGAGTGATCTTAGCTATGCTTGATGAAAATCGGTCCAAGATGGCCGCCGCCATGAAATGGCGGATCGCATATTTTCTCACAACTCCCTCAATATGGACGTATCCAATGAAAAAACTTGATGCGTAGACTGGAATTATTTTTCACTTAACTTTTAGAACATTATTTATCACATTATTATACTTATATCAGTAGGGGGTTTTCCAAAATTTTAATTTAATTTTACTTGTTGCAGGTTTTTGTTCACCGGCTCATTATATTACGTTTTATATCTAGCATTTCCTGCAATGAAACGCGTATTCTTGGAAGCATTTTCTTTACAAAGTGACGAAACTGCGTACGACCCTCGGAGATCTTACGCGCAGTATGCAAATTGGACAGACACATGGACGTCTAATTTTGTTGGCAATGATAGCTTAAACGGAACAACGGATACACAATAAATTGTAAGGATGACGAATGTGTCGGATCGGACGACAAAAAAATAATAATTAGTGCGTCAGTTAGATTAACAAATATTTTACCCGTATTTTTTATTTTGAAACATAAAACGAAATTGACGAAGATACGATGCTATTAAAACTCTCAATACGTCACGCCATGGTATATTTTTTTAGCTAGTTCGACGTCATCACGATCATCAACTCCCGAGGTTTGATGCGTTTTATATTTGTCATTATTCATTGATTTACAAAAACAAAAAATACGTGTCCATTATTTTCCAATACTCTAACTGACGGACTAAATCGATTTGCAATTTTTGGATACTGTCTTCATGCCTATCCTTGATATTGTTATTGTAATTCATCATCTGACTAACCTTTCCCAACTATTTCGGGTTCGACTTAAAGTCTTACCGGATGCAGCTGAATGAGTATTTTACATAAAGTGACTGCCTATCTGACCTCCACAAACCAATCAATACTGGGTAATAAATATAAAAGTAGTAATAGTAGTAGTTAGTTAGTTAGTTTTTATAACATGTGGAAAATGTCGTTGTTCATGCATTTACTCATACCCTAGTTATAGTAGTTTTGTGTAACACTGTAATGTGTAACCGTTTGTTTTCCCAAATAAATAAAATAAGACTGGTGGTCAGGCTTTTAGGCCACTGACTACCTGTGGCGTCAAAATAAAAAGTAATAAAATAATGACAGCCGAAACCAACGTTTTAAGGTGCTTTCGTCTTTTGAAACTCGGTATGTAAATGATGGTCATCATCCACGAACCGACCTTGGCAGGAGGGCTTCACTGCTGCTGCTGCGGCTGTCATTATTTAACCACGAGCTTAGCATTGCTAACATACTACATTATTGATTGAAAAATGTTAGCTTATGTGCGTCCAATTGTTCTATTGTAAATGCAGTGTTTGTAGTAAGCTATTAAGGTGAAAGCGAATTTCCATTTTTGTTACGTTTTTTTGCAATTTGCTGGGCAGTGCGAAGTTGTATGTTGATAAACGTATCGGTCGCGACTGTAAGACGTATAAAATTACAAAATTATAATCATCAAAATCATCAATACAACCCTCCAAGTTCATAAGAGTCGAAGAAGGACTTTGACCGTGAAAAATTCGTTCATCGACTCTTATGAACTTGGAGGGTTATATTGATGATTTTGATGATTATAGTTCTGCAACTAAATACGTCTCACAGTTGCGACCGATACGTTTATCAACATACAACTTAGCACTGCCCAGCAAATTGCAAAAAACGTAAGAAAATTTGTGTTTCGCGGGCTACCTTGGAGCATCCCCCTTAAGAAGTTTTATAAATCTTTAATTGTATAAATTACATATGAAAAAAAAAAACATTGTTTATATTACTATCTCTATATGTGATTATAGCGAAAACAAATTAAATAACTTTATAGATATAATCGATGCTGGTTTATGATAAAGCCCATTGTTTCATGCATGAGTTAAATGGTAAATATTTAAAAGTGCTTTGTTATCGTTTCTGCATGAAAATATTATTTAATTTCACTTGTTTCATGCGTTTGTAATGCATATAGGTAACTAACTAATTATCAAACCTAATTTAGATAGTAATAAAGTGGTGTATAAAAAAGATGACAAAATTGTTTTGTTATCATGTACAAAATATAATGTCGATTTTTTTTCATTCGATTCTGGGAAATAAATAAAATAAAAGTAATTTAACTCGAATTGTTTTACTTTTTAACCCCACGTATAATATATATCGTAGACATAGGTAATTATGAAGCCATCGTGTCTCGCGTAGATCTACGTTCCGGCGATACGAAGGGTTAATACAGATCTTTGTGTTTAGTTTATTTTATTTGTATATATGTGTATTAGTATCAATATACTGGGAGGTGATGTGGACACAGTTTTAAAAGATTTAACCTTCTTAAATGAAAAATTTAGTTCCATTGGTCTAGACCTTAACCTTTCGAAGTGCGAAATTTACCTTCCAGAAACCACTGACAGACAGACTACCATTTCTAAATTGAACTCTTTGGCACTAAATATCAAAATTACCGAAAAAAATCTCTTCACCTTCTAGGGTCACCAATATTTGACGAAACTTTTCCGTCTTTCATTGAAGAAAAAATCCAAAATTTTAATGATGTTTCGGAGACTTTTCAAAATTATCATTCATTCAGCCTTCACTCTCATTCGATACTGTTGTTTTGGACCAAAATTCACGTACAGCCTTCGCTCTTCTCATCTTTGGAAGCATCCACACCTTTTAGAAAAAGTCGACCAAATTATTAGGAACACACTTACTTCAGTATTTAATGTGGCCCTGGACGACCGAGCTTGGCAGCAAGCCACACTTCCCATTCGCTTTTTACTTGAAATTTTGCGGACGCCGAGACCACCCGTCTCGGCGTCCGCAAAATTTCAAGTATAAGTTTACCAGCCTTCCTCTCCTCGGTCTACGGTACCGAGAAATTAACCAGGGATATTTTATCTTTTTCACTGGTTGATGTTCAGGTGCCGTATCTGTCTGATGCGTTGAACGCTTGGAAAATGGCTTGTCCCAATACGGATTTACCCGACAACCTGTCCTCCCAGAGTCAGTGGGACGTGCCGCTCTGCAGTATTGTACGGAATACCCTTTTACATACGTCAATCAATACTGTGGAGCGTGCCCGTCTGCTGGCTGTGAGGGAATGGGAGTCGGGCTTGTGGCTTCGGGCACTTCCGTCATTCACCATTGGCACTATGATGGATGACGCATCGTTCCGGGTCGCTACGAGCCACGCTTAGGCGCACCTTGTGTTGCTTCGCATCGTTGTCACTGCGGTGTAGCTGTCGACAGCCTCGGACACCATGGCCTGTCCTGCTACAGGAGCGCAAGTCGCATTGCACGGCACGCCAGCATCAACGACATTATCCGTCGGGCTCTTGCCAGCGCCGGCGTACCAGCGGTTTTAGAACCAAACGGCTTGGTGCGTGACGATGGCAAGAGACCGGACGGCATGACGTTGGTACCTTGGAGCGTTGGCAGGCCTTTGGTGTGGGACGCAACTTGTGTCGACACCCTTGCGCCTTGCCACGTTGCAAGCACGGCGGGCTGTGCAGGCGCTGCTGCTGCAGCTGCTGAGATCCTCAAACGGCGCAAATACTGTAACCTTATTGGTAACTACAGCTTTGAGCCGTTTGGGGTCGAAACGCTCGGGTCATGGGGTCCGAGTGCGCGTCTCCTTTTTAAGGAAATCTCCCGCCGACTGATCGACACTTCGCGTGACCAGTGGGCTGGCTCTTTCTTTGGCCAAAGAATTAGCATTGCCATTCAACGTGGCAATGCTGCCAGTCTTCTGGGCACGTTTCCCGATGACAGGGATGCGGAGGAGTACTTTGACGCCTAAGTGTCCTATTGACATTGTTGTATAGATATTGTAGTTTTACGTTTAGTTTTATTTTTGTAATTATATATAATTTTAGATGTATTATGTAAATATTGTACATTATATAGTAACCACTACCTATTGTGAAAAAGTATCAATATAGGGTATATAAATTCTCGCAAACAAGAAGTTAGTTTTTTAGATATTAATTTGTACCCTATCACTATGTTTTCCTATCGCCTTGAGAATGCCTTGTGGTATTAAGTCCGCTTATGTGCCACCATTGCACAAGTTTAACTAAATACATAAATTAAGTGCGGATGTATTAACATTAATCTTTACGTTCAGTGTTGTGATATCGAAAGCGAATTTCCACATACCACCAGGTTATGTAAGTACCACACGATAAAAAAGAATAAAAGGATTTAACAAAAATATTTATTTCCTATGTTTATATAACAATGCCATTACGTAAGTAAATAGCCTATTCAATTTATTCACATGGGTCGACTTGTCATTGTTCTTCGTCAGTTTCATATCACCATCGTCCATAAGCGGAAGTTTTAAGTTCAAGTTTATTTCATGTAGTTGGATAAAAATTGCAAGATGCTCATGTTGGGGTAGGTATTAGCTTATTCTTTAGTGGTCGTCCTTTAAGGACGCTTTTAACTTTTTTCTACAAATAGTAGTGTTTTTCAGGTACCATTTAAATGTACAAGCTATTACAAATGTAAAGATGTCATGGTCTTAATTTAAAGATAAATTATATTCATCTCCAGATTGGCATCAGAAAAATTGTATGACGTCATACAAAATTTCGCACAAATACGTTTTCCCATCACAATAATCGCAGAAAAGTTTAAAAAGTGGGGTTAGAATATATGTACCATTTTGGGTAAATTTTACTATATTTTACCTTTAAGGCAATAAGACGAGCTTTAGTAATTCTATTTGTGGTGGTTCAAACTTCGTTTGAAATGCTGTTAGAATAAAGTTTTAATCAGCTTGCACTACAAAGCGGTTGCTACGTCAGTCACTGCGGGCCAAATAGCGCGAAATGCCACTCATTTTTGATCGATTTACAAAAAAAAACTATTGATTGGATTAAAAAACTTAAACACTATCATGCTTATATATTACTTGTAGAATTATTTGCCAAAAAATCAGAATGATCGCATGCAAATTAGTATGTTTTTTTTTTTTTGTTTGAAAGATATTTTTAGAGATAAGTTCGTGATTTTTTTGATCGAGTCAAATTAATTGTATTACTCGTATGTTTTCAAAACACTATCATGCTAGCATATATCCTGAAGAATATCATAAAGGGTGTAAAACACCTCTTCACGAAGCCGAAAGGCACTTGTTTTCCCCATCATTGCGATCATTTTTTTGTTCTAAACCATACCTGGGAATCTTCTAGTTACGGAGATATGGGGGGTCAAAGTTACAACTTTTTGACAAGATTTTTTTTAAAACATTTTTTTTTTGTAAGTTTTTGACTTTTAACACTTCCACGATCCCCGTACTATTCAATCCATCCATCAGCACAATGTGTTAAGTGCATTACATTGAGTTCTACCACAAAACATGATTTATAACCTCAAAAAAAAAGTTGTTTCCCAGCAATATTTTTTGCGTAAAGTTACTTAGTTTGATGTACAGAATGCTTGGTTAACGGCTTTGTGATGAGGTGGTTTACACCCTGTATATTTCTCTGGTCTTGTTTATAGCAGTGAATCATATACTTTTAGTAATTATAAAAGTCGCGTTTAGCTCATGTAATCGCCTTCAAGTTATAAGAAATTGCGGTTCTGCTAATTTTTTTTTGTATCAAAATTGACTTATTTTCCAATTATTAGCTAAACTCAAAATATTTTCCGGCTTCTTCAAACATATTACACTCGCGGTTCCTCATTCTGCGCTCAGAATGATGAACCGCGAGTTCAAAATGTTTGAAGCGCGATCGAATTGATGGGTGGGGTTAGGCAGCTCTTAGTAAGTTTAGGATTTAGATGGATAAGGTCAAGGTGTTGGGGTGAAAAATCATGTTTTGTGCTAAAAATCAATGTAATGCACTCAAAACATTGTGCTGATGGATGGATTGAATAGTACGGGGGTTTATAACATTAAAAAATATGTCAAGGACCTAGATTACATGAAGTATAAATTGGAGCGCTCTGAGTAGTTTAATTTGTGCGTTGTGTTGTTGTGTGCGGCATTAGATGCATAAAGGAGATCACCCAGCCTCCATTCATTTTTGGGCTATTTTCAAAAGTGACCAAAAGAGCCAACCAAAATAAACTTATTATTTGGATAGAGCATAACATAATAAACCTTTTTAATAATGCACTAAAGGCGTAAGTCAATAAATTCACCGAGAAGTTATTCAATCACAAAATATCTGAGATCACCCAGATTGGGGTAAGTGTTTTTTTGCCAGCCAACTAAATTAAACGCAATAATTAAATAGAGCTTGAAGATATAAGCATTTTCTATTAGTCCACCCAAGTTCTATACCCAAGTTTTAGATAAATAATAATGATTACTATGATATAAATGCTACTGGTCGATGAAGTCGCTAATCAAGGGAGATTGGCCGGTCTCCTTAAAGCCCAAACTCATCGATGTGTTTATCCCGCCCGTCCTAACATACGGAGCTCTGACCTGACTAAGTCAAAGCTCCATATTTTAGGACGGGCTCAACTCAACTCGAACTTAACTTACTGCAAAAGTTCTACCGTACTTTTGAAAATAGCCCAGTCTGGGTGATCTCCTTTGAGTTCAACGATAATGTTACAGCGTCCTCAATTTCATGAGGTCCAAAAAGGGGTATCAAATAAAATCACGGTCAATCACGACGGGGTAATGTGATAATCTCAAAACGGTGAAAAAAACGTGAAGAAATCGACATGTCCCAGAACCAAAAATATCGAAAACATAGGTATGTGATTTCCATCAATTCACGCTGGGCCCGCGTGGGTATAATTAGCCCATTTCCTCTCATACAGAGGTGACCTGTGTCCTAGGAGTGGGAACATTAATAGGCTGATGCTGATGATGATGATGAATATGATAATCGCGTGTATTTTTTCCCGGGACTAAAAAAGTAATTTAATTTGTTTTTTTTTTTACCAATTAAAATAAATAACCAAAACAAATTTCGCCATAGGAAATCTGTTATTTGTTTTATTAAATAAAGATTCTAAAGAAATCACATAGGGGGGAGGAGGGGTCGAATAGTATAATCACCCCGCAATTAGGGCAAATGTTTTTGTATTTCAATAAACTTAAATAAAATTAAAATTTCAATGATTGATGGTATTATAATTTTATATTACAGAGTTTTAGCCCTTGGAGCGGCTTCGTTTGCTTTGTATGCATTTTTTGCACATAGCAAAGGCATCGATTTCAAAGAAGAAATTTTAGAGCAGCTAAGAAGAAAAGGAGATTAATAAAAGCGATGGTGAACATTTGAAAAGTGGTAAAGAAGATTGACCAGACTATAAATATGTAACGAACAGCTGATTAAAATTTTTGTCTTGAAAAAAAAATTAAAATACAAATTACTTAATACGTATTTTGTAAATCCAGATAATGTATGATGCTTTTTTATGATGCTATTGCAATCATAGGGAAAAAATCATTAAAAGCTCTTGTTTTTTTTTTCTATTATATTTTTGTATTATGTCACACAATTTTAAGTTCTTGATACCTTGAACAAGTAACTCAAGGTTCCGGAAACCGGAGCAGATAGGTATGGGCATAGTATGGACGTTCCTTTATAAACTGTCTATGGGCTGTGTGTACCTAAATTATTTACAAACATGGTCGATTAAAACGTGAAGAATGGGCAAAGAAACTTTTTCCTTGGACATTCTTTTAAATCATGTTACGTTAGGTACACAACTTTGGCTACTTCAAAAACTACTTTCAGTTCCATAATACATATTAGTTCATTTAACCCATCAGGGGCGACCGTTGTCAAACTCCACATCACATCGATCAGATATCTTCTAGCAATATTTTACCCGTAACCGAACTCTGCTGTTCCCTCACCACCCGTATTTGCTAAGCCACTCCACTACCAACCTTGTTACTGTACATGTACGCATAATTTTTCATTAAATCATTTTTTTATTTTTTGGCTATAATGGCGCATCCATTCATGACCCATCCATTTTAACTGAGAACATTTCCTGATAAATATGCTAGTACACACGACGATCAAAGAAACAATGGATGGACTGTAAGAACGATGATATGACAAGAAATGAAGTAACAGTTAAGATGACGAATAATAGAGAAGTATAAAAGAAGAAGGCATTCTGCGCCGTGAACATTCTTCTTTTTATTTAACCTACCCACCTAAGATAAGCCCCCGGAGCAACTGGACAGATTCGCAACGGGATAGATTCCTAGGAATCTGACACGTTGCGAATCTGTCCAGTTAGCTAGCTAGCTTGTGTAACGTTACATTTTCCTGGATAGGAAAATGTAAGGTCGCAATGGGTAAGGTTAAAAGAAAAATGGCAAGGGGATAGAAATTTATTAAATAAGGGAAGCCGAGGTAACGTGATAAGGGTCCAGGTCCAGGTCCAAAGCTCGCAGCTGGCAGAAACCGCTCGCTCGCAGACGCCAATCTAGCGAGGGTTCGAAGGTCGAGGCTCACCCGCTGTCCGTGTGCAGGTTCTCAGTAGTAGGAGTAGTAGGAGTAGCAGCAGTAGAAGTAGTAGTTTGGATTTCAATAGTCAAAAACGTAAGTCCAAAAACACAAACATTACACTGGACAGATTACCAACTGGACAGAACTTGTACATTCCATGACATTATTAAATTGGATGAGTAACCTCCATGGAACAGCTGTTTTTTTGAAGTGAAAACTTCTTTAGCGGCGTTGTGCACGTTTTTTGGGATGGGTAAAAATGTTAAACTCGCGTCAGGACAAGTGACCTGATCCAAAATTTGTAAGACGGAGGGAGAGTAGACCGCCGTCGCCAGCTCTCTTTCTATCGTGCGGCAAAATGTATGCGTATTTTTAATTTTAGTTTTTTTTTTCTATTTAAGTTTTGAAGTGTTTTTTTTTTAATGTAGTATCCAAAGAGATTAAATATACCTAAGTATAATTAATGTCTTTGGTAGTATCAATTGTCATATTGGTGTACGATAGCACAATAAATGAATATTGTGTTTTACAACATAAATGATAGTTATTTTATACCGTAAAACGGGGCTATTTGAGTTTTGAAAGCTATTTGGGAAGACCCAGAATTTCGAACAAAAATATCGATAACTGTCGGTTGGTGTATGGTTGAAGTTATTTAACAATGTCTAGAAACACTTAGATTGGCTGCAACTGAATAATTGTTAATGGGAATTCCTAATAACATTTTGGTTTATATGGGACAAAATAGCACCCAAAAACCCAAATAACCCCGTTTTACTGTACTGACAATTAAAGGATTTCGTGCGAAATTATTCCTTATCCATTTCAAAATATGAAAAAATGCACAACGTTACTGTCATTGTTTATATTTTAACTTCTGCCGGCACTCCTTTCCTACATAGCCCCTGCTACGAGTATGATGTACTGAATTGGTGGTAACCGTTTTAGTGTCAGGGCCCCTTCCACCTCTTTGTGTCTTTCGGTGGAAGCAGTGAACGGACTGTTCCCCCGCTACCGCGCGGTGCCAAAACAGCTGCCGGCTTTGTGATTGCCGCACCATACTACGAGTATCAGATCAACCAATGCTTTTTAGTGTAGCCGGATAATCTTAAATTAATTTTTACATCCATCTTCAGCTTCTACTATCATTGCATTACACTTACTTCATGAAGGTCTCTAGATTAAATATAATAAAAGAAATAAATAATAAACCATTTATTTCAGGTAACAAAGACCCATAGATAAATACCTTATCCTAAAAATACATAGGTACTAGTAAGTAATTTTGCTAGTGTAAGTAACTTAAAACTATGTTAGTAACACTTCACTTGCACGATGCTTTATGCGTTCGTGTGGAATTTGTCCGCGGAAGCGACGGAAAACCACATCCTGCGGCCAAAAACTTTCATCCAACACCAAGATTTACAGCGCCAATCATTTTGTATAGTGTTGCCCAAATGCAAGACCAAGACGAGACCTTAGCCAGTCTTGGTCTTGGTCTTGCGTCAATACACCTGGTCTTGGTCTTGGTCTTGGTATTGCGCTCTCAGTCTTGGTCTTGGTCTTGGTCTTGCAGCAAGAGTCTCGCAAGTCTTGCGAGACTCTACTATTTAGACTAGACTAAACGGAAAACGGACGAAACGTCGGGCTTATATTAAAGGTAACATTCGCGATAAATACCCGTTTGCATATATTTCATAATAATGTAGACTAGACTACTTGCAAATATCTATTAGCCTATTGCTATTTACATACATCTTCAAGGTCATTTAGTTTTATCCTCTTGTCCCTACCAAAATAGGTAATAATTTTGTGTGCCTCTGTCCGTACTCTGTGGCGGCGCATGCGGCGCTCAAACAGTGTCAAATGCTGTGTGATACACTTGTTGCAGTCTTTGATACACTGCGGCGTAGTTGTCGGTAAATGATCAAGTAAGTAGGTACATAATACACCAACTGACCAACGGTTTATTCGCGGAACGTCAAATTTTCCCAATCAATCATGAACCTTAATGCTTTAGCGATAAAGTTGAAAATCTGTTATAGAAATTTGGCAGATTGTAGTAGCTTGATGTGCTGGCATCTGTTCCATAACATTGGCTGGCCTAAAACCTGTTACTAGACTTACTCGACTCGCTAATAGTTTTAAATTTTGCTGAATAGAAGAATAATATAAACTTTGAAACATAAGTACCTACATAATGTTTACCAACCTACTAACGTTAGATCTGCACATTAGACAAGCATAATATAATACTATAGGTAGAAATACCTACAAGGTATGACATTTCATACCTTGTAGGTATGAAATGTCACTTTGCCAGAAAATTATGTTAGGTAAGTACATTTTTATCACATGGGAACATAAATTTGTGAGTAAAACGCTACCTACTTAATAAATAGTCGAAATATAATAATCAATACAATACCTTTTAGTGTTATGACGATACGGTTTTGATACTGAGGAACGACTCTCACAATCGGTATTGAAACCAAATCCCTACTTAATAACGCCCAAATCTCAGTTTGACTTAACTGCGAGACGCAAGAGTCTTGCAGGCTTAGTCTTGTCTTGCTCAAATCTTGCAGGGTTCAGTCTTGGTCTTGGTCTTGCTACAATACGTCGGTCTTGGTCTTGGTCTTGGTCTTGCAAAAATGCAAGAACAAGACCGAGACTGCAAGACCAAGACTGATTTTGGGCAACACTAATTTTGTAGTTTGTACCCACTGAACATGTATTATCTTGGAGTAACGTCATTGTTAAAAGAATGAAAGAGCTCATGGCTAAATAATAACAGCTGCTCTGGTCGATCTTAAGGTTAAGCCGTGCTTGTCTAGGTTGGTCTGTGGATGGGTGACCAGTGTGACCACCCACTACATACCGAGTATCCTCCGTGCTTCGGAAAGCACGGTAACTCGTTGGTCCCGGCTGTCATTTGTAGATATTTGACAGTCGTTGCAGGTAAGTCAGTAGCCCAAATAGTCTGACAACCTGTCTTACCAAGGGATATTATATCGATTAGACTGGAAGCCGACCCCAACATAGTGGGAAAAGACTAGTCAGATTATGGTGATTGTAAAAGAATACAACAAGTCACATTTACTCCTATAATTATTAAAAATAACATGTACAATAAATAACTGCAAGCAATAGTGTATCGTTGTAGTATTAAATAGCGTCGTGGCACGGGACCGGTCTATGTGGCATGGCGACACTTGGGGCAGGCCTATATCCAGCTGTGGACATCTTGCGGCTGAAATCATGATGATGATTAAAAATCTTTTAATTAGTCTGTCGGGTTAGAATTTGATACACATTTGCACACATCGTAAGTCCAACAGTAATGTCAACCCACAATAGAATCACATTCTGTACCTTTTTGCCATCAATCGATAGGGTCAATCATATGGATCAAATCTCTCCATAAACATGATAAATTAAATGAAAGGAAAACCATGAATACAAGTGCTTTATATTATTGAATTTATCCCATTGGATTTATAACTGATCTTTAGATTTCATGATTATCCCTTCATTTAATTTAACACGTTTGTTAGAGAGATTTGATCCATAAGATTGCTATCGCTTAATGTAAAAAAAGTACCTACGGGATGTTATTTTTTCGAACTTTAGTCGGTTCGATTCCCGAGTGTGGCAAGCGAATTTTCGAAAATCTGTGAACGTAGATTTGTTTTTTTGTTAATAAAGGCATGTTTCCTTTGAGTAAAATTTGCTATCCCCAGTACTTCGAGTACTTTCCCTCCAGGTGGCATTGAATAGTTCCACCCTGTATATTATAATGGTTGAATGTTGAGATAACGAGAGTATAGAAGAATACCTACATGCTGCGCGGACCTCAAATAAATTGGCATTAGTAAATAAGAAATATCGCTGGACATTACACACAGCGCCGTCTAGTGCCACACTAAGCAAGGCTTGTGTCGTGATCACCAGACAGTTGATATACTACATATAATTATAGTTTTTTAATTATAAATACATACTTATTATCCATATCCATATCCATACCATAATATAAATGCGAAAGTAACTCTGTTTGTCTGTCTGTCTGCTACCTTTTCACGACAAAACGGCTGATCGGATCGTAATGAAAATTGGCAAGGACATGTATTTCAACCTAGGGAAGGACATAGGCTATATATTATCACGCTAATTACTTACGGGGGTGAGCAATATGCATTTCGTCTATATTTGTCAACTGTTTGACAACTGACAACCGTCATAACATGCATTGGAATAGAACAACTATTTTTATCCAATTGTCATTCGAACAAATAGCCCATCGGTGACGGCTTCCGCCTTTCGAACAATGAGTCGCAAGTTCAAGCCTCAGTAAAGACATGCAATACATTTTGATTTTGTTTTAATGCTGTAAGATTTCCGATAGTAATTTTGGTTCGCACGTTCAAAACCCACACGGTTTTCACTTTTTGTAACAAAGTATTTTGTTTTTTTTAAAGCTTTAAAATTTCCAAATCATTGTTTAAATATATACTTTTTTAACACTTAAACGACAGTTTGGGAATCACTTATTTCACATAATAAATCTGTAAATATGGCACTTAAGCTTTTAAAGGATCACACACTGAACCCTTTTTCTACTATTTCATAAATTTTCGTTTATGTCTGTGTGTCTCTAAGTAGCCCTTTTGTTATAGCATCATGTGTAAATTATAAAACCAATGTGGTTCGATTCAATGCACAAATTAATAATGTGCATAACTTAGAGAAGGTTTTTATTTTTGTTTCTTTGTAATCGGTGCTCTCCATCAAAAGATATTTATGACTTTAAAGTTTTTAAGGATAACTAATTATCATCATGATCTAAGGATACATGCAGTGACATCTATTGAATAAAAATGGTACTAATTAATAAAAATCACAAGATAGAGAAGAAGAGAATAGTCAACATGACCCTGCTTTAAAAATCTGCATAGCCGGTAGAGTATCTGTTCGACCGCTTTCCATGCATATGTTCTAGCAGTTTAACTTTTTGCTCTATCGTTACCGCCATTAATGTTCATTTGGCTCCATTTTCTGAATCACGGTGTTATGATTTTCCGTGAAAGAATGATACTGACATTCGCCCGTTGCAGATGTCTCAAGTTTGGTTTTTTGGAAGAGGTTTTCAATCCAACGCGTTTTTCTTTATGTATAGGTACCTATATTATGGCTGAGCAATACTTAAATGACGTGATGAAAGTTGTAAGAATCCGCTGGATGTGAGTCGCACGAGACCGGTCAATGTGGCGACACATGTCCAGCATTAGACGTCTTTCGGCTGTAATAATGATGAATGATAATAATTCAAATGGAGTAGGGCAGGTCACCTAGCAGGATGCGGTGATGTCAGGTGGAGTAAAGCTGTGACCAAGTGGCGTTCTAGAAATCGAAACAGAATTTTTGGTCGTCCAGAGGTGAGATAAGCAGACGATATTGTTGCCATTACGGGGATATCCTGGATGAGACTGGCACACGAGCGTGGAGCTTGGCACAAACAAATAGAGGCCTATACCCAGCAGTGGGTGAAGTCGGACTATGGATGATGATGATTATGACGCATAACTTTTTCCAGGGAAGTCCGATTTTCATGATTATTTTTTATTGAAAAGCGTGTATCGCAAAGTTTGTCTCATTTTATATTGAAAATAGTCGTGTTCAAATCAAAGTCACGCACTTCTGATTTTTCAGATTCATGTGCGTATTGTATAATCATCGCATGCTGAAACATCGTAAGGAAACCAGCATGCCTGAGAGATATTTGATCGACGGCATGTAAAGCCAAGACTGAGGACCTTGGGCGGCATAAAAACTCTCACACCAGGTTAGGCACTAACCACACGATAAAGAAGAAGACGGTGTTGGGGCTTATTTCATAAACCTTTTTGACAACTTTAGACCTGGCTGAAGTTTAACTGTGATCGAAGGTCTAGCGATGGAGACGTAAGACAGTCACAAGAGGTCCGAAACAGTTTACAGCAGCTATATCGTGTGTCGGCTCATTTCATGCAGCTTGATATAAACTTGAGACCTAGCTGGAGTATGAGTATCATCGAAGGTCTAACGATGGACACAAAAGGCAGTCACAAGAGGTCCGCAACACTTCAAATCTGCTCTATCGTGTTTAAAGTTCATTTCGTACACCTTTTAAACCTAGCTGGAGTATGACTGTCATCGATGGTCTAACGATGGAGACTGAAGGCAGTTGCAAGAGATCCTCAACAGTTTACAGCATCTATATCGTCATTGGGCTCACTTAACGCACCTTGATGAGAACTTTAGTAATAGCTGGAGTATTACTGTCATCGAAGGTCTCATCGGCTCGGCTCGGCTAGGAGACGAAAACATTTGTAAAAGGTTTTCAAGAGTTTACAGCATCTACAACTACGTGTTGTGTTGACCTGCTTGGTCTGACTTTGGAGAAGGAAGGCAGATGCGAGAGGTCCGCAACAGTTTGAAGCAGCTTTAACGTGTCGCGGCTCATGCCATGCCACTTGATGAGAATATTCGACCTAGCTGGAGTATGAAATCGTCGAGTTCCCAAGGATAGAAACGTAAGGCAGTCGAAGGAAGAACCCATAATTGATAAAACAAAAGTAGAATATTTTGGCGATTAATGTAAACCTATTCGAGAAAAAATAAATTGTTACTTACTTGAAATTAAATATTAAATTAAATCTGTACTAATATTATAAAGCTGCAGAGTTTGTTTGTTTGGTTGGTTAAACGCGCTAATTTTAGGAACTGTTGGTTCGTCTTACGCAGACGAAGTCGCGCGGGTCAGCTAGTACTATATAAAGCTCGATTACCACTGACTGACTGACTGATTGACATAATTGTTCTCCCAGATGGTGAAGATGGTGGGTATATTTTGACAGATTCGTAAACAAGTAACTCTCGCGAGTATGGGAAAAGTGCCAAACCTCCCCTTTTCACCCCCCTTCCTCCCCCTCCCCATCGTATCTCGGAAACTAAGAGACCCGTATTTTTATTTTTTTACGGATTCGTATAGAGGAGGCTCGGGGAAGTAAAAATCATTTTTCAAAGTTAGTCCCCTTGCCCCCCTTTTCACCCCCTTTAGGCGGATCTCGGAAGTTAAGAGACTTGAAACATTTTTTTTTTCAGATTCGTTTCAAGGGGCAATTAGTTGGTCAAAATCATTTTTCAAAACTCCCCCCTCTCCCCCCCTTCACTCCTCCCCCCATCGTATCTCGGAAATTAGGACACGTAGAGGCTTTTTGATTTGACTATACACTTTATTATTGAGGGTCATGGAAATTTGTATACCCTCCCCTCCCTTCCCCACTCTCCCCTAAAATTGAAAGGGGTGTAACTTCATAACGGTTAGGGATAGCCATTGGGTGTTTGAAGAAATATTATAGTAGGCGTTGGAATCTGGCCCGTGGTGGTAAAGCCCGTAGCATAGGGATAGGGTCAAGATAGCTTTCCGGTGGTAGGTAGGTCCTGAGTGGAGCGAACCTGCGAGACCGAGTGGAGCGAAGGGGGGAGGTGGCGAGCGGAGCGAGCCGGCGACCTCCGCAGCGCAACGAAGGTTGAGTGGGTGAAGCGTAACTCGGAAAAGAAATAAGCCATTTTCAAAGTCGCCCCCTTGCCCCCCTTCTCCCCCCTTTTAGGCAGATCTCGGAAGTTAAGGGAATTGGAACATTTTTTTTTCAGATTCGTATAGAGGGGCCATAAATTAGCTAAAATCATTTTCCAAAACTCCCCCGTCTCCTCCCCTTTACTCCTCTCCCCATCGTATCTCGGAAACTAGGACACGTAGAGGCTTTTTGATTTGTCTTTACTTTATTATTGAGGGGTGTTGAAATTTGTATACCCTCCCCTCCCCAACCTCCCCTAAAATTGAAAGGGGTGTAACTTCATAACGGTTAGGGATAGCCATTAGGTGTTTGAACAAATATAAAAATAGGCGTCGAAACCTAACCGGCGGTGGTAAGGGGGGAGGTGGTGAGCGAAGCGAGCCGGCGACCGCCATAGCGTGGGGATAAGGTCACGATAGCTTCCGGTGGTAGGGCGGCCACGAGCAAACTTTAGGGAATTTTTTTTTATAGGAAAATGTCTGAGAATTTTGTTTTTTTATTTAAATTCCCATGTTTCATTGAATTCGTTTTTAAAATGTTTTAGGGGTTCTTGAGGGGTTTATAAATCTTTAAAGTGCTCTAATGGATTTTAAAAATCTTTTAACGATTCCACTGAATTTCCAAATTTTTATGAGGGTGAATACTTCTCAAAAACACGAAACCTAAAACCACCCAAATACTAGTTATACATATAAACATCCATGACTCGGAAACAAACGTCCATGCTCATCACACAAACATTTGCTCCTACCGGGATTCGAACCCGGGACCCTAAGAACGTAAGGCAGCCTCACTACCGCTGCGCCATTCGGGTCGTCAACGATGATAATGATAATGACACACTGGCTGATGATTTTGTCATCACTTACTGTACTGTCAACATAATTGCTATTAGACTTATGGCCTTGACTGTGCATAGATGATTTTAGTTTTAAGCCCCATCATCATCTGCCTAGCCTTTTCTGAACTATTTTGGGGTCGACTTCCAGTCTAACCGAATGCAGCTCAATACCGGTGCCCGGTAATGATATAATGAAATAAATGCCAAGTAAGACTTTTTGGGCCAAGCTTATTTTTATTTATATTATTAAAATAAATCTCTGCAGACAACTTTGTTTGTTTGTACCTACATGCAATTATCAAACGATAGAGAACAATTTTGGCTATTTTTTTAGGAAACTCAAATACCTTGTAATATGTATTACGATTAACCAGAGAGCTAATCGTAGGTCCAGATTTTTTTAAATATAATACGTGAAAAAATAAACAATAGAAAAAAAAATTGAATCTTGAGTTGAGTTCGCACGGTACGGTCGGAGTCAGCAGCAGAATGTCGTTTGTCACCGTACAAGTAGAAAGTAGTCTGTCCGCTCGGTAATGGGGCGGCGGCAAGAGGAGGTAGCGCAATGCGGCTAATATTGGTGGCGTGGAGAACACGCGTGGTGCGGTATTATAGAAAGCACGAGTTGGTAAAGCGTAGGTCCTAAAAGGAGCAGACAGCAGCTCACAGAGCACGCTGCGAACCGCGTTTTTACACCTCGCCTCATCATAGAAGGAAGTGGGA
Source organism: Xestia ashworthii (assembly GCA_950022955.1). Classification (NCBI taxonomy): domain Eukaryota; kingdom Metazoa; phylum Arthropoda; class Insecta; order Lepidoptera; family Noctuidae; genus Xestia; species Xestia ashworthii. Next base: position 9,423,855 of record OX465558.1, on the reverse strand, counting down.
AGATTAGAGGCCGTGAAGAGAAAATTTTGATCACATTTGTAACGATGTCGTTTCATTTACAGTCTCGTGGACGTAAAACCTCCACGACGACTAAAAAACCTCCATAGTACTTATTTGGTACTCAAAGAAAGAAATGTAACAGTCCTTTCAAAATTCAAATTTGAAATTGGCTTGTCGCATTGACTGCGCAGCCATTTTATAATCAGTCCTACCAAAATTATTGAACGGAATACAACTTCCTAAGTTTCTTGTACCAGAGTATTGACTATGTAACAACGGTTTTCTCTAACTAGCACAGCTAGATTCTATTGTAATAAGAAAGTTCTAAAAAACCCGACGCACGGGTTTTTTTTTATCTTACCCTTTCTACACAAAATAAACTACAAGTCGCATATAATACGATTATTATTTCCTCGCTTCACCCCTACTCCGATGAGAGTGCCAGACCACAGCAGTGGGTCTGTGTAGGCAGGAACTGCCTTGTGTTAAGGCAGGAAATATTATTAGAGAGGACGGAGCTCCAGCACACCGTACGGTCCTCAAGGTTGAGGGAAGCGTCATCTCAGTAGCGTATTCTCCTCTTCATCTTCATCCACTACGTCACACATTAATGGGGGAAAAATGCTTTTTTATCCCATGGAAGTGTGTAGTAAAATACTAAATGCTAAATATACTAATGGAATGAAAGATGTGTTTTTCTGAGCCGAAGTGAATTTGGCGTAGTCAGGTACACACCGGTGTCCTACCGTACCTGACTACGCTGAGAAGAAACAGCCGATACAAACTCAGAGTTCATAGTCTGTTTTAAGTTCTAGACATAATCTTGTCCAAATCACATGAGGACTATGCAGAGAAGTGTCTGAGATGATTTTTGAAAGAAAGTATATGTCACCGTAAAATTGTCAATCACGTCATATTACAATATCCGTCTACTACGCTTTTTAGGGGAATATAAAGTGTTTAAAGGTTAGGTTTATTAAAACACGTTGCTTTCCGTAATAGACTAACTTTATTTTTTTTAAAACTTAACACATAGCGTTGTATAGGTGGCGCTACTAGACACATTTTATACTTTTGTTATCTGTTATAACACCCCCACTTAACAAAATAAATGTGAAATTCCAAACAAAATACAATATGTTTTATTTATCCTTAATTCCCAGCATGTGCATGAACTTATAATGCTTCGTTGACAAAAGACCTTTGGTTAACAAGTCAGCTGGCATTTCCTGAGTTGAGATATATTCAATAGTAATTAATTTATTTTTAACTGCATCTCTAACATAATGAAAACGAACATCAATATGTTTTGATCTAGCATGTGCCTGATGACTTGTTGCCAATTTTAATGCACTTTGATTATCACATTTCAATTCAATTACACATTTCTTACCAGTTAGCTCAAACATCAGATTTCTTAAGTAAATAGCCTCTCTAGATGCCTCTGAAAGTGCAACATATTCTGCCTCTGTGCTGGATAAGGAGACAGTTTTCTGTTTCTTACTTTGCCAAGAAATCACAGAACCATTCATCACAAAGCAAAACCCAGTATAAGACTTTCGATCTAGACTGTCGCTAGCCCAGTCTGCATCAACAAAACCAGTCAGCCCTACATTATCTTTATGATATGTTAAGCAATAATGTTTTGTTTTTTGCAAATATCTCAGTATTCGTTTAGCATAACTAAAATGAGTTTCATTGTAACAGTTATTAAATTGACTGAGGTAACTAAGTGAATATGACAAGTCTGGTCTAGTCAAAACTGCCAAATACATAAGGCTTCCAATTAGCTTTTGATAAGGAATGTTTTCTATACAGTTTTCAGCCTTTTCTATGTTCAATTTACTTTCAATAGGAGTATCTATAGGTTTACAATTAAACATATCAAACTTTAACAATAATTTCTCAATGTATTCCTGCTGATCTACAGTTACAGTCTTACATTCTCTGTTTACACTAATTCGCATGCCTAAGTAACGTCTAACAGGACCTAAATCTTTCAATTTGAATTCTGAACTTAACACATTTTTCAATTTTTTAGTCTCAGAAGTACTATTTGAAAATATTAAAAAATCATCAACGTATATGGCTACTATAATCTTTACATTCGCACTAAAAAATGTAAACAAGCATGGTTCAAATTTACTTATTTTAAAACCAATGTTAAGTAAACAATCTTTCACTTTTTCATACCAGACTAAAGAAGATTGTTTTAGTCCATATATAGCTCTTTTTAGTTTCAAGACCTTTCCACTTTGCTTATTTACAAAACCTTCTGGAATTGACATATAAATATTTTCTTTTAAATGTCCATTTAAAAAAGCTGTTGTCACATCAAGATGTGTAATGTCCATATCCCACTGTACACTCAACGCAAACAACATTCTCAGCGTAGAATGTTTTACAACTGGAGAAAAAGTGTTCTCATAGTCAATACCACGTCGCTGTGTAAAACCTTTTGCCACAAGTCTGGCACGATAACGCACTTTATCATTCACATCTAGCTTTTTATTTAACACCCACTTGTTTTGCACTATTGATCCATTATTTGGTATATCAACAATTTCCCAAGCATTGTTGTCCTCGAATGACTGAAGTTCCTCTCGCATGGCCTGTCTCCACTGCTCAGCTTCTGGTCCATTCATCGCTTCTGAGAAATCTGTTTGTTCAACTTCTGGACTACAATTGGTAATACATATGTTACCATGTCCATAACGTTCTGGAGGTCTTCGTGTTCTCTTAGTTAGTTCTTGTAAGTCCGGAATTGGTTCAACCTCACTGCTCGAGATATCTGTCTCTGTGTTTGTGATGGTTGTATCATCATCATTTTCACTAGCTGGATCAGTATATACAGATGTATTTGAGTCAAGTTCATGTAGAGATTCATTCATTGATGACTCCCCCACTGAATCTCTATCATCTTCATTTGTAGCTGAAGATTCATGCCCTTCAATTTCAACACCATCCTGTATCCATTCTGCTGTGTCTTCTTTGATTACTGATGATAGTGTTTTTTCTTCCATCACAATTATGTCTCTCTTTATTGTTATAATATTCTTTTTAGGATCATATACACGGTATCCCTTCACTGTTTCTGAAAATCCTACAAGTATATTCATTTGGGCCTTCTTGTCCCACTTTAATCTTCTTTCTTTCGGTATGTGAACCATAACAGGGCTGCCAAACAGACGTATATGACTTAGATCTGGTTTCTTTTTGTTCCACACCTCATAGGGTGTTTTACTTCCCAAACTTGAAGTTACTGATCTATTCTTTAAGTATGCTGCTGTATTTGCCGCTTCAGCCCAGAACTTCTTTTCTAGTTTTGCATCAAAAAGTAAACAGCGCGCTTTCTCTACAATAGTTCTATTTGCCCGTTCACATACACCATTTTGCTCCGGTGTATATGCATTTGTCTTCTGGTGGATAATTCCTTCTCTTTGTAGGTAATTCTCCATCTCACCACTGCAAAATTCACCACCATTATCTGTGCGCAATGTTTTTATCTTTTTGTTCTGATGATTTTCAGCCATTGCTTTAAAGTTCTTGAATATTTTGAAAACTTCATTCTTGTGTTTGTGGAAATATATGAATGTCATACGACTGTGATCGTCAATGAACAAGACAAAATATTGAGCACCACCTATGGACTTCGTCTCCATAGGGCCACATACATCGGCATGTATTATCTGTAGTGTTTCTGTACTTTTTTGTCCAACATGATTAAATGGTAGTCTCATCTGTTTACCTTCGCAACAGGTCACACATTTAGTCTTCGTCATATCACTGGTATCTGTGTAAGACATTCCTTCCACAATGCCATTCTTCATTTTTTGTAAATCATTGCAGTTAATATGTGCTAACCGCCTGTGCCAAAGCTCAGCACTTACTACAGCAGGAGCTGCCAGCATACAATCTGCTACTTTAATATTTAGCTTGTACACTCCGTTTGTTGACACACCTGTAGCCACCAGCACATTCTTATTGTTGCGAATGTAGCATTGGTTTTCTTCAAAAACAACCTTGTTTCCATTTTTGATTAGTTCATTCACTGACAGCAGGTTTGTTGTTAAACTTGGCACACATAGCACATCTTTAACCATGATGTCGTAATTGCAATTTGTTGATATCTGTACGTCACCTGAACACAAAACTGGCACTTTCATATTGTTCGCGACGGTTATCTCTGACAAATGCGGTGAAAAATTTGCATTTTTAATCCAGTCTTTGTTAGCCGTCATGTGTGCACTTGCGCCGCTATCTACGTACCATTCGTTTGTACTATATTCTCCGTTTAAAAATACCACACTAAAAGCATTTGATTGTTTGCTTTTTTGCAACAATGGACACTGGTTTCGGAAATGACCCGTCTGTTTACATTTGTAACAAGTAATGGTCTTGTCACCTGTCACTTTTGAAGTTGTAGACGATGACGCGCCATTTTTATTTTTTTGCTTCTTTTTGTAGTTTGTAGCAAATGCTGCGCCGCTGGAATCCATTTCATTCTTTGAAACCTCCATGTCAATCAACTTAGATTTTATTGAATCGGTGGTAATTTGTATCCCTGAGTGCTCTATGGCCATTATCATTGGAGCGTATTTCTCTGGCAAACCTGCTAATAATAATGATCCTATCCATTCTTCAGTAATTGTAAATCCTGTGCCTTTTAATCTCTGAGCCGTCTCGACCACTTGCGTAACATATGAAGTCATGGAATCACAATTTTCTTGTCGTAGCGAGATTAAATGTCTCAGTAGGGTTATTTTACGAGAAAAACCTGAGTCATCGAACATGGTTCTCAGTTTTTTCCATAACTCTAACGATGTTTTCGTTTCTTTAATGTGCACGTACAATCCTGGATCGATGGTTAAAACTAGCTTCGCCTTGGCTTTTGCGTCATCTGATGCTTTCGGCTCGAATTTAGCGTCTGGATCCGATTTGATGTAGTTCACCAGGTTGTCAAGCACCAACAGATTTTCGACAGCAAAACTCCACTCATCGTAATTCTCGCGTCCTTTGAGTTTCGGAATACTTTGAATATAGTTCACAGCCATATTTCCACGAAAAGTCAACAATTTTCGACTGTTTTATACTGATTTTACACTGTAGAAAACCGAAAATTTTTGGATATAGCCCATAACCTATTAAAACACGTTGCTTTCCGTAATAGACTAACTTTATTTTTTTTTAAACTTAACACATAGCGTTGTATAGGTGGCGCTACTAGACACATTTTATACTTTTGTTATCTGTTATAACAAGGTTATATTATAATTTTACGGTGACATAACATGTCACTGTAAATTTTTAAAACACGTTATATTGTAACCTCTCTAGCGATATTGTAAACTCTCGAATTATTGTCAAACGAACATACTGCTTACAATAAAACGCATTATTTTTCATGAAATGCATGCGATGGTAGTCAACTCACGTGGTGTGGAGGGAAGGAGGAGTCCCCCTTTGCACAGTGGTACCACTCTCATGAAAAGATACTGTACCATTCCTGAGAAATATCGATTAATATAACCTAACCTTTAAACACTTTATATTCCCCTTAAAAGCGTAGACTACGCTTCGACTACGCTTTTTCTCGCTATTTCCGAGTGCAGGGTACAAAGGAACCTAACTAACCTAACGGGGGGGTGCCCCAAGTCCCGATTATGGGGGCAGAGATACTTCCGTATGTTCAGTTGACAATATTTCGAGAGTTTACAATATACACAGAGAAACACGTTATATTGTAATACTTGCTTCTGCCCGCGACTTCGTACGCGGATCCTGTTGCTTATGCTAGCGACAACGGGGTCGTCAAAATCGAAGATCTGAAACGTCTGATGTCGAATTCTAAGAACCTGGGGACGGGAAAATAACGGATCTTTCCCACCTGAGCAACACATACCGTTTGTTTCTTTTTGCCATTTAACAGTTTCACAAAAAGTACAATTTTGAACCATACCTCCGATGGCGGAATATGTGGCGTATTCAATCATAGGAGTATACGTAAATGCACTCCGTTCCATATCAACACAATGAAGGTCGCCATGCCCTACGGCTATATCTTGAGACACATCCGATTCTTCATTTGATATAGACATTCTGTTCAGAGAATGTCGAAGTCGATCAGAATTCAAACGTTCGTTGCACTCTTCTTCTGTCTCTTCATGCCGTACTCCAGCAATTCCTTCTCTCTCATTTTCTAACTGATTATGAATATTTGGTTGTGTGCGTGTTCGGGAGAATGTTTGATAATCTCGAACAGCAGTTAGTCCCGCGTTCATCACTCGTTTCAAAAGACCTGTTAGTAGATGTAGGAATACGCTGAGAATTCAAGCGTGATTCTGTATCGGTAAACGTTTCCGATTCGCGAGACAATGCGTGACGTTCATGATCAGCGGTCAGTCGCGCATCACGTTCCCCACTTGTCTCTAGAGATCTAGAAGTCGATGCGTAGATACGCTTGGAACTCAAGCACCATTCTCTATCCGTGAACGTCTCTGACCCGCGAGACAATGCATGACGTTCACGATCAGCGGTCAGTCGCGCATCTATTCTTCACTGGTCTCTAGAGACCTGGATATAGATGTGTAAATACGCTGAGAACGCAGGCGTGCTTCGCGACCCGAAGAGGTTTCCACGGAGCAAGTTGCAGCCTGATGTTCTCGAACAGCATCAAGTCTCTCCTGACGCTCTTCGGTAGATTCTTGGGATCTTATGATCCTCAATCTTTTAGGTCCTTTGGAACATTGGGAAAGATTTGACCTCTTTTTAGGCATGGTTATAGTTTTGTTGTGAAGATACCTAATCAATTAAAATCTAAGTGACTGCTCCCCTGCGTTACCGGGTAGGCTCGAAGTAGTCACGAAGATAAACGGAAAAGGAAATGAAACACTCAAATAACATAAGCCCGAAGGCATATTTATTCGATAAAATAAAATAATATACCATCGTCATCGAAAATCAGTCCTAAACTGTTACCGCCTTCACCGCGTGGAGGTACTCCCAGCTTATGTTATTTTATAATTATACAGTGAAATTAGTGATAGCTTTGCAATAATTTTCACATCAGATGTTTCTGATCTTCGATTTTTATAAGTCATCAGAAAGTGCCCATCAGACCAAACAACTTTTGCTAAGGCGTCATTCCTCTAATTATGAGTTATGGTGTAGCTGGGCTCTTGGAGTTCCACAACAGGTGTTCCAGATCTTCGATTTTTATAAGTCAACAGAGAGTGCTCATCAGATTGAACAACTTTTGCTAACACGTCATTCCTATATGTGTTATGGTGTAGCTGGGCTCTTGGAGTTCCACAACAGGTGTTCCAGATCTTCGATTTTTATAAATCAACAGAGAGTGCTCATCAAATTGAACAACTTTTGCTAAGACGTCATTCCTATATGTGTAATGTTGGAGTTCCACATCAGGTGTTCCAGATCTTCAAATTTATTCTTTCAGCAGAAAATGCTCATCACGTGGAACAATTTTTGCTATAGTGTCATTTTTGTATCTCTTATAGTTTAGCTGGTCTGTTGCGGTTCTGCATCAGGTGTTCAAGTTTCCAAGATAAATTATAGCCTAATAGCTTCTGCCCGCGACTTTGTTTGCGTGAAGTTTTGATATCGCAACGCATCGTCTGCTCATCGGAAGCTTTTTTATCGCTTGCAACATTTCTTATTGCTGCTCCGCTCCTTTTGGTCATAGCGTGATGTTATATAGCCTCTAGCCTTCCTCGATAAACGGACTATCCAACGCAAAATGAATTTTTCAATTCGAGCTAGTAGTTCCGAAGACTAACGCGTTCAACCAAACAAACAAATAAACTCTTCTGCTTTATAATTTTAGTATAGATTCCTTTGTTAGTTGCATAATTTTCTAGTAAATCTTCGTATAATTCTTAAAACAACTTTATTTTTACAGTCCGGTTTAAATCTATACACCAAAGTAATTTTTTTTGCTTCCTACTACAGATCTTTATACCACGAGATATCCATTTGGTTTAAGTATTCGTTTTCATCTTTACTATTTTTGTTGGAAAGCATAACTTAAATAGCATCAAAAAATCTTCGGCAAATAAGTCATACGCCTCATTCACATCATTTGTGTTATACACTTGCGTGAAGGACAAACTGCTCAAATATTTTTTAAACTTCTTTAGGTTTTCAGCTGTTATGTCGTGCTTCTTAGTTTTCCAATATTTCAGTTTACATGATTTAATAGTGGGAATTAGGTCAATTATTTGTGCTTTACGGTATTTTTTGTAGGCGTGTGCAAAGTTATCTAAACAGGAGATGCTGCTTAATCTAGTGAGCTTGGAAAGGGCTAAGTTAAGATTAAATTGACTTAGAAATTGTTCAAATTCTAATGTAATTTTATTTCTTTTTAAGATGTTAATGTTAAAGTCGCCAGTTAAGATTTCCTTTTTATTATTCTAACTTTTCATAAAATATGCTGTAATTGTGTTTTGGTATTTGATATATAAGGTGTTAAAAAATTAACTGCAAGAATTTCGTGTACGTACTCGGTATCAAAAAACAATTATATTCCAAAAAAATAAAACTTTTTTCAAGCATTTTTAGTTTTTACTTAAAAAAAAACCGGCCAAGTGCGAGTCAGACTCGCGCACCGAGGGTTCCGTACAAACCTGTAGGTATATAAGTAAAAGTTATGGTAATTTAAGATTTTCGGAATTTTTCCTATATGTGTACTTTATAACGTTGCTTCATGCCAAATTTCAAGATTCCAGGTCGTCTGGAAGTATCCTTTAGGTTTTGATTCCCTTGCGAGTAGTTGCGAGTTTCAAAATATGCGGCTTTAATTGCTGTATCTTTTGATTGCGTTGACGTAGAAGTTTGATTTTGTTACAGCTTAAAGATATTATAGACTTGAGTATTTGTTAAGAATTTCAATATAATACCACTACGCGTTCATGAGTAAAGGGGTAATAAGTTTAAAATTATTAAAAATATTTTTATTATATGATGTAACTAAAAATTTATGCTTTTCGCAATTTTTCCTTTATCTGTGTTATAAGACGTTGCTTCGTACCAAATTTCAAGATTCTGAGTTCACGGGAAGTACCCTGTAGGTTTTGATTCCCTTGCGAGTGTCGAAAATTTGCGGCATAAACGGGAGTATCTTTTGATCGCGTTGACTTAGAAGTTTGATTTTTTCACAGCTCCAAGAGACCATAGACTTGAGTATTTGATATGAATTTCAGCTTGATACCTCCACGCGTTCCTGAGAAAAAAGGTCTTGACAGACAGACAGACAGACAGACAGACAGACGGACAACAAAGTGATCCTATAAGGGTTCCGTTTTTACCTTTTGAGGTACGGAACCCTAAAAACATTGCCAGTCCAAAGTCTGCAACATGTAATGGGAAAGTTAGAATCAGCTGTCTACGTTTGCGCTGTCGCAGGGGTGAACGACCCCGCGCACGGTGCCCTGCACGGTGCAGTCACAGTACCGTCAAGTGCGCATATTCAATAATTTTGTGTGCAGTGAACATATTGCATATCTTTGAAACGGATCGTTACTTATATAAAAATTTTTCATGATTATTATTTATTTGTGATTCCAAACAACTCCTCAAGTTTCTTGCAGTTAATTTTTTAACACCTTATGTATGTCACCGTAAAATTGTCAAACACGTTATATTGTAATCTCTCTAGCGATATTGTAAACTCTCGAAATATTGTCAAACGAACATACTGCTTACAATAAAACGCATTATTTTTCATGAAATGCATGCGATGGTAGTCAACTCACGTGGTGTGGAGGGAAGGAGGGGTCCCCCTTACCCAATGGCACCACTTTCATGAAACGATAATGTACCATTCCTGAGAAAAACCGATTAATATAACCTAACCTTAAAACACTTTATATACCCCTAAAAAGCGTATTTCCGAGTGCAGGGTTTAAAGGAACCTAACTAACCTAACGGGGGGGTGCCCCAAGTCCCGATTATGGGGGCAGAGATACTTTCCGTATGTTCAGTTGACAATATTTCGAGAGTTTACAATATCGCTAGAGAAATTACAATCTATCGGGTTTGACAATTTTACGGTGACATATACAAATAATAATAATCTTTTGATGTATTCATTCTATAGCACAGGATTCGAAAACACCCCACTCCGACTGTTTTGCTACCGTCAGGTATTTCTCTAAATTGAACCGATAGATAGACCAACTGATAGATCTGATAGACCAACTGGTTCCTGTGATTTACACTTTTACAGCGCAAGTCACTGAGTTTGTGGCGTGCTATATACTCGTAGTTTATTTTGACCTATTGAACATCTTGCTTGGTGCTTACGTTAAGAGGATTTATAAAGGATATTTATTTGCTTTGTTTATTATAACAATGCCCTTTCTAAGCAACGCTATTCAATTTATTAACATAAATAATCTTGTTCTTCTTTAAGAGGTTTTGTTGGAGGTCAGTTTCATAGCATCATCAGCCATAGCCGGAAGACTTTAATAAGTGAAAGAAAATTGAAGTATTTAATAGATTGATTAAAATCAGAAGATGTATCTCTGGGGGTAAGTAACTGCCTATTCCTTATCACAAATTTCACACATTTTTCTGTTCGTTTATGAACTCATATATTATACTATTTTGCTTTATAATTTAAGATATATAGAGATGTGTTGCTGGGGAGTTTGTTTCTCCCTTTTTGTTCCCATCTAAACAGTTTGAAAGTGAAAAACTGTGAGAACTGTCTTTCTTTTTGATATTTTGTTTGATTTTTGTGTATTTTAAAAGGTACCTATAATTTATTTTTCAGAACTCTATTCCTCGGAGCAGCATCGCTTATTATTTACTACGCTTATTTTAAAGGATACTCAGACGATGATATAAAACGAGAACTTGGAGAGAGCTTAAGCCTAAAACGTACTAACTAACGTAAATAAATAACCTATATATAAACTATATTTCGGCAATGTGACGTTTTAGAAGTTTATATAAAATAAAATTATATTATTAACTTGTTTGTATCGATGCCAGCTATTATATGAAATCAAAGTTGTAATATTGATGGTGCCGTCAGAAAAAAAAATTAACTTCGATAGCTTGAAAATAAATAAATTATACTTTATTTCAAACTGCTATCTATGATTTTGTTGGTGTTTTAATGATTTTAACAGTAGTGCTTAAGAAAATAGGTAGGTTACTATTTTTAGTGTTTACTATGTAGGTAACCAACTATCAATTGCTATTTTCTTGCTTTTGTACATTTATTTTTTAATGGCTGTTTGACACGGGTTGGACCCGTCTGAAATGTCTGAAAATGGTCAGAGATGGTTTATAATATTGTTCCACATAAAATATATCAGAACTGAGCTTTATACTATGACGAAAGTAAAGTAAGGAGCCAATTTTTATATACCTTTGCTACCTCAAAACTTTCAAAAGACCCTCAATTTAAACATCATACTCGGGGAGCGTTCATACCTGTATTAAGGACATACACAGAGAAACTTTCAGGTTTTATAAAATAACGAGCGCCGTGGGCCTTCCCTCTATAAGTATTCTACTCTTTGATGGCAGTCCCCTCTCTGGATAGAGCAGTTCGGTCTGATAGAAATCAACCTCAAAATGCTGATGTGATAACCATGCAGGTGCTGTAATTATGCAGCCGCTTTCATTTGCATGATTGAACTCATCTATGCTAATCGAGAGGATGGATGTAAATTCATTCTATAGTAAAATATCAATATTTTCATACACTGTTTTAAGCTATCACGGTTCACAACTAAACTTAAAATGTCACTTACGGGATATCTTCGGTGATTATTATTTTTATTGAAGTCCCGATATTTCGCCGCTGTTGCAAGCGCCATGATCGCGGGCATTCGCGGGTTGACCCAGCTTGTCATAAATAATAATCAGGGAAGATATCCCGTAAGTGACATTTTAAATTTATCAATATTTAACTTAGTTTTATTTACCACGGAGAATACAGGGGAATAGGTTATAGGCAACTACAGTACTTCCACAAGTTATTATGCGATTCGATATGGAATGCCATGATAAACTATTAAATAAATTAGAAAAATACGGTTTAAGAGGCCTTGCCTATAATTGGTTCAAAAGTTATCTAAAGGGTCGAAAACAAGCACACCAACCAACCTACCGGCCAACCTATAATACTCAACGAATCACTATGGCGTACCACAAGGGACTGTGCTAGCCCCGATATTGTTTTTAACATAATTAGGTAAATGAATTGCCAGAATCAACGGATCAGGGGGTCTAAAAAGGCCACTTTAGCAGAATCATAATTTGAATCACGTTAAAATTTAAAATTCTTAAAATGGACTTTATGGTTATGATGATAAGGTCCATTTTACCAATTTCATTTTTTTAAGATGATTCAAATTATGATTCTTCTAAAGCGGCCATTTTAGGCCCGCTGTACACTGTATTATTTGCAGATGATACCACCGTTTTAACTAAAGAATCTACCATCGATCAGACGATAAACGTCTCTAATAAAGCTCTAAAGGGTATACATGACTGGTTAATTGAAAATAATTTAGAAATAAATACCGAGAAAACAAAATTCATGAGATTCCTGACATTTAATAACAAAAGAAACCAAAATGACACAATAGACTTGCCAATAAAATATAATAATAATAACATAATTGAAGAAGTAAATGAAATAAAATTTCTAGGAGTAAATATTGATAATAATTGCAACTGGAAATATCATGTAGACCTTGTTTGTAAAAAAAAATATAGGTACACAAATTCGTTTACGCACTTCGTAAAATAAAAAAGTACTAATAAAGAAACACTTTAATGGTTTATCACAGTCATGTATGTTCAGTTTTGAGGTGTGGGTTAATCATATGGAGAAACTCTACAGACGCCCAGAGAGCTTTTATAGCCCATAAAAAATGCATTAAGATCAATCTATGGTCTCAAATTGTCTGATTCGTGCCGGCCAGTTTTTACTGCTAAACGTCTACTTACACTTCCATCCCTATACGTTTTTGTAATGAGTAAATTCGTTAGAAACCACCTTTAACTTTTTGAGCAGGATGAGAAGGCACAGTTTAAAAGGAAAATAGTACAAAAACCTCTGGTAGTACCTCGAAACAGATTAAAGTTATGTGACAGAAACTGTTACACCATGGCGGTGAATAACTTAGAATTTAATAGAAATTTAATCAGTTGGCTGTGTAACAGATGTTTTTATTCATTAGATGATTATTTAAATTTTAAAAAGACATGATGTATAAATTAGTGATAACTTATTTAAATTATTATTATAGACATTTTAATGTACCTAATTAATATTAACGAAGCAAGGCTGTAAATTCTATTATGACTATGATGTGTATGACCAATGATTGCAAGTACCTATTAGACATATTTGCACGACTGATAAGTCGAATATAGTGAGACTAAAATTATTTTACCATGTATTGTAAGCACCTATATTCTGGCAAATAAATTTTTCTTTCGTTTTGTTTTATTTTTTTTTTGTCATTCAAAAGTCCCTGTAATGGTCACACTGAAATAAATGCTTTCAAGTTTTTGAGTATAAGGTGAACGACTTTAGCCATTTCTTCAACATAAAAATTATGTCAAATCCTGTAACTAATTGGTAATGAAACTAATAAAAACATGTGTTTACTTTACAATTTATCTTTAAGGCGACTACACGAGCTAAACGCGAGTTTTATAATTACTAAAAGTATATGATTCACTGCTATAAACAAGACCAGAAAAATATATGATATTCTTCAGGATATATGCTAGCATGATACTGTTTTGAAAACATAATACAATTAATTTGGCTCGATAAAAAGAAATCACGAACTTAACTCTAAAAATATCTTTCAAACAATAGAAAACATACTAATATGCATGCGATCATTCTGATTTTTATAATTCTACAAGCAATATATTAGCATGATACTGTTTTAGTTTTTTAATCCAATCAATAGTTTTTTTGTAAATCGATCGAAACCACTCATTTCGCGCTATTTGGCCCGCAGTGGCTGACGTAACAACCACTTTGTAGTGCAAGCTGATTAGAACTTTATTATAACAGCATTTCAAACGAAGTTTGAACCACCACAAATAGAGTTGCTAATTTAGCTCGTATAGGCGCCTTAACTAGCTGACCCATGCAAGTTCGTCTGTGTGACATAAGAGAGAAAAAGCTCACAAAGGAAATAAAATTTCCCCCGTTTTTGCAACATTTTTTATTGGTGCTCCGCTCCTATTGTTCATAGCGTGATTTTATATAGCCTATAGCCTTCCTCGATAAAAGGACTATTATTATACTACTAACGCAATAATATTTTTTCAGTTCGAGTCGATAGTTCCTGAGATTAGCGCATTCAACCAAACAAACAAACTCTCCTGCTTTATAACATTATAGTATAGATAATAAATCTGCCTACATATTTAAAAAAATAAATGTTGAAGAAGTAATGTTACAAAACACATGTCTTTTTTCCACCCTTCTGGGTAATATGATTCCCCTTGGTATCTGGTTGTCAGAGTTTCGAGCTACTGACTACCTGTAACGACTGTCAAAGATCTACAAAATGACAACCGTACTAACGGCTCAATATGATTTCCGAGGCACGGAGGAAATTCGGTATGTAATGCTCGGTCACCCATCTACTGATCAACCTAGGCAAGCCCGGCTTAACCTGAAGATGGTACGGAAATAACTATAGCGGAAACAACTCAGATAGCCCACGAGTTCCTCAATCCAAATATAATGATGTTAACCTTTTTTTAGTAACGGTATCGGTAGTCTAAATTCTACTACGTCTGATTGAAATAGAACATAGTGACTAAAGGTTCCCATGGTTCATATATCTGTTTACTCAACAACAATCATTGTCCAGTTCAAAATAAGTAAAGGCTTTTATACAATGCCGCACGAAAAATTAATTCTATCGAAATTCAGAACTGGAAGTATGTACAATTTCCATCAAAAATTTCACTATCACAGATTGTCTGTAAGATGTCGCTATCAACGATAAAACCGCCGTTGTAACCATATAATATCAAAGAAATTGCAAATCTATTTAGTCCGTCAGTTATAGTATCAAATTGGAAAATAATGAACACTTATTTTTTGTTTTTGTAAATCCATGAATATTGACAAAGATTAAACGCAGCAAAACTCGGGAGTGGGGCTCACGACATGACTGAGCTCTATTGTTTCTATGATCTGAGGAACTCACTAAAATTATACCAAAGCGTAGCTTATTGAGAATTTTAAAAGCATCGTATCTTCGTCAATTTTGGTTTACGTAACAAAAGAAAACATACGAGTCAAATCCAAACTTTCCAAACTAATATTATAAATGCGAAAGTAACTCTGTCTGTCTGTCTTTCTGTCTGTCTGTCTGTCTGTCTGTCTTTGCTTCACGCCTAAACTACTGAACCGATTTGTGTGAAATTTGGTACAGACATAGTTTGGAACTTGAGAAAGGACATAGGATAGTTTTTATTACAAAAAATAAAATGAAAAATAAAATTTATTCCGGACATACAGCGCCATCTATTGGTCAAGAGTCGGCATTTTTGAAGAGATCCCGCGAGATCGGGAACTATGTGGGTAAAACCAAAAATCTGCCGGAAGTCACTATTCCACGCGAACGAAGTCACGGGCAAAAGCTAGTATTTTTTATACTTATAAATCTAACTTCTTGTATTAAATAGTGAATTATCTATGATCTAACTGACGGACTAATTTTTTTTTTGTCGTCTTCCCTATACCCTGTAATATTGTAAAACAGCTGTTTGTGTGCCTGATGTAAACTCTAAACTGATTAAAACGGAGCACAGACCTTGGAACGTAGCATTAAGTGGGGCAAAATTTTAACACACAGTGAACATAATTTGGCTTAGTTATAATCTCTTGACTTGGCTCGTGAGGTTGTCGACATGTCGGATGAAGACTGTAGACTCAGCGATCATTGTGCAGATAATCGTACCAGCCCATGGCTTAATAGCCAAAAGCCTCGATCTATACTTATGGAGGTTCTCGTCAGGCAGCTGGATCAATTCAGAAAGCGGTACTCTTGGACACGGCTCGTATTGTTAAGAGGTCCTCTCTCTGGAGCTTGTGGGCTACAATTTTTAATAAATTGAAATAATATATAAATATATAATAATATTTATATTTTTTTTAATTAATACTTGTTAATATGTAAATAATGTGTGTAGAAATGAATAAAGGATATATGTTACAAATGTACACGGGGGTAATGTAGCTCCCCGTTGGTGAAATAAATTTTCTGAATTCGATCATTAGTTCAAAATGTGTCAAATGGCGTCAGATTGTGAAGCGTGCCACCACCCCTTATGTGACGACCATGACCACTTTGTCAAGAGTGTATAGTGACTAAGAATGTAGTAATGGAACAATACACCCCCTAAAACGTGAAATTGTTGTTACTGCTTGCATATTCGATCTTACGTGTGATCTCCCGTTTTGTCGATTTGAACTGTCTGGCCAGATCGTGAGATCTGAAGCGTCTGTCTTCTATTTTTTTCTTAATCACAAAGAACCCAAACCTTGCAAGCCAACTAATATTAAATAAGAAATCTCCAATTTGCAGTCAGAAAGTTATGCAACCATTTAAAATACTGTAACACGAGCACAAATGCACCAACTCACGTGGTTATTTCATCTTCCAATAATAGATAGATACATAAAACTCACTCCTTATCCCGTGCGGGTAGCAAAAACCGCAGAACGCCACATATTTCGAACCTTATATACTCCTTTTGTCTCGTTCAAGTTCATACATCTGGCCATACACACATGTATGCTGGTTGCGGGTACTACCTACGCACCTGACTTTTCTGAAGAACCATCTCAATAAATCCACTTGTTTTCACTTTACTTTGACTTCCAACAAGGTTGCGTTAAACGTTTACAATAGGGTAGATGACAAAAAAAAAATCTAATTAGTCCGTCAGGTAGCTTATTAAAAAATATTTGACCCGTATTTTTTCTTTTGTTACGTAAATAAAAATTGACGAAGATACGACGTTTTTAAAATTCCCAATACGTCACGCCTAGGTATAATTTTTAACTAGTTCTGACGTCACGAGCCGCCACTCCCGAGTTTTGATGCGTTTTATCTTTGTCAATACTCATTAATTTACAAAAAGTAAAAATACGTGTCGATTATCACAATAATATAACTGACGGACTAAATAGATTTGTAGTTGTTTGATACTGTCGTCATGCCTATTAGCAAACTCTGCTTCTAGCATTGTTGAACAATGCTAGAAGTAGAGTTTGCTAATTGTTACACCGAAATAATACAGAAATAGTTTTCACCGTCTGTAGAAACATGCCCTTACCAGTAATACACACTATGCCATTGTGGCAATACAATCCGGTTTGATAATTCACTCTTTGATTAAAGATATCGTCCTTCAGACGGCTGCGGGAGAATTTTGAGTATTGAAAAAATGGCTTTCGGATTGTAAGTTTTTGAATTTTATAACATTATATATAGTGTCACCGTAAAATTGTCAAACACGTTAGACAGTAATCTCTCTAGCGAAATTGTAAACTCTCGAAATATTGTCAACTGAACATACTGCTTACGAATTGAAATTACTGCTTACTGAAAACTGAAATTACTGCTTACTGAACATAATGCGTTAAATTGTAAGCAGTGTGTTCGTTTGACAATCTTTCGAGAGTTTACAATCTCTCTAGTTACTTATAATTACAATCTAACAGTTTTTACAATGTGACGCTGACATAATATATACACACTTCAACTTATATAATAGTATTAAACTGTAATGAACTAAGAAGGCTTGGCATTTTTGAGTCATTGTACCGATAACGATGGCTTGAATTAGGTATGCTTTTTTACGGTTTTCGTGCATACCAAGTAAAGAATAATAATAATTTATTTAAAAAGTAGATATAGTAAATGTAGTTATTTGAAATATGAATCTTCCAACAGCTTAATCCTAGCTGGATTTATTTGAATTATGCAACTTTTCCAGTCCAGTCAATTTGTATAGTTAGATAAAAAAAAGTTTTTTCACCTCGAAACCGGAAGGAGTGCAGAGGTCCTGTGATGATAGATTGTTCTGGAGCTTGTTGATACTGGCAGTTAAAAAAATTAATTGAAATATATAAAAAATTATGTATTGTCATCAGAACAGATTACAAAGATCTCAACGTGTAATACTTACACAGAGCATCATTGTATGTGTAATATTTATTGAAAGTTTTAAAATATATATTAAACATAAATATCTTTTAAAGGATTTTATTTAATAGTATAGTGGTCACCTACTTCACAGTATCTACATATATACTACAGAGTTCGCAAACTTAATTATATATTTAAAACCTTAAGAAATATTACTAATCCTATAATTATACGTAATGTCTATTTTGCTCTATGCCTATCTATTATTACCTTCTGTATTTTCTGCTGGGGTGGTGCTGCAAAAACGTTCATCGTTAAACCACTGGAAGTTGCACATCGCGCCATTCTGAAAGTAGCAACCTTCCGTCCTTTCTTACTAGAAAGCTTAACTTAGCTGCAGGCGGACATGGTGAAGCTATAAATAATGTTTTTGATGTAGGTTCGTACTGATGTAATAAAAACTTTGTTTTACGTGAAAAAAAAATGGTGATTCGTTATTTATGAAGTTTTTCTTTTTTCAGTTTATTGGTGGCTTCAATGATGGTGTTCATGGCGTATTGGGGAACGATGAACGTAATGAAATATTTAAGTGAAAAGAAAAAATATTCACGTCCGTTGACGACCACTACCGTGATAGACAACTCGACTACTACGGAGATGGATTTATTATTTTAAATATCATCATTCTGATTTTAAATATCATTATTCTTATTTTAAATATCATCATTCTTATTTTCTTGCCCATTCATTTGGGCTCGGCGCAGCTTGTTTTCTTCTTCCAAAGTTCTCTATTTTCGTCATCTCATCAGACACTTCTTTTCTTGCCATATCATTCTTAACACAGTCTATCCATCGTTTCTTTGGTCTTCCTCTACTCATATACCCATCCACATTCATACTCAAAACTTTACTCACGACATTTTCCTCATTCTTCTACTATCTGAAAAAGTTTTGCTCTCTGTTCTGAGTTCTGACATTGTTTTTTTTTTATGTTAATATCTCGGAATATCTTGAATAATCTCTCGAATAATCTTGTCTCATGCAAAAATGGTTTGTATTGATACCAGCTAATCAATCGAATATAGGTTTTATGCGTGGCCGCAACTTAGAACGAAAGTTAACATTTTTTCATTATCATTGTCATTAAATTCACTACTTACACACACTTACGAACAGTAAGTCGCGGGTTCGAACCCAGACAGGCGCATTACTTTGTGTAATTTATTTCATCACCACTGCTCTCAAAAACGGTGAAGGAAAACATCGTGAGGAAACCGGCATGTCCTAGAACCAAAAATTCGAAGACATGTGACATCTACCAACCCGCACTGGGCCCGCGTGGTGGATTATAGCCCATACGCAAAATACGCTCTCTGTTGTGCAATACAATAAATTCAAATCCCTTTGCCAAATTAGTTATGGTGTTCTTTCTCAAAAGTTTGTAAACTATATTCTCAGAAAAGTAGTTTACAGATTGTTGAGGGAAATAAGTAAGTAGATATAAGTCATAAGTCATTTTATATAAGATATACCTTCTTATTCTCAAGAGATTTAAAAAACAATCATATTTGAATGTCTTTTATTTACTTTCGATACATATAAGATAAAATAATATTGTTAGTTGATTTATAAGTTAAATAAGTGTAAATTAAGTACACAATAATAAACCTTATTTTTAATACTGTATGTTTCTTTCCGAAACAGAAGCCGTGACAATGGTTTTGTGAAGATAGCTCTTAAGTTACGGTTTTTATAGTCTATGTTATAATAAATAAATACGTTGTAAAAATCGTTGTATGCCTTTTATTAAGCAACAATTAACATTGTGTCTGAAGGTGATACATACAAAAAAAGAAATAACCATCATCTGCCTAGCTATAAAACCGACTACAAAAAAAATCAAAAAAAGTGAAAAATAACTTTAGCTTCTGAAGTCGGTGACAAAAAAACTAAATCAATCAAACAAAGGTCACCGACTTCAGAAGCTAAAGTTATTTTTCACTTTTTTGATTTTTTTTGAAGTCGGTTTTATTTTTTGCAAAAAAGTTATTTTTCAGTTTTTAGTGGTTCACATGTGCTTGATATACATGGAAAGTGCATACCGTTACAATTACAACAAGCCCAAAGATACATTTTCTCATTATGGAGTTCCGTGACTCTTGGCTTCATCATCAGATCTGATGGTAGAATGGTTCTTTAACGAACGCAAATGCTTCACTTGTTGTAGAAAGTAGGTACCAAAATCGCAACACGTTATCCTATAAAATTTGAAGAGTTCCCTCGATTTTGATAAGATTCCATCATCAGATCCCGACTTGGTAGCTATGGGACCATTCGGGAAGAATACCCTTTCCAACAAAAAAAGAATTTTCCAAATCGGTTGGCAACGACGGAGTTATGCCCGAAGAAACATAAAAAAAAAATTAGAAACGTCCGAATTGAGAACCTCCTCCTTTTTTAGAAGTCGGTTAAAAACTAAAAGCAATCTTCCATCAAGAAGAGAGTGTGTGATATTTTGCTTTTAGTTTGTTGTCTGGCGTGTATCATTTACAAAGTTCATGCGAGCGGCTGACGCATAATCCCCCACCACTATGCAGCTGAAGATTATTTTTATTTAAGCACAGTATAATGTAAATTATTCTTAGACGTAAAGTTTAATAATTTCTCTAGGGAGTGCTCAAAATAAATATCACAATTAGAGTTTCAGACTTAAAACACCCAAATACAAGAAAAAATGTGATAGCCCTCTTAAACAACATAACATCACATCTGCCCGGCTAGCATGGGCAGGGGATAAAATTTTTATCCACCGGTTATTTCCACTGACAAGGGACAAAATTCAAACAAAAGTGGAAATAACCGGTGGATAAAATTTTTATCCCCTGCCCATGCTAGCCGGGCTGCGGGCCTAAAATGGCCGCTTTAGAAGAATCATAATTTGAATCATCTTAAAAAAATTAAATTGGTAAAATGGACCTTATTTTCATAAACATAAAGTCCATTTAAAGAATTTTAAATTTTAACGTGATTCAAATTATGATTCTGCTAAAGTGGCCTTTTTAGACCCCCTGTAATCCTTGGAGAGTTGGGCTGAGATCCTATACCTTATAGTAAAGCCACATTCCGCCAGTTATAAGTCCCATGTAATGGTGGGCGATCCTATTGCTATCAACCGGGCATAGATTCAGACTCCGTGGCTGCTACTGAGAATTCCTGATGGAAAAACGCACTTTGCCCGGCCCGGGAATCGAACCCATGCGGGATCTCTTGCACAATATATAGTCACTCCTGCAACCATTAGACTAACAAGGCAGTTTCATAGTTAAACTCTTCAAATCAAATTAAATTGTTTATTTGTGATACATGGGTTACATGCAGGTGTTCATTACATAATGATAATAAACTAATAATGGTCATTCCACGATCACTTGATTACTTGGGCATACAAATGATAACGAGTTTCAAAGGGTGTAAAAAGCCTCTTATCGAAGCCGAAAGGCACTTGTTTTCCCCGTCATTGCGATCACTTTGGTTAACACCATACCTGGGAACCTTCATCTCGATTTTTCACCCCCAAAATAAAAGTTATTTCCCAGCAACAATTTTGCGTAAAGTTACTTAGGTTGATGTACAGAATACCTGGTGGGCGGCTTCGTGATGAGTGTTTACACCCCGTATAAATTATATTATTAATATTACCTGGTCATGCATTATAGCTGTCACCGTAACATTGTCAAATACGTTATATTGTAATATCTCTAGCGATATTGTAAAGTCTCGAATTATTGTCAAATGAACATACTGCTTACAATAAAACGCATTATTTATCGTGAAATGCATGCGATGGTAGTCAACTCACGCGGTGTGGAGAGAAGGAGGGGTCCCCCTTGCCCAGTGGTACCACTCTCATGAAAAGATACTGTACCATTCCTGAGAAATATCGATTAACATAACCTAACCTTAAAACGCTTCATATTCCCCTAAAAAGCGTAATCGACGGAGCCCCGCTTCGCGGGGCCCCTATTTCCGGGTGCAGGGTTTAAAGGAACCTAACTAACCTAACGGGGGGGTGCCCCAAGTCCCGATTATGGGGGCAGAGATACTTCCGTATGTTCAGTTGACAATAATTCGAGATATTACAATATCGCAAGAGAAAAACACGTTATATTGTAATATAACGTGTTTGACAATTTTACGGTGACATAGTCATGAAACATTTTAAAAGTTCTAGTCTATAAAAATCAGCAACAGAGATAATAATAACAATCATACAAATAATTATTAAGTATGTAAATAATAATAATTATTATTCATTATATTGTATGTCTTATAACATCGTATGGACGACTATGTAATGATGTTATAATTGGTGGTAAATAAATATATATATATTTTTTAATATATTTCTTTTTATTAAAAAACATAATTTGTTCTCTTAAAACTGGATTATTATTTTCAGATATTTTAAGACATAAATATGTTACATTCTATTAAGTTAGTATAAATCTTATCTCTCATCTTTGCGGCCATGGCAAACACACTTTTCCCAAGGGGTGTAGTTCTATATTGACAGGTAAGATTATTATACAAATGACTTCTATTTTGCTGTATATGAATGATGACTAATGAACAAGGCCTTTTTAAAAATTTTCTTAAATAAAGATCATACTACACTACTAAGTAAGTTGGAAACGCGCGATGTTAGGGGCAACACTTTAGACTTCAGACTAGGACAAATATTGCCAATACTCCTAGTCTGATCTCTATAACTGATGTTAGATTTTAGTAAATCTAAAGGATTGCCCCCAACACGGAGCGTTTCCAGCGTATTCAGTAGTAATATGTGATCTCTTCTATAATATTGATTATGTAAAGCTACCAAGTAAAAAACAATAAATTAATCAAAAGCGACAAAGAATTAAAAATTATTATCAAAACATCTACGTACTACCTCACTGTATCAGCGAGTATAAAATTACTTTCATTTCCAGTAAAATTTGTCGTCCAATTGTCCGTCCAGTTCGCAAAAGTCTCGTAAGATTCAGGATCCGGATTGTTGAGGCCAATATCTTCACTACTTATTTCTAAAAGTCTTCTCATGACTAACTTTATGGGAGGGTATACTACATACGCCATGTAACAAAAAGTAGCACCTAATAAAAATCTGTAAAAAAAAGAAAACAAATGATTTCATAATTAGGTACAATTTTCTTTAGAGGTCTCATCCACAATCCAGCTTCAAATGCCTAATCCAGGATAAGACCTTATCAAAAGAATTTCAAGAAATTTTGAAATAAAGGATTCTGGGCAACACATTTGAAGTAGTCATGACGCTACAAAGATTTTTAGGTCATATGATCATCTGTGCAATAATTTTAGTTATGACGCTTCATTCATTCTAAATTCATCATCTCATAACTTTATATGTGTAGTGTTTTCTGCAGTAACATACATGTTTAGGTATTACGACATCCATATTAACAAACCAATTTCGAAATAGCAATTAAAAAGTACGTTTGACTTATTTCAATTAAGTACTTACGTAATTTTAAAGAGTGGTTCGTGAATGTGGAAATTAAAAGCAAATTAAAAAGCAATATCCTCCATTGTGGTCAATCTACGTATTCAAGGAACTCCTGATCCGGCAGTGCTGTTACGTTTTTTAAAAATGGTCTCATTGTTATTGGTGTTATTGGTGCTGTCGTTGTGACATTTTGCATACTGCTGTCATAAACTTCACGTAAGAATTTTGTGGTCCAGAAAACTGAAAATGCAAAAGCTCCAAGAAAAAGGACACTGCAAGAAAATGTCAAAGACTGCTTTACTACATGTAATCTAACGTGCATTTTTATCCTTGTTTTATTTACAAAACATTCGATTCGTTCAATTTAACGAATCTTTTAATTGTGACAATGGCATTGCATTATCAATCAAATGCATAGTAAATCTAAAAAAGTTACTTCTAAGCTAATAAGTTAAATAAAAATATTTAAGAATTATAATTGTCTGTATAAATAAAAATTTCTACTTTTGCATTATTATCTGATTCAAGGTCATGAATTTGACTGCCACTTAAGCCTCAATTACCTAGTCAATTGATCGTATTTTTATCCAAACTCGGGAAATATACGTGTAATAATGGTTTAAATGTCGTCGTAGGCTTGTTATTATTGTTATAAATTTCACGAATGAATTTCGTGCTCCAGAAGGCTGAAAATGCAACAGCTCCAAGCAGAAGAAAGTAACTGTAAGAAAATGTGAAAGACCACGTTACTACATCTGATCTATCTTCGGTACATGTTCTAGATTTAGACCCCCTAGAGCTCAGTGTTAAAATGTAGGTATCGTCAGTCATTAAGAACAATATCAGCTGTTCTTTAATTTTTATGAGTCTGTAATAAAAACAGCACATTTTTATTGTTAACTGTCTTTAAATTTATAATAAAAATTAAATTAATTAAAATAAAAACATTATGAACTTTCATTTCAATATTTTACCCAATTACTGGATTTGGCATTTCGATTTTTATAATTCTAGTTACAATGATATGGGCTGAATAACAATGTCATTGTCTGTCAGTGAAATTAAGGCGATTACACGAGCTAAACGCGAATTTTATAATTACTAAAAGTATATGATTTACTGCTATAAACAAGACCAGAAAAATAAATGATATTCTTCAGGATATATGCTAGCATGATACTGTTTTGAAAACATAATACAATTAATTTGGCTCGATAAAAAGAAATCACGAACTTACCTCTAAAAATATCTTTCAAACAATAAAAAACGTACTAATATGCATGCGATCATTCTGATTTTTTGGCAAATAATTCTACAAGCAATATGTTAGCATGATATTGTTTTAGTTTTTTAATCCAATCAATAGTTTTTTTTGTAAATCAATCGAAACCACTCATTTCGCGCTATTTGACCCGCAGTGGCTGACGTAACAACCACTTTGTAGTGCAAGCTGATTAGAACTTTATTCTAACAGCATTTCAAACGAGGTTTGAACCACCACAAATAGAGTTGCTAATTTAGCTCGTCTAAGCGTCTTAATAGTTTTATTTAGGACTAGCTGACCCGCGCAACTTCGTCTGCGTCAAATAAGAGAAAGAGAGGGTTACAGAGAGTGGGTCGTAAGCACCTATAATACAATTTTCAAAGAGCACATCACACACATCTTTCCGCATAATGAAAAAGCGCACCCGTACATGATCATTATTTTACTGCGGAGTTATTTAAAACAGTGTATCTCCTAAAATATGCATTTTAATCAATTTACGTACCCAAGGGCTGTTGTTCAAAATCAAATACTTGTGATTAACAACGTATTTATTTGGTCATGAATAAATTACCATGTTTACAAAAACAGCTTTAAGGGCTTCTATTGACAGCTTTACATCTTCATACTTAGACACTCGATGACAGTCATACTCCAGCTAGGTCTGCAGTTCTCATCAAGGTGCATGAAATGAGCCGCAACACGATAAAGCTGCTGTAAACTGTTGCGGACCTCTTACAACTGGTTACCATTTAAAATTTCGAAATCTACGTCCCTACGCTATAACGTCGTGTCTTAAAGTGCACAACCTCTTTAAAGCTTAGAAACCTTCAACTGCGGTATTAATATTTTACGGTGACTTTCGAGACATTTCAATTTTAAAGAGTATTTGCAATTTTGCACCAAATTTTTATGTGAGTTCAACCTTTTTGGAATAAAATCGGATTGAGTTTCGAAACATGTATCAAAATAACATGTAGTTTATATCAGAATCTCTAAGGAGTAATGATATCAAATTCGAAACAAATCACCGCCAAAATAACTTTCTACCCCTTTTTAACCCCGTTAGGGGATGAATTTCAATGCAATACGAAGCGCGTCTATCAATTCTGTTAATATTGTTGATTGCAAAATTTGAAGTAAATTGGACCAAGGAATCACATTTTCCCATACAAACTTCCCCTTTTCCCCTTAGGGGTATAATTTCAGAAAATCTTTTCTTATCGTATGCCTGAATCATACAAAAAAATACACCCTCCAAGTTTCAGGTCTCTACAATCTGCGGTTTAGGCTGTGCGTTGATCCATCAGACAGTGCTTCAGGACAAAGCATTTTTTATTTGTAGAGATAGTAGGATTTGTACTCGTTTGTAATGTATTTGTAACTTTTCCGGCTTAATGTCTTATGTACATTCGTTTATAGTCTACATTTTCTTCGTAGTATTATTTTATTTTTAATATATAATACAGGGTGGAAACGATTAACAGGGCAGTAAAGGGAGCTACCTTAGCCGTTGAGTATTAGAAACAGGATCGATTGGCATCAAGCAAATGTTTTGTGTAAAATAGCAATTTTCTTGCTAACTGTACGTTTTTTTTTATCGTTGAATGGGGATCAGACTTTCACGAAAAATTACGGATGGTTTCCTAAGACCATTTTCATGTAGCTGCAGCGGTTAAGGTAGTTAAAGGCCCTATACTGCCCCGCTGAAAGTTATTTTTTTTGAAATTTCTGATTTTTGAGTACTCTAACCGGGGTTGGTCTGGAAGAAATTTTTGATCAGTGTTGGAAAGAAGATCGATTGGCATCAAAAAAATAGTTTTATGTAAAATGGCAATTTTCTTGCTAACTGTACTTTATTTTTTAATTAAATCTGTGAATGGGGATCAACATTTCGGGAAGAAATTGTGGATTGTTTCCTAAAACCATTTTCGTGTAGCTGAAGCTCCCCTTACTGCCCCGTTTACCGTTTCAACCCTGTATTACCAACTGCTTAAACCGAGGAAAAGATTTTCTTGAGTTCCGCTAGTTAATTAATTTGAAGTATTTACAGCAACTTTTAAAGGTTTACACTTCATTGGATTTTATTCTATAAGTGAACGAAGTTAACTAATTTTAAATACAAAACCCATTTTAGGTAGATTTCCTTTTTTTGAAAAAAAAAAAATCTACCTATTGGTCTCTCACCTACGGGGATATATATGAATACGTATGTATATGGGTGACAAGCCAAATTTAGCCACACTCTACAGGTCGCAATTATGAACCGATTGCTTTCAAACTTGGCCAAAAAATCGAAACGGTCAAAACTTAGGCTAAGTTCGTGAATGGGCGGAATTCGTCCATGGGGGGTGGCGGGGGGGCGGTTTTTCTAAAATCAGTTTTTTGGCCATAACTTTTTTCCTATGGAAAATTTTTGAACCGTTTCTCATTTTTATCATTTTGAGTACGAATACGGACATCTTTAAATTAAAACTTTTTTGATGCAACCCCTAAATTGGGGAGGGGGTTGAATATTCCTAATTTTTTGCGAAAAAAAATCATATCTCCGAAACAGTAAACATTTTCATCGTCGCAAATATTTTTTTTTGAAAGCAAATTGTTTACTTTACAATTGTTACCTTCAAAGTTTAGCGATAAAACTTATACTTTTCGAAATAAAAAATTATAACTAAACATTTGAGGGCGTTTCCATGCTAAACTCTTATGAGAGAATTTAAAAAGGGTAAACTTTCCATTACAGGACAACGATTTTGAAATCATATTTTTTTTTGTAGATTGTACACATAAGTACAACTCTTTATACAAATTTTCAATAGTCGGACGCTCCAGCACCTTCTTCGAAATCTACCTCCTCCTGCGGCTTGCCGGAGGGATTTTTTTTACATTTCTAGATGTTTTTTTTTTTAAATGCTGAAACAGGTATTTCTTTATTTTCAATAATAAGTATTTACTCTGAGTTTCATGATTCTAGAACAGTCTAAATTTTTTTTCATACACACTTTACCCCCCTTTTCACCCCTTTTTCCAAAATTTTCCATAATTTTTATAGCCTAAATGTTACTCTGAGTTTATTTATTAGATTAGTGAAGTTTTCATCAAAATCCGTTTAGCAGTGTTTACGTGATGCGCGGTCAAACAAACAAAAATTTAAAAAATGGTTTTCATATGTTCAGTTAGTTATTTTAAGTCACTCTGGTCGGTTTTTTTTCTAAATCTTCAATGTACAGATTTTTTGGTCTCAACGATTTTATTATATTATGTTAGATATAATTAAGTTAAATTGAATTAATTAATTGAAATTAATTTAATATAATTTAATTTAAAATTCAATAAATTTAATTAATTAAATTTTATTGTTTAAATTTAATTATTTAATTTAAATTTAATTAAATTTCATTAATTAAATTAATTTATTTAAATAATTTAATTTAATTAAGTTAGATTGCATTAATGCGAGTGCTTGACGTGAATTTGCAGCATTAGCATTTTGCCAGTCATAATGCTTATTATGAAAAGCAAAATGCTCATAAAATATTAATCAATCATCTTTTTGGTTAGGTATCTAGTGGAAAATAAACTCAAAAATATTTTCATATCGATATGAGAGCAAACAAATACTTACAGACCCGCTGCCATTTTTTTAATTTCAGTCCAATGATCGTTTCACAATTATATAATTGGGAAAATCAATTGTATTCCCGTAGCCTTCGGTTTCTTTAGTTAGAACCTTTTCTAACTCTTTTTCAATATCATGCATGTAGGAACATCAAACTGTTGTCATCTGATTAATGTATGGTTCCAAATTTTACAATTACTCAATTCAAGAAGACATGCTGCGCCGACCCCAAATAAATTGGGTTATGGGCAAGAGAATGATGATGACTCAATTCAAATAAACACGATTTTTTCAAAGATTCACGCACTTATTCCAAAATGAATGTAGATTTACTAACTTGTAATTTAAGGCAATAATAAATATTTTGACCATAATATATGATCATTTAATTTTAGAAATTGTTGACAGCTCTGGAAACAGTTAACTTTTTTTGTTTTTCTTTATTTCAATGTTATAAAGGGCTTACGATCTCGCAACTCGAATAGCACTAACGTTTTTGTGAACACACTTCGCTTATTAAAGGTTACAACATAATAAACAATTTCCAAATGTAATAATAAGTCAAACATGGGTGTCCCGTGTCCTAATCGATGCGTTCCGACGTGCGAATTTACGTTTGGGGCGCTCAAGTGGTTGTTGTGAATCGCGCGGCTGCGCTCATCATCTGCCTTGTCATTTCCCAAACTATTTTGAGGTCGGCTTCCAGTCTCACCGGATGCACCTGAATACCAGTATTTTACAGGGAGCGACTGCCTATCTGACCTCCATAACCCAGTAACTAAGTAATCCGATACCCCTTGGTTAGGCTGGTTATCACTTTCGGGGTTCCAACTACTTGTAAGAACTGTCAAAGATCCGAGATACGGTGAAAACTCGGTACGTATTGATGACCATCCACTACTAAACCTGTAAGGTCAAACCTTTTGTTTGTTAATATTTTTGGTTGCACTACCAAGATAAAACCATTTTGCTGCAAGAAAATGACCATTAAAGTTTCAGCATGGATAACACTCATTTGTTTGGAAGATAAAAAGAAGAAGTGTTCAAGACATCAGAAAAATTACGCGAAAGACATCCCTTAATCAGAGGACTTGGACAAGTGCAAAGCCGGTCACACTATTCCCAAACCACTGCCACTCCAGAAAGCTTGAAGTAATGGTGGCGATAGCCAGAAAAAGAATCTCGGCCAAATCCCGGATACAGGTCCCTCAGGTTCTCCGTTTACAATTAGTGCGTCAGGCGCGTGTCGTTCCACGATTGCTTTAGTTAGGATATGGGCGTGGAGAAGAGGTATTATGTAAATACAAGAAACAATAATCTATTGTCATCGACCATTGTAATAGGAACCGGAAGAGCTATGAAGTAATATGGATGTACTGAGTTGTGATTAAAAGAAATTATACAACTGTCTGTGTAAGCACTTTCATCAGAAATTACATCGTGTGTGTTATATTTCCAGTACATGCATAGGTATAAAGTAGAGGCAGATAGCATATGTTTAGACCACCTCATGATTAGAGTTAGAAACCCAGTAGTTCCCATTATATTAGAAACTCACATTACCGATCATGCACCTGTACTTGCTTGTGTTAAAAATTACTCAAGTTCATAAAGTATCCCTAGGGTAGTTACGAGGATTGATCAATGTCAAATAGCCACAGATATAGCCAACGCGGATTTTAGGCCCGTCATGTTAACTGACGATCCGAACGAGGCTACAGAACTGTTCATAAATACAATTACCTCTATTAGTCAAAGCAACACTAAAATTATTCGAGTTCCCTCTAAGTTGAGATTTATAAAGCCCTGGATCACGAAAGGTCTACTGTGATGTATCCGAAATAGGGATAATATGCATAGGGACCACAAAAAAACTCCGGATAATTAAAAATATTTCCAAATAGGAATAGTTATTTGTGCAACAAGAGAGCAAAGTGGGTTTTTGCTGTGAGTGTTGATTTTGAATCCCGAGTAAGCGAAGGATTATATAGCTGAGTGATTCTAGGTTAGAATCCTGAGCGTAGCGAGGGATTAAATAACTTTGGTCTTGTGTAACAGAGGCCATCTGCTCCTCCTCCGAGGACGACGACCGGTCGCCCTCCTGCCTGGGAAGCTTGCGGAAGAACTTATTGTTCTCCGCAGGAGTCCCGGCCCTCTCGCGGCGGGAGCTCCCTGAGCCTCCCGCAGCGCTCACCTCACGCGAAGCGGCGTCGGACTCCGACCCCGCATCCCTCCTCACCACTCTTTCTCCTCCTTTGCCGTTACCGGCGGTGTTTTTCGTTTTTTTAGCATCCATATTTAGTCCCACGAGTATGGGGGAAATATCCTCAACCTAGGCAGAGACCCCTGTAGCTAGAAGGGCAGTTTTTTAGTTTTTATTACTCGCCAGAGGGTCTGCAGGTACCCCGACACAATGTGTTAAAATTGGCTCATATGTTAGTGACGAAAATCTTTGTAATCTGTCCATCCCAAATAGTAACATATACACATACGCGGACGATACGCCTCTACTCGTATATGGTCAAGACTGGAAGGAAGTCCATGAGAGAGCTGAATTAGCGCTAGGTATCTTCACGTCATGGCTATCAGCAACACAAACACCATAACTTTGAATGTGGACAAAACAAACTTTGGGTCCTTCTCAACTAAACTATTTTCGCAACCTGGTGAGTCGTTTGCCATCAGGCCTCATAACTGTAGTCAACAATTAGACCAATGCTCCTGCCTTCCCCTGACCAGAGCAAGTAACGCCAGATATCTAGGTATTGTGATAGACCATTTTATATCGTGGAGTATGCAGATGAAGACGTTGTCTGACAGAGTGAGAAAGCTTATCTCAATCTTTAAAATCTACGATGTAGCGCAGAGTTTGATGCTCTACGAATGGTATATTTATAGTGCCGTGTGTGCTCTCAGGAACTACTTTAGCTAATATTATTAAATGTATTCAACATTATTTTAATCAATTAATTTACTAAAACCAAATTCGTATCAGAAAATTATTTATTTTATGACAATAAATTATTAAACAAAAAGAACTATTTAAACATAAAATGCATATACTGGAAGAATTTAAACCATCATTACCACAAAATTATTCATTAACTGGCATTATAAGTGTCGTCAACGTTTGTTTTTTTTTAAATTACACTTTACACTTTCTTAGATTACAGAATTAGATAACTATTCATTAAAACTACTATCCTAAACTTGATTGTTGTTCTGCAGATCATCCAATCATTTTTCCTGACATCAATTTGATGATTTTTTCATCGCCTGGAATAAAGAATAAATTAGTTCATCACGCATCATGACTCATCAATTTAATAGTTTTTTTTTATTAATTCGAGTTACTTACTTAGTCCGGTAAGTTTTCCTATGGAAACTGCATTGTTTTTTCGGTCCAAATCTAGGAGATACTTGCCGCCTAAGTAAACGGAGATCATAAGAGCAGCTGACAGAAGAGCACTGAGAATAAATAAAGCATTAATTACCTACTAATTTTCTCCAATGGGTTCGTAGTATACAAAATGTCACCTAATTTCTTCCTATCATTTCAGGGTGAAGGAGTAACTTCCTACACACATACAAGAATCACTCAAGAATTTGTAGTTTGATTTGTAGTTTCTTCACTAATATCCCACTTGAAACTACTGAACCCTTAAATTCATGACTCTTGCTTTTATTGATTTATTAAGAGTTAATATTTGAGCCTGTCTGGTTGAGTTTCAATTTAAAATGTGGTTTCAGCAATCACTATGCCATGATAGTCGTGTCAACCAACGGCTTTATTTGTCAAGAGCCTCGACCAACACCTGAAGAAGCTCTCTAACGAGAGCTATATCAGGGTGGGCAGGTTTTAGCGACTTTCATAATCTTGTTCTATTAAAAGTGAAAACGGTGAAGTTAAATGCAACATTATCAGTAAAGTTACTTAAAATAACTAATATTTCAAAAAAGTACTTACAGTCCAGCCATTTTAGTTTGTATGCAGTAGTTACTTTGTCAAAGATTCGAGTCAACTAAAGAAAGTCGTGTTATTGTTAATTAGTGGAATGCGCTGTTTCCATTCTTTATTTGTTTGTTTGTTTATTTACGAATATCCTTTACAGTTAACACAATGTGGCTCTACAAAAGTATTAATCGCATGTTTTGTTTATGGTTTCATATTTTAGACAGAAAAAAATAGCCATTCTCGATGTCATAACTTGAGTATGCCATGTCACACGACGCCGCACGACGCAAAGCGGTCTTGACGCGGAGCTGTGCCGCCGCATTCCGGACATGCTACCCGCGAGACAAGGCGTAGAGCAGTGTATGCGTTGCGACGCCGGATCGGCACCGCAGCAGCACTTACTTGTTTATGTGGCATAATAGCGAGGCCCCATTAGTGCGTTGCCTTGCGTTGCATCGTCGCAGCGTCAACGCTGCATCGTTAGGATATATTTACGCGTTGCGACGTTTCAATGCATCGACGGACGAGAAACAAACCAGGGGCCTAATTCTGCTATTTTAATAAATTCGTCACTCCAACACGATTCCATTCTCATCCCATTGTCATTTTGCTTAAAGTTCGTAATCTGCAAAGTTCACAACGGTCGGTCGATGGTCTCGTAATAAAATTGTGTTTTAATGGCATTTTCGTATTGCCATTATTATAAAACCATTAGTACAAATTTTAATGGTTTTCGAAATCTACTACTAAATGCGAACATTTATTCATGCCAGATTTCATGTACGCGATTAATATTCTATGACATTTCTTTCAATGGAGTGTCAGTGGTTGTTCATTGAGAAGTCATAATGACGCCAATAAATTAGTAGATTACCAAACTTGTCAAAACTTGACAGAACTTGATCATTGTGACTTCAATGATCGCCTATTCTGACACTATCGTAATAGCAGAATCGAGGCCCAGGGAGAGGGTTATGCGCTGCACTGTCATAGCTCCGATGCAACGAACGGACAGTATTCCACTGCTAGAGGGGCAAACTAGACCTTTGATTCGACGGAGGCGTAAAAATAGCATCAAAAGAACACGCTTGTTCAGATCTATTGTCGAATAATGATTGAAAGCCACACTGAGACACTGCGATGGCGTGTGTCGCCCTCTTGCGTTACGACGACGTCGTGGGTCGTCGCAACGCAGGTGTGACATACAATTTTTTGATCGAACATAAGGCGGAGGACACACTGAAAAGACGTAAGATGCAGACGGAGCGCAGACATAATTATTATGTCTCTTCCGCGTCTCTTTCATACAAAATGTATAGAAGGGTCGCAACGCAAAACATAATATAGAAAAGGCAGGGCACGGACACGACGTTTGCCCGTCTGCGTCCTGTTGTAAAACAGATAGAAAGGACGAGCGGAGGGCGAGAACGGGGTTGGGGCGCGTCGGCAATCGCGCGTCGTAGCGCGATTGCCGACGCGCTTTAGGGTTTCAAAAGACCCTTAACAAAAAGTAAATGGGCCTTCACGGTACCGCTGTGCTGATTCGAGCTTATAGTTATTTGAGATACAGCCTTGGTGGCTGAGAGAATGTCATGCTCGCTTAAATGTCTTGCTGATGGTGGCGGGTGGGTCGGGTCATTTAGTTCCCTTCAATATGGTTGAATTGAATGGCGCTGATCCATGCGTCATGTTCGTGAACGGGCGCTGTCAGTCGGGACTGGTCATATCTCTTAGCTGCTATGGATCATTTGAATTGCTTTATTTTAAATTGTTGATTTTTTTTTTTACTCTGGACGCTCTTATTGTGTACGTCTTTCTACATCGTTCTCACATACTCGTATATGTATAATCTCAACATGAAAGTTGTAAGCAAGATTTCGTAACAGCATTTTTGGTTGAAAAGAGTGTCCATGGAGTTTCTTGCCCGTTCTTCTCCATAGAGATCTACGCTAGGGAATGGGCAACTACAGTACTTTCTCAAGTTGTTATGCCTTGTGTCTGTGACTGTAGCTTTCATTTTTCTTTGTATTTTTGACATTCAAAAGTGCCGCAATGGTCTAGTTGAAATAAATAATTTGAGTTTGAGTTTGAGATTTTGAGGCATCGAGTTATAGAGCTTTCGCGCTCACAATTTATCGATTTCAAGTCCTATCGAACACGATGATGGACAGTACTGCTATAGCCGTCTATTTGACGTCCTAAATTTGGCAGTACTGCTATGACCGTCGTACTTACCAGTACTGTAAATGACAGAACGGTTAAGGCAGTCGAATCTGCCATATATTATAATGAAGACCATTGTCTACTGTCACACCACACAAAATCTCAAAGTGCTAGGTGTCAAATAACGTTAATTTACCCACACATATCTGAACCCGTCTCCCCCCTGCGCCCGCGCACTCACACAATGACGCAACGGCTATAGCCGTCCACTTTACTATGAAGCTCGGTTCAGTCTGCGGCGTACTGCCCCACCGAAAGGACGCCTGTATTTCGCGCGCTCGCGCGCTGTCAGCCATCAAAGTAAGTAATTATTTTTACAATTTTTGGTTGTATATTGATATATTTACGACTTGTTATTGTGTAAAAAACATCTTAGGTTTCCTCTGATCGTTTTTTATGTTGTTTAGATGTCACAAAGAGAGAGAAAACGCCACTGCAAGCCAGTCAATGATCCGTATGAACGCGAAAATGAGAGGTTATTGAATTTGTTTCGAGAAACTTCGTCGGGATCAGACGACGAAATGGCATGTGGATCAGAAGATGCCGAGATGTCTACAGATGGAGAAGGTCAACGAACCTTGAATGACGACAATGGTGATGACGAGTTAGCTGAAAACGAGTCAGAAAAGGACCCGTATAGCGATATTGACGGCACGTATGATTCAGATCCAAACTATGAACCAAGGCAAGATGACGAATCATCTACATCTGAATCTGATCACGAAGCAGTTCCGCAGATTGTGAATCGTCAATCAAAACATCAAGATTGTTCTCAGACGATCCCCAGGGAAAATAAAACTCGTCGGGAAAGCAACCAGTCAGTCACAATCTCAAGGGACAATGAATCTCGTCGAGAAAGCAACCAGTCAGTCACGATCTCAAGAGAAAATGAAACTCGTCGGGAAAGCAACCAGTCAGTCGAACATGATCATGACTACTCACGTCCATCTACATCATCGGCAAGGGCGGAAGGTGGCAATTCTTCATCTGCAAATGACGCCGAGGGAAATGAAATAACCGATGATTTTCAAAATAGAGACGAACCAAATGTTCTTAGCGTTGAAGACAATAGCAATAACCAACATATTATATCTAACGATAATTCTAGTCCTGTGGACAGTAACCAAAGTATGCCGATAGCTGCGGATAATAGCCGTAACAATGTAGAAAACCCTTTGGCTAATAGTACTCCTCAGAATATACAGCCACGTCCTGCGTCACCGGTTGCTGAAGAAGAAAAATGGGAGGATACCGCTGCTTCTATCCCCGAATTTTCTTTTGACTATAATGGCACAGGGCCTTCGTTTGAAGTGAACGAAAACACGAGTCCTATTGATATTTTTGAACAGTTTATAACGCCAGAGATGATCGATTACATTGTTTCCTGTACGAACAGATATGGTGATAGATTATGCAATACCAACAGACCGCATACCAGGGGTAGTCGTAGGGCGTCATTTCGGCCAGTGTCAGCTGAGGAAATGAAAAAATTCCTTGCTTTGTGCATTTTACAAAGCCACATCGAAACACCATATGTTCGAAAATTGTTTACCTTTACTGACCCACTATATTACCACCCAATATTCCCATACACAATGTCATGCAGGAGATTTGAACAATTGGTTAGATGCCTCTGTGTTTATGAACAAGCTGCAGAGGGTATAGGCAAAGTAAAATTGTTCGTCGAAAAAATGCTCAGTAAATTTCAAGCACTATATAAACCACCCCAACAGCTATCACTCGACGAATCAATGCTTTTATTTCGGGGCAGGTTGTCATTTAGACAATATATTCAGACTAAAAAAGCGAAATATGGAATAAAATTCTATATTTTGTGTTCATATGATGGGTACGTGCTCAACCTCAAAATTTACGAAGGAAAGAATACACTCGACGATCCTGACGTGCCGGATACCAAAATCAACCAATTGGTTATAAAGCTGATGGAACCATACTCAAACAAGGGCCACGATCTGTATATGGACAATTTTTACAATAATATCCAATTATCGAACACTCTATTAGACCGAAACACTCACACCACAGGAACTTTGAGAAATAATAGAAAGGGAAATCCTAAAGATCTTTTCAAAAAAAAACTGAAGAAGGGAGATCATTTATGGCAACGTAAAGGCAGAGTTTACGCATCAATTTGGAAAGACAAAAGAGCAGTGCACATGATAACCACCAAATACCAGCCTCGATTAGTGGTAACGCGAAACAGATATGGCAGACAAAAAACTAAACCAGTTGAAGTGGCTGAATATAATAAATACATGTCGGGAATAGACAGAGCAGACCAAATGCTGTCATACTAGATACTACTCAACGCCCAAAAAAAGCGTGAGGTGGTACAAAAAGGTATTCTTTCGATTGTTTGATATGGCGATTTGGAATGCCTTTTATATCTATAAAAAATACTGTAAAACAGACGCCAGATTATTGGAATTCCGAGAGCATATCGTAAAATCATACCTGGGCTTTGACAACTTGAGTTGCCAAGATGTTGTGAACTCTCGAAAACCAACAGACAGTAGACGACATGGGTCAGCTGGACCTACTGAAAGACCTGGAACATCAAGAGAGACTAATGAAAATGTAATTGCACAAACACACTGGCCGGAACCCATACCAAAGACCGCCACCTGCAAAAGAAACAAGGCTTTTCTGAATTGTCGCCAATGCTCTAAAAACAAAACTAGAAAAGAGACCAGTTACAGATGTAAAGGATGTTTGGATAAAGTACCTCTATGTCCTGCCTGTTTTGAACAGTACCATGCTGAACTATAAAACGGAGAAGTCATCCTTGAATTTAAACACTTTGATAATGAATATTTTTTTGATTTGTAGTACTCTACTCATTTATTTTTAGATATAAGTTTAGTTTTTACTATTTTGACTGATTAGTAAGTTACAAATCGTGTGATAATGGATATTTTTAGATATAAGTTAAGTTCTTATCATTTTGACTGATTAGCAAGTTACAAATCTTGTGCTTATAGATAATGGATCTCACAAGAAAATGATTAATTGATCTCAGGTTTCTAATCTATATTATTTTGCAGTATAAAGGTTTTGAATTATGTTTTTAGAAGAATTGTTTATGTTTGAAGATTCTATGCTTTTTGTTTTGATATTATGTTAAAAGTTCCTTATAAAGAATTTAGGGAGAATAGAAATTTAATTTCTTTCAATTGGTTATTGGTATCAGGGATAAAACTATTATGTTGAACATAATGCCTAATGCTATTAAAGTTCCTATGATTACAAAACAATTTATTTGGCTGTTTTATTTATAAAAACCCACTAGCAAATTCAGAGAGACATCAAAGAAATGTCACCATGATATATTTTATAAAATATTGCAGTAATAACCAATGTTTCAGTGTTTTTATGATATTTACAGATAGTAGAAATCTCGACTGCTAAAGCAGTACTGCCAAGTTTTATAGATAGGAGTGTAAGGTAAAATGACATCAATGCCATAGCCGTCAACGGTTATAACAGTTCTGTCCCATAGTATAGTCAAATGACTTTGTAAAACGTCACCGCTGCTATAACCGTCAACGGTCATAGCAGTACTGTCCAATAGTATGGTCAATATTCTATGCAAAACGTCACTACTGCCATAACCGTCGACGGGTATAACCGTAAGTGTCACTGGTAATTGATAAATGGGTTTATCTAGTGGCAGTACGGCTAGAACCGTCCATACAAAAAAGTAGTGTCAAAATGGGGTGATGTACTGTCCATCATCGTGTTAAGGTTTTGAAGCAAGTGTTATTCGATGTTTCGTCTTTTGATTTCATGTAGGGAACCCGTTCCTTCCATAGTAGCAAAAGATCAACCATAGATAAAGGAATAGTAAAAACCTTGGTATGATGCACTTGGCCCTACAAATTACCAATGCATTTAAATCTTCAAACGACTTTATTTCTGTTAACCATTTGAAGATATTAATCATCATGTCAGCCGAAAGACGTCCACTGCTGGACATAGGCCTCCCTCAAATGTCGCCACATTGACCGGTCCCGCGTGACTCGCATCCAGCGGATTCCTGCAACCTTCACCAGGTCATCGGTCCACCTACTGGGAGGTCATTCAGCGCAACTTCTTCCAGTTCGCGATCACCACTACAGTACATTTCACCCCCATCGGCCATCCATTCTGCGAACAATGTGCCCTGCCCACTGCCACTTATGTTTGACAATTTTTCAGGCGGTAATAACCTTGGTTTTCTTGCGGATGCCTTTCTGATTCGATCACGCAAGGAAACTCCGAGCAATAGCCCTCTCCATTGCCCTTTGGGTGACTTTAAGCCTTCTGATAAGGCCCATTGTGAGCGACCACGTTTCGGTCCCGTATGTAATCACTGGCAAAACACAATGGTCATAGAGACTTTCGTCTTTAGACACTGCGGTAAGTTGGACGAGAAAATACCGATAGATGGAATGGCTTCAGAGCTTATGGTAAAACAATAAAAGCTGCGAGGATCGATCATCAAGATTATGCCGCCATGATAACTTAGGTCTGTCCGTAGATGGGTGTATCCATTACATGTATGTCACCATAAAATTGTAAAATCCGTTAGGTTGTAATCTATCCAGCGAGATTGCAGACTCTCGAAAGATTGTCAAACAAACATAAGTACTGCTTACAATTTAACGCATTGTTTTGCGGTAGATTACAATTGAAACTGTAATATTGTGAAATACATGCGACGGAAGTATCTCTGCCCCCATAATCGGGATTCAATTCAATTCAATTCAATTCAATTTTATTCAAGAACAATTTACATTGTGTTTGAAATCTTAATCTAAAAATAATAGAATAACAAAATATACGTCAATCAGAATTATAAAACTAACACAAAATTATAGAAAATATTACAAAAATTAGAAAAATCAAAACAATACAAAGAAATCAATAAGTACCAAAAAAAATCAAAAACATTACGCCTACATAAAATAAAATAAAAAATTACAACATAACATTATTATCAATATTACCCAGTCTCACATAAACTGATATCTATAAAATTAAGAAGTGGATAATATGTCATCGTCTATCGAATACAGACATTTCCCCAATAGGAATGCTTTGAGTCTTGACTTAAATGAGCTTTTATAAATTATAGTTTTTAAGTCCAATGGCAACCTGTTAAAAATCCGCACTGCTTGATATTGAGCACTATGCTGAACAATATTAAGTTGGGGTATTATTTTATTTTTAAAATCTTTCCTGCGCGTACTTTCTCTCACCTGTCTCTCCTCATATGTTTCATAGTTATGCAGGTATTTTTTAAAATTGACCAACAGTATTAAAACATAGAGGCTGGGCACAGTAAGAATGTTTAAATTTATAAAGTGCGGCCGACAGCTCTCTGTTTGCGATATCCGGACCATGGTTCGTATGGCCCTTTTTTGGAGCACAAAGGCTCTCTGGCAGTTATATTTGTAACTATTCCCCCAAAACTGAATGCTGTATCTCAACCTTGATTCTATTAGAGCATAATATACTTTTTTAAGGTGTTTTATGTCTAATACGTCCCTAAGACTGCGTAAGGCATAACACGCTGAAGAAATATACGAATCAATGGCTTGCAATTCTCTTTTCCAATTTAAATATTTATCAATGTATATGCCTAGAAACTTTACCTCACTAACTATGTCAATTTTAACTTCATTAAGTGCAATCATCATGTTGTCTTTATTACGAGCTGTTGTACTAAATAACATTATGTTGGTTTTCTCAGTGTTAATTAAAAGCTTGTTACCATCGAACCAAGATTTAAAAGCTCTCAAAACTGCATTAACCTTAGCAGAAAGCTCCTGTATATCGTTAGCTTCAACTATTGCGTTGGTGTCATCTGCGAAAACTGTCAGTTGTGTGTCGGGAAATATTGAAACCATGTAATTAATTAAATCATTCGTAAAAAGTATAAACAATATGGGCCCCAAGATCGAGCCTTGGGGTACGCCTGCTACTATGTCTTGCATAGAAGATCTATTACAATTGCTATTACCATTTGCTCTCATATTACTAATATCTACATACATTTTCCTGTTACTTAAATATGAGGAGAAGAGTTGTAAAGTTTTGCCTCTCACACCATAATGCTCTAATTTTGCAATGAGTAATTTGTGGTCAATTGTATCAAAGGCTGAGCTTAAATCAAGGAAAATGCCAGCTACCCTCTTTTTCCGATTCAATTTACTAATAATATCTTCCACTAATGTATAAATAGCGTCCCCTGTTCCGACATTTTTTTGGTATCCAAATTGTCTTAAGTGCAATACCTTGTTTAAATTTAGATGAAGTACAAGTCTACTCTTAATAATTTTTTCAAAAATTTTGGATAGAATAGGGAGTAAAGAGATGGGTCTATAGTTTTTTGGATCTGTTTTTGAGCCCTTTTTGTGGAGTGGAACAATTTTCGCTATTTTTAACTGTTCCGGAAAAATACCTTCTAAAATGCATTTATTGTAAAAACTAGTCAAAGGTTCAGCTAATACATCTAAATTTTCTCTAATAACTGCTATGGGAATGTCGTCATAACCACATGATTTCTTATTTTCCATACGATTAACTATTTTTACTATCTCACTTGGAGTAACAGGGGCAATAACCATGTCATTTTGAACCCTTTTGGTGCTTTGTTCTAGAAGTTTTAGGGGATCCAGATTCTCATGATTACTCAAAATACATTTGTAGCCAAATTGGTTTACCAATACTTTTGCAATATCAAAGGGATTTTCTATAATTTTACTTTTTTTATTTTACTATGGGACTTGGGGCACCCCTACGTAGGTTAGGTTAGTTAGGTTCCTGCGGACAGAAATGCGTCATATTGTAAGTAGTATGTTCAGTTGATAATATTTCGACAATAAACAATCTCGCTAGTTATATTTACAATCCTCCAAAGTTTCCACCGTGCCACAGAAAGCATGTTAAGCCAGTTCCAGCTGTAATTTGTAGATCGTTGACAGTCGGCAACCAGTCACAAAAGGGGATATTGTATTACCCAGTACTAACTGGGCTGTGGAGGTCAGTTAGGCAGACGCTTTCATGTAGATGATGTGTTAGAAAATGACATAGGCATTATGATGTTTTGAGTGAGAATGCATCCGATACATACCGATAAATCGGCGATATTGCGATTTTTCCGATATAATATCCAAATCGGCGATATTAAATGTAGCCGATACACTGATTCTTTTTGAATTTGAAGCATAAAAACTAACACATCAGTTTCCAAACGAGTTCTGTTGCATCTGAAAGACCTCTCGTTCAAACAGACTGACGAAATCGGCTACAAGTGTGCCTTATTCATA
This sequence comes from Xestia ashworthii, assembly GCA_950022955.1. NCBI lineage: Eukaryota > Metazoa > Arthropoda > Insecta > Lepidoptera > Noctuidae > Xestia > Xestia ashworthii. The sequence continues at coordinate 9,381,757 of OX465558.1, read as the reverse complement.
CTAAACTACTAATAACTATGTTTATTTTTCATTGTTTTTGTTGGGCCTGGCAAGTCATTTATAAGCTAGGGAAGCCCGAAAATAAATGGATGTTGTTGTTGATAGTAACATTGTAATTTAACTTAATTTACTAAGTTTATACTCTTTGTTTTGAGTTCATGATATTACGACGCTGTTGCAAGCACGAAGTTTGCGAGCGGGCGCAATGGTAAATATTTCGTTTTTTGTGTTTTTAATGTTGTTGTTTAACCACAACTCAGTTAGTATTGAGTAATACGATACCCCTTGGTAAGACTGGTTGTCACACTTTTCGGCCCACTTAGGACCCTAGGTACGGCTTATTCCACTAATCCCCCTTAAGAGAATCCCCCTTATGGGGGAAAACTGAACCCTAATGTAAGACTAGACGTAGTAGACGTAGACTCTTCCCTAGTCGCTGGATAGATGGCGCTGATCTCGGTATGTTACTGCAAGGAACAGAACGTCACATAATTTGACTTGGACCAAATGGTTATATTTGGAAGCTTATGTAAACGAAAGTGTCAGTCAACGAGCGTATGTGTGCCGTGTGCTGTGTTTTTTCAAGCGTTTTGGCTTTAGCACCTAGTAACGTAGGTGGTCAGTTCAACGCCATCTATCGAGTTCTGAAACTCTTTTTTTAATTCTCAAAAAGAGAACCTTAACCTTGTTGTTAAAGTATTTTATGGAACACAAGCAATAAACATAAAACAAAAAAATATATTTTACACACTTTATTTTGTTGTTTTTTCTTTTTTTTGCAAACTTTGCATTGTAGTTTAAAATAATATCTAGTTAAACACAAATAAAACGTTTCTTTTTAATTAACAACAATTAAAACATTTTCTTCAAAAAACCTTAAATTATCTATCATTTAGAATCATCAGTCTCTGCAGTCTTTCTTGTCCTGAAATAGAAAAAAAAATTAAGCTCGTCTTAAGGATACACAACATCTCGCTAGCATTCCAAAGGTGCAGGCAGTGGTGTGCCTTATAGTAGACTCACATTACGTCAGTTATGTTTAAATCCCAGGTAATAGGGGGCAGGCCTATCGCCATCAACTGGGCACAAACCTAGACCCCAAGGCTGCTACTGACAAATTCGTGATCCAAAAACCCAATAAAACTTTGCCCGACCTAGGAATCGAACTCAGGACCTCATGCTCAGCAGTCGCGTTTACTACCACTTTATAAGTTAGTACTTTCATAAATTATGTTACTAATTTGTTATTAACCTATTCCAGTTAAATTTCCAATCGGTACTGGGTTCCTTTTACGGTCCATTTCTATCAGATATCGTCCACCAAGGAACACTGTCACTATAAGGGCAGTCCATAAAAGAATTCTGAAAAAAAAAAAAGATATATTCTTAGTAAACATCAAAAAATAAAACATCATCTCGCCTATAAACACCAGGTTATCACAGCTTATCGAGCTTTTAGCTTGTGGCTAAATAATAACAACCGCTTGGGTCGATCTTAAGGTTAAGTCGTGCTTGCCTAGGTTGATCTGTCGATGGGTGGCCACCCATTACATACCGAGTTACCTCCGTGCCTCGAAAAGCACGTCCCGGCTGTCAATTGTAGATCTTTGCAAGTCGTTACAGGTAGTCAGTGGCCCAAAAACTGACAACCAGTCTTACCCAGGGGTATCGTATTACCCAGTAAGTACTAACTTGGTTGTGGAGGTCAGATAGGCAGTCGCTCCATGTCAAATACTGGTATTCAGCTGCATTCGGTTAGACTGGAAGCTGACCCCAAAATAGTTAGGAAAAACCTTGACTGGGATAGGTTATCATACCTGACGACCTGCACTATCGTGGTTCTGCGCAGACTGCAGAGAGCAATGGCCGTCAAAGTCATAAGATTATATCGAACGTCCAGGAGGACGGGGGGGACGGGGGGGACGGAGGGACGGGGCCTAAGGAGGACCTCAGCCTGTGAACCGGCCGGATCCCCGCCGTAGGAACTGGAGGCGACGACCCTCGTGACACTATAACAGTGTGGCGAGGGCAGGCCAAGGATCGGGGCGAAAGGCTGGTGCAACGCCCGATAGCCGGCCTCAGCTCCGGCAGGTCATGGTGGTGGATTGACGGTAAACCGCTAGTGTTCACGGACTCCTCAGTCTCAGATGCCTCCGCTGGTGCAGCGTCCAATGATGTAGTTTAACAACTCGCGCGAATCAAAATGGGAGCAATAAAACCCGTCAGTGGCCGGAACCCACAAGCGCGATGATAGAGGGCGTTGCAAGTCAACACCTAGCGGCCTCTAGGGGCGAAATAAATTTAGCAAAAATGCTGCCGGCATTGCTTATAGTGGTTCATAATAGCACTGCCGGTATCAAGGATTGATTCTGCTGTCTTAGTACCCCGGAGCGTCAATAGATGGCTCTGTACCAAATGTTTGTTTATGTTATACGTAAATAATCAAATAGTCTGACAAACACCATGTAACGCTGCACTTCTCTCGCCACAACACACACACCGGATGTACTCAAAAAACCGAGTTTTTTACATTTGTGTTTTTTTTTTGTTTTAGACCATACCTTCTTGGGAACCTTCTAGTTACGGAGTCAAAATTCATACTTTTCACCGAGTCTTTTTTCTAATACTTACAAGTTATAACTTTGCTCTAAATACCTCCAAGACCCCGTATATTATTATATGCATCCATTAGCAAAATATTTTGAGTGCGTTACATTAAGTCCTACCGTAAAACGTAATATTTCACCCCTAAAAAAAGCCATTTCGTACCAATATTTTTTTCGTAGAGTTATTTAGTTTGATATACAAAATTTCTCGTTGTGGTCTTCATGACGATCCATTTACACCTCGTATACCTTCATAAGTAAACTTTTTAATTTGAATAATCTTAAAACCAGATACAATGCAAAATACTCCATTCCGTCACATCTGATGAGACTGGAAGCCGACCCCGACACAAATGGGTAATTCGTCAACTGGCAACTGTAAAACCCGAGAGTGCGCGCGAGTGTGCACCTTCCATTTTTTTGTTTTTTTGTCGTCATCTCGCACTTACGTACAAAAAATAAAAAAACAAGCTTTTCTCGTTTAAAGATATTATTAGACTACATTTTATAAGAAGTTTACGTAGCTGACTGTACATCTGACGTATATTACGTCAAATTTACAAGCTCGAGCGAGTTGACGAAAAGTAAATTGGATGGTGCTAACTCGCGGGCACTCGCAAGTTTCCCAGCCGCCAGTTGACGAATTACCCACACAAATGGGAAAAATTAGAGGCATGGAGGAGATGCTGAGTTAGTGAGGATCTGCCATAAAGTATAGTTTTTAATTACAAAACACCATGACATGACACAACCACACACAATTTAAAGAAATGTATGCATTATGAGTTCACACTTACAATCCACCAAAAACTGGCATTTTGTTTTACTTTACTAAATTAAATTATATAGTTAATTTATCAATCGCTTCTTCACTACACAACATGCTTGGTCAACGTTATATTCGAAATACGACTTAAATTCATTACGTACGAGTGTTTTATTAGCTCTTTATATTGTGAAATTATTTCTTGAATGTAAACATTGCTTTCGAAGATGTAAAGGAAGTGGCTTCAATTACGCCAAATATTTGTCCATCAACAGGAAAGATATCATCAATCAATCAACTCAGAATATCGCTATTAAATACTGAAATATCATTATCTCCTTAGCCTTTCCCCAACTATGTTAGGGTTGGCTTTTACTCCAACCGGAAGCTGAATACTTACCGGTATTTTACCTACATTGTCACTAGTACCATTAACAGTTCCATGATGGGATTTATAGGTATGTATATGTCACCGTAAAATTGTCAAATACGTTATATTACAATATAACGTGTATCTCTCTAGCGATATTGTAAAGTCTCGAATTATTGTCAACTGAACGTACGGAAGTATCTCTGCCCCCATAATCGGGACTTGGGGCACCCCCCCGTTAGGTTAGTTAGGTTCCTTTAAACCCTGCACCCGGAAATAGGGGCCCCGCGAAGCGGGGCTCCGTCGACTACGCTTTTTAGGGGAATATAAAGTGTTTTAAGGTTAGGTTATAATAATCGGTATTTCTCAGGAATGGTACAATATCTTTTCATGAGAGTTGTTCCACTGGGCAAGGCGGACTCCTCCTTCCCTCCACACCGCGTGAGTTGACTACCATCGCATGCATTTCACGTAAAATAATGCGTTTTGTTGTAAGCAGTATGTTCATTTGACAATATTTCGAGATTTTACAATATCGCTAGAGATATTACAATATCACGTATTTGACAATTTTACGGTGACATATACATATCTAGGCTGTGTGTATTACGTATATTATATTGAATGTATGTAGTTTAGTTTACATGTTGAATTAATTTAGGATGTAATGTTAATTGCACATACATAATTGTATCCTCTTCTGCAAATCTCACTTACAAAATTAGGTTTACTGTAAGAAAGCCCAACTCTGGGTTAAGCTCGCCTTTGTAAATAAGCTGTATTATTGCGTATCTGTTATTTTGTGTGCAATTGGTATCTCGAATTCCGAGATTCTAACCTAATTTAAGCTTAAATGACTGGACTAAATAAGGAAAAAGAAAGGAAGTAGTGTTGTTATTTTTTAATCACTAGTTCCATTTTGAAAAATCTGAAAATAATGGAACTAATGTCGATTTTTATCACCATTTCCACTAATAACATTAACAGTTCCATGATGGAACTAGTGTTGCTTTTTTATTCGCTAGTTCTATTTTGAAAGAATCTGAAAATAATGGAACTAATGTTGATTTTTTTAATCACTATTTCCACTAATAACATTAACAGTTCCATGATGGAACTAGTGTTGTTTTTTTGTGAATCGATAGTTCTAGTTTGAAAGAATCTGAAAATAATGGAACTAATGTTGATGTTTTTTACCACTAGTCCCACATTATTATTTTAGGCACTTGTGAAAGTTTTGAAGGGTGAAAAAACCGGTAAAAACACATAGTTTTTTGAATTAATTATATTCAATAAAACCAACTTCAATTCATTTTGTTTTTCTTCGCGGCGTAACACGCCGCGCACACGTTGCGAACTCGCGACGAGTTCGCTACGAACTCGCCCCGCTTTCCACTTGCTCACTACTCGCTAGTGTGATAAAGCCCTTAATGTTATTAGTGGAACTAGTGATAAAAAAGCAACATTAGTTTCATTATTTTCACATTCTTTGAAAGTGGAACTAGTGATTAAAAAACAACACTAGTACCATCATGGAACTGTTAACGGTATTAGTGAAAATGAAGGGTATTTTACATGGAGCGACTGTCTATTTCCATAACCCAGTTAGTACTGGGTAATAAGGTACTCCTTGGTATGAATTGTTGTCAGACTTTCGGACCACTGACTACTTGTAGCTGTTATTATTTAGCCATGAGGTCCTCGTTGACATAGGAATCTGGTTAACCGCGCCTCAACACTCGGTCATCCTGTAATTTGGCATAATGGGCAGATTTTCCTATACTAATCTTGAAAATAATACATACTCTTTCTGAATTAATATTTACAAGGTGAATTTTGCGATAAAACTAAAGGACAATTAAAAAGAGAGAAAAGCGATTTTAGAACTCTTATCTCAGTGTGTACCAAAAGGGTGAGGTCATATTTCAATGTGCGATTCTGATGTTCAAACTGAACTACTTTCTCCATGGAACCACCATCGAAATAGCGAAAAAATATCAGCCATATACGCTTTGTAAGTCGTGGAAAACAATAGTTTTATCACGAGTTTTTTATGAATTCGGCTATACCTACTTGTGGAGTGAGATTGGCAATCACTCCTTGAAAAATACTTACTGGAATTTAGCTGCTCCCTGTTAGCCTAAAAGTCGATCCAAAAACGCTTCGTAGATGGTGATGACTCGAATTCGGTTAATTTATAACTTTGGATATTCAACTCACCCGACACACCCGACCCACTCGACCAATGGCGCTCTCTTACCAGATCATTCGGTCATTTCATCGGTAAATGTAAAGAGAATAAATCAAACCAGCCATTAAAATCAGATAGTATTTATACAAAAAAAAATACATTAGGAATTATTGGGTTCTATTGTGGATCGTACTTCTCTTCTTCTAATATATTTATATCGATTCCACGTGTCATCGTAGTGCTCAATGGAGTCGTCCTTCGCCTTACTTGAAGAAACACGCGGTGTGAATGTGACCATTTCTTCTTCCGACCGTTTTGAAAACGTATCAGTCTCAGTCCAGGTCATCGCTATGAAATACCCTACGACTACCAGCATGCCAATGCCCAGTACACTGAAAAAAAAACATAAATATCGAAAAGTTGTTAGTTAACAGGAACACAGGGAGCAGCGGTAGCCTAGTGGTGACGGCTCCAACTTAAGAACTGGAAAGTCGTGGGTTCGAACTCAGGCAGGCGCATTACTTTGTGTAATTTATTTCATCACCGCTGCTCTCAAAACGGTAAAGAAAAACATCGTGAGGAAACTGAAAATTTACAAAGTAGAACCAAAAATTTCGTAGACATGTGACATCTACCAATCTGCACTGGGCCCGCGTGGTGGATTATAGCCCATTCCCTCTCATAGAGAGGAGGCCTGTGTCCCAGCAGTGGGAATATTAATAGGCCTTTTTTTTTTTTTTTTTTTTTTTTTTTTTTTTTTAGGATGGGAAATCATCAAATGACTTCTCCCACTCTGGGCGGAGCGGGAGGGAGTGTCAGACTCTTACTGACTAAAACCCATCCATGTTCCTTCCTCGCCCTTTACGTTCCGGGGCCGCGGTATCTCTTTCGAACAGTCCCGCAACCCCGGCAGGCTTCGGCCCTTGCGGGCCCCTCTCTTCTGCTGACATCTCTTTGAGGCGCGCGTGGAACACGAACGCGCCGTCGACACGGCCTGTCGTCACTAGACGGACGGACGGCTAGCTAGCCCATAGCTAACCGTCCACAGGCCCGCATCTACGGTGGCCGGTAGCCACCACGTGGCCCCCGACGCCCGGTGCGTCTCCCGCGGCGGCCGGGAAGAGAGGCTCTCTCCCTCTCTCGTTCCGCCACCTCCTTCGCTAGCATGACTGCTTCGCAGAAGGAGGTGACGGCTTCCCATTCCGTCTCGCTCCGGACCATGGATTGAACCAGGGCCGGACGCGAGAGGTCGCCGCCGCCGATCGCCGCTACGAGGACACGGCGGTGCTCCGCCCACGCAGGGCAGACTTCCACCGTGTGCTCCACCGTGTCCTCCGGTCGATCCTCGCAGTGGAGGCACCCGGGCGTTTCCTCCCGCCCGATTCGGTGCAGGTACCTCCCGAAACATCCGTGTCCGGTGAGGACCTGCGTCAGGCGGAAGGTGAGGACGCCGTGGCGCCTCTCCAGCCACTCCTCAAAGAGGGGACTTACCGCCACTATCGTGGCGTGCCCTGCACGGGGTTGCGACAGTCGCTCTCTCCATGTCGCCATGAGATCGCGCCGGAGGTCTGTCCGCTGAGCGGCAATTTGCCGCGGCAGCGGAGTTTCCCCCCGGCGTAGTGCCTCCGCGCGCCAGTCGTGCAGGCGCGCGAGGACTATCGCCTCCAGATCCCATGGCGAATATTAATAGGCCTCAGCCTATAATGATGATGGTCATGTACTTTCTCTGTCTAGTGCAAGCAAGCGCTATATAGTTCCTGAGATCATTCTCGGATGTAGGAAGTTGTTTTGTTTTCTCATCAGATAAGTATTAATGAGCAGCAGCCACGGAATCTGAATTTATTTCAAGTTTATTGAAATAACTCCTTTTTCATGCGACAAACAAAACTGATGAAATATGGGAGTTCTGTTAAAAAGGCACTTATTTAAGTTGGCCCTGGAGAGTTATGCAAACAAAGATGAATCTGCAGCACTCCCTTGTACTATGATGTTATGTTAAGTAAATACTCCGCTCAGGATGGTTTCTTTAAAGCGTTGTCTTTTCTTGGTTTAAGATGAGACGCGGCGGAAGCAAAAAGACGGCCTTCATTTTAACACAATTTTATTAAAATCACTAGCCTTTGCCTTTGAGGAGCTCGTGACTATAGAGTTGGTGCCAGTAAAGATGACTATACTGGTCATTCACCCACATTTATTAAAGTTCTTAACTTTGAAAATCAATAAAAATAAGCCTGTTCTAGTCTTGAATTGTCATCATCGTGATCTTCGACATTTTTTCTAATGAAAAACGATACATGGTTAATTTGCAGTTTTGGTTCGTACGAAGAGATTAGGGAAAGTAGGTACAATGACCGGTGTTGCGATCTAACTGGCACCAACTATTTATGTATACTTAGATAAAAAAACTTTTTATAAGTCGGTGACCTTTGTTTGATTGGTTTAGTTATTTTTCACTTTTTTGTGTTTTTAGAAGTCGGTTTTATTTTTTGCAAAAGAGTTTCTATTTTTCACTTTTTAGTGGTGCACATGCGCTTACCCCTTCACAGCGTACTGGCGCGATGTTATGTTATGAACTGGTGTAAAAAATAGACAGATATGAGATTTCAGCAATCCCAGTCCATTTGCTATCATTTATTGAGGAGTTCCGTTGCCTTTCTCCGAAGTTCTTCATCAAGTCTTCACCAAATTGAAGTGAAACCACTCCGAGAAAGTATTCTTCCGAAAACTACCCAAATTGCTTCATGTGTGCCTATAAAATTTGAAGAGTTCTCTCTATTTCTCCAGGATTCCATCATAAGATCCTGACTTGATGATTATGGGACCACCTGTGTAGTATACCCTTTCAAACGAAATAAAAAACTCCAAATCGGTCCAGCCATCTTCGAGTAATCGGGGAACATTGTAAAAAAAGTTTCTGACGAATTGAGAACCTCCTCCTTTTTGAAGTCGGTTAAAAAAGGCCACTCGGGTCGATAAAGATACCTAAAGAGGTTAAGCCGTGCTTTCCTAGGTTGGTCTGTGAATGGATGACCACCTACGACATGCCGAGTTTTCATAAGCAACACGCGTTTGTTAGGTTTATACACATTCAAGGTGTACCTTTTTTTTTTTGTTTTTTTTTTTACGATGGGAAATCATCAAATGACTTCTCCCACTCTGGGCGGAGTGGGAGGGAGTGTCAGACTTTTACCGACTAAAACCCATCCATGTTCCTTCCTCGCCCTTTATGTTCCGGGGCCGCGGTATCTCTTTCGAACAGGCCCGCAACCCCGGCAGGCTTCGGCCCTTGTGGGCCCCTCCCCTTATGCTGACATCTCTTTGAGGCGCGCGTGGAACACGAACGCGCCGTCGACACGGCCTGTCGTCACTAGACGGACGGACGGCTAGCTAGCCCATAGCTAACCGTCCACAGGCCCGCGTCTACGGTGGCCGGTAGCCACCACGTGGCCCCCGACGCCCGGTACGTCTCCCGCGGCGGCTGGGAAGAGAGGCTCTCTCCCTCTCTCGTTCCGCCATCTCCTTCGCTAGCATGACTGCTTCGCAGAAGGAGGTGACGGCTTCCCATTCCGTCTCGCTCCGGACCATGGATTGAACCAGGGCCGGACGCGAGAGGTCGCCGCCGCCGATCGCCGCTACGAGGACACGGCGGTGCTCCGCCCACGCAGGGCAGACCTCCACCGTGTGCTCCACCGTGTCCTCCGGTCGATCCTCGCAGTGGAAACACCCGGGCGTTTCCTCCCGCCCGATTCGGTGCAGGTACCTCTCGAAACATCCGTGTCCGGTGAGGACCTGCGTCAGCGGAAGGTGAGGACGCCGTGGCGCCTCATACAAGGTGTACCTAAAGGAACCCTACGAGACCGTCAACCTAGCATTCAGTCATCAAACCAAAAACAGAACGGCTTTTTTTGGGGTGGAAAATCACGTTTTGCGACAAAACTTTATATAGGTAACGCACCTAAAACATTGTGCAGATTGATAAATTGAATAGAACGGGTATTTAAAGAAAAGTTATGACCTTTAAAACTACCTCCCTAACTAGAAGGTTTCCAGGCATGGTCCAGAACAAAAAACAAATTGCAATGATGGGGATACCAAGTTGTTAAGGGTCTATTTACAACTTTATGTGCTGGTGACGAAACTTGTTTCATAAAAAATAATAACACAAATAGAAACTTACTACCCAAAAACCATTTTTCCAATTCACAAAATTCTCTTATATGAAGTTCTTGAGACAAACTCTTGAATCAAAGTGTGAATTGATAAAAGAGGTTTCACTATCACAATGAACTGTCGTGTATTACAGGTAAGGGCATGTCTAAAAACTTTTCATGGTATTCAATTCGTTTTTTTTTTTATAAAGGATGTAAAAAGACTCTTCACGAAGCCAAAAGACTTGTTCTCCCCGTCATACGATCAGTTTTTTGCTCTAGACCATACCTGGGAACCTTCTAGTAACGGAGATATTGGGGATCAAAGTTCCAACTTTTTCACAAGTTTTATGTAAATTCATGTTTTTAATCTATGATTTTTACTTTAAACAACCTGACGACCCCGGTACTATTCAATCCATCCATTAGCACTTTGTTTTCGGTGCGTAACATTGAGTCCTACTGAAAAACATAATTATTTATCCCAAAACCGAAAGTCATTTGCCAAGAGTTACTTGGTTTGATGTACTGGAACACTTGGCAGCTTCCTGAAGAGTCTGTTTACACCCTGTATAAACAGTGCTAGTTGAATTTTATTCCCTAATGATTATGCATAGAGCCCTTGTACGGTCGAACAAGCTATTTGGCTTACATTTTACAATAGGACCGCGTGCTTGCGCCTCCCTGACTACGCGTGGCAAGTTGGTTTAACTGCAAACCAAATAGCTTGTTCAACCGTACATGAACTCGTCTAGCGGAGTCCCTCCCACGGCGTGGCGTCCTGAACTGGAGAGTAACCATAAATTATGTTTTTCTGTAGCCTGTTTTTACCCAACTATGGCAAAGCCAAAAGGAAGGGTTATGATTTTGATTTTTTGTTTTTTTGATTTTGACTGTTCATCCATTTTTATGAATCAGGTGTCAATCGATTTGTTATGGTGGCCCGGGCTACATGTTAAATGACTTCAACAATAGGACTCGCTTTTACTTAATAAAACCCGAATTTGGAGAGGGAGAAAGAAAATATATGCAAAGCAACGGTTGTGCCTATCCAAGCAACACGGAACCAGGTCAGGAAAATAATCTGTCGTCTAACAAACTTCGATAGAGTACCTAATTGGTGTCGATACAACTATGGACATTTTCAAACTACTGAAATACGCACCAAACTATTAATTAGGTAACCTTTTTGTCTGGCAATGTAAAGAAGCCTTTACTTTTTCTGAATCTCACAATGCTAATCATCGGGTAAACACATACTTGATTCATGGGAACGTTTTGTCAATAGGCTCTGGTGTCACGAGAAGAAGTAGTCGAAAAGGCAACCGCCTCGACGCTTAACAAGTTGAATGTTCATGAAATAGACATTCAATCAAGTTACTTGAACTTGGATGGTTGTATTGATGATTATAATTTTGTACGTATACTCTACTACATACGTCTTATAGCCGCGAATCATATTTTCATCTACATACCAACCTAGCATTTCTTTCACGGGCTACTCTGGAGCTTCCATCTTAAAGCAGGTGGGCGGGCGTTCAAAGTGGGGACTCTGTGCGCTCACCGAATGACCTCAGAGATGACCGGCAGCACCGTGTGTGTGTGATCCGTGCACATCTGCACAGCGAGGCTCAGGGGAGACCTCTGTATAGTCACCCCAGTGGTTAAAGCACCCGGGGCTGCGGTACTGTTCCGGGGCTGCAGGACTATTCGAAAGAGATACCGTGGCCTCGGCACATAAAAGGCGAGGAAGGAACATGGATGGGTTTTAGTCAGTAAAAGTCACTCCCTCCCGCTCCGCCTAGAGTGGAAGGAGTAATTTGATAATTTTCAATCCGAAAAATAAAACAAAAAAAAGGGGATTAAGTGCTGTAAAAATTCCACACTTCCCGGTCTTATCCCCCAAAAAAAAAGGTTCTGGTGACACGTTTCCATCGGTATTTTACCAGTATCGGGAACAGGGTCCAAGTTTCCCGTATATATATGTAGATGCTCTGTGGGTCCACGCTACCGGTGGTCAGGGTTCCAGAGTGAGGAACCTACTAACAATACGATCCGTCTCCAGAATTATCGCTTTCTGAATCAAGCCCTTGATCCAGCTACTTAACAAGAGCCTCCTCAGGTTTTGATCGAGGCTCTTGGCAATGCTTTATAGGCTGATACGACTTGATCGCTGAGTCCACATCGCACATGTCATTTTTTCCGAGTTTAGTCCCACATAACAAAATCCTGAGTCATCCCAAACAATATGCGAGTTACGGAGTTAGTGACACGGGGGCTAGCTAGTAAAATCTCCGTGACCCTAAGTTCTGACATAGGAAAAGGCATATTCACAACAGTAAATAAATAAAAGAACAGCCGAAAAATCCAGCACACATAATATTTAATATCTAGTAAAAAAAACCCCAACAACAATTCAATAATCAACAGTACACAAAATTCTCATTACTGCATAGATCTTTTAGCGCTCGAATAAGATAAATAAGCGCTGGTAACAAATACTGTTTTGTGAAATATATTGAAGAAACAGAATAACGAAGCTGAAGTGGCAGTGGGCTCATATTAGCCGTAGAACCGATTGCAGCTGTGTAGACGTATTTTTCAAACCAAAGGTGAGACTCCCTTAGGTTGGCGAGAGCGACGATCTCCGCAGGATGGTTGGTAGCACCTGGATTAGAGTTGCTGAGTTCGAGCAGCTGCAGTTCACCATTTGACGTACGCTGATGATTATGCTGACGATTCTTCAGTTAAACCTTATTTCTTCAAACATGATGATGGCTTTAGTTACGATTAAGACAAGCGCGAAAAGATCCTTGTACATCTTATTATAATAAATTAAATACAGCATTCTTATTGTAGTAATTGACATGGTTGCTTAGTTAAAGGTTGCTGGTCAGGTTGTTGGTATACAGGGGTTGGTGGTATTCAGGGGCTTCAGTTGTGTCAGTTTCATTCGAAACGGACATCAAATATTTTGTCGTCCAATAGGCACCGAAAGCCAGTAATCCAGTGAGAATTATACTGGAAAAAAAATGCAATGTGTTCAAGAGACCTTTGTATGGATTAGAGGAAGAGGGAAGAACAATACTGCAGGTAACAGGTGCACCATTACATTATAATATACTTTCGTACATAAGGCATATACTAATCTATATTATACATAAATAAAGGTTGTAAACAGACTCTTCACGAAGCCGTCAACCAGGCATTCTGTACATCAAACTATAGATAACTCTACCCAATTTTTTTCAAAAAAATTGGAACTTCGACCCCAAATATCTCCGTAACTAGAAGGTTCCCAGGTATGGTCTATTGATCGCAATGAAGAGGAAAACAAGTGCCTTTCGACTTCGTTAAGAGTCTTTTTATACCATGATAATCATAAAACCAAAGAACCATGACACGGGCAATGCATTCCATAGTCGTATAGCTTTGACTGTGACTTCTCGTTAAAACTGCTAGAATGCACTGGCATCTCTTGTCTCAAGTTTTCCGATGAACTCAGGTATCTATTATATGTCATGAAGAAACTTGAAACGTTTTTAAGATAAAAGGGGTTTGTAGGATGCATTAGTACGAATGCACCAAAAAAAGCATAATATTTCATACATGGAAAGTTTTAAAACGTAAATAAAATAGGTGCACTGTTTGTTTAGGACGTTTTCATAGAGAAGAACCAGCAAATTCAAGGGTGTGCATAGATCATCAAACTGAACCACTTTCTCTATGGGACCACGCTAATCCAAGGTTGTCAACGTAAAGCTTTTTGTAGGAGTAATGTGCTTGTTTCTTCAAACAAAACTAACTTTAATTTCAATCGCGTTTACTACACTGTGTGTTACTTTTTAACGTCTTATTTTTTATGACCTACATTATATATATATATTTTAGAACATTTTTAAAACTGCCCGAAATTACTACGTATTACATATTATTCGTAAATATAGGGTATAAATCCCTATGGGATCACTTTTTAAACAATACCACCAGATATAACACAAGTAATTAAGGTTGCAGAAACAATTAATTCTTAGAAATCCACAATTTTGATTGCACACAAGATATTTTAAAGATTACCATCCATCACAAAAAAGAAACACTTGTCACGACACTTACAATCCGAAAGGCATCTTTGCTATTTTTCTATCGCTTAGTAGCTTCCTCACACATATCATGTGCAAACTGCATTGAGTTGTAGTATTAGCATAAAAACAACGAATACCTTTTATAGCTGATCACTATGAAGTGCGCGCCACACTGCGAGCAGAAGCGACGTTCACGCTCACCAAAGCTAACCCCAAATAAATTAAGCCCATAAGAACAATCTTTGTTTTTCGAAGTGAAAACTTCTTAAGTGTAAACTAGGCACGCGAAGTAGTTGCTCTTGCGTTATCTAGGTCTATCTATATGTGTGATACACCCGCATTTTGCCATTTATGTTGAAGTACCATATAATCGGGGGCGAACCCGTTACCATCAACTGGGCTCAAATCCAGTCTTCGATAACTGCTGCTGAAAAAATTCTAATGAATAAACTCAATAATACTTTGATCGACCCGGAAACAGGACACCATAGTCAAAAGTCGCGCTTGAGACCACTATAACAACGAGGAAGTCATTTTGAAAAAAAAAGGATAAAATCTTTGTTCATAGCAGAAGTCAAAAAGTATGGGAACGTATGGTCGAACAAGCTATTTGGTTTACATTATACAATGAAATTATTTTATGGGTTAAACTGTAAACCAAATAGATTGTTCGACCGTACTTTTGGGATAAAACTACCCTATCCACTGCTCATGGGCTATAATTATGTTGTTCAGAGGTTACAATTTACTGGACATATAGAGTTACTTTCGCATTTTTATGCATAGAATCCGTTAGACAATTAATCATCAAAAGATGTTCAAGGTCAGAATAGAAAGCAGTAATTTCTAGCCCTGCATTACCTGCACCTGTACTTTCTATTCTTTCTATAGAATTAACATGTCTATGCTCTATAATTTTAAATTTATACATTCACTGACAGATAATGCGAAGCTTAGACCGCTGGGTTTAAAATTGCACAAACATGCTTTTTGACCTAGCGGATTAGGTTTTGTAATGAAAGTTTGTTTGGAAATCCGTCGGTTTTCGAAGTAGGAATCTTTTAAGTTGGTTACTTGCTCGCTAAAAAGTTGCTGATAGGAAATCCAAACGCGTCATGGAGCTTTTACATCCATATTCTGCCAAAAAAATTGAGTCCTAAAACAAATTATTGAAACTAGATCATAACCAAGTGACTTTCCACAATCTGCCTGGAGCATGCTTTAAGCTTTTTCAAACACTTATACGTTTGCATAGGCATTGTCTGGAAAAGCTAATGATACTGGGCCGAGTAGAACGTAAACCCGCTCAAGTCTGAGCGGGACACGATCACGAAGACTGCTAGAGGCAGCCTGTACGGAGCGGTCCACACTGCAGAAGACCTCATGGCTTGGAGAATTGGTATGACGAAAGTATCAAAAATTACATCTATTTAGTCCTTCAGTAAGAGTATTGAAAAATAAGGGACACGTATTTTTCGTTATTGTAAATCAATGAATATTTAAAAAGATAAAATGCATCAAAACTCGGTAGTGGGGGCTCATGACGTCAGTACGCTCTAAAAATTATACCTAGGCGTGACGTATTGAGGACTTTAACAGCGTAGCATCTACGCCAATTTTGATTTACGTAACAAAATAAAAAAGACGGGTCAAATATTTTTTGATAATCTAACTTGCGGACTAATTAGTTTTTTTTGTTGTCCACCCTATTGCCTTTACATGGTCGCGATTTGCGCATTGAAGAAACGATGAAGAATAAGATACTCGTATATTTGAACATCCTCTATAGCATGCACTGTGCACAAACGTAATTGTCTTACCGAGTTAGTTACATCAGCTGTTGTATAAACACGTCTTGTGTAGTAAATATAGAGGCATGTGTATTATAAACACCATCATTCATTGTATTCAATGATTTTCTCACGCTGGCCCAAAACTTGTTATTAATAACAACTGTCTCTCATAGTAATGTGTCTAGTAGGGGGCCGGTCAAATCATGCAATTCTTCTCTGTGCTCCGTTTATATCAGCTCTGGTGGGGACCGGGGCTTGAATACTGAGCACTTTCGGCAAAATCCATCTGCTCCTTCAACCCAGATCTGTCTGGCCGGTGTTCATAGCTTTTTCGCTGTATAGGATTATTATTTGCCTATTAACACAAACAGGATAAATTCGGTGAACTTCACGCCACCAGCAAGGAAACACAGGACGCCAATCACATAGTACTCTTTGTCGTAATCATTCTTCCGACGAGATAAACTATCATTTTGCTCTTCGCTTAGCCTATTTTGCTCTGCCCGTCTTTTTTTTCTTTTTTTATAGCGTACTGTCTCGGAAACTATCTGCAAAGAATTAAAAATAGAAAATTTAATGAATTATGAAAACAGTTATTTCATAAAAAAAAAAAACAAAACCAAGCAATAAGTAGGTACGAGTATATAAATATACGAGCGGAATCCCGAATCCGTGCATTTTTCTGGCATCTGACCGATAGCGATCAGAAATAGTGTAGCATTCAGGTAAATGAATCAAGGTAAATGAATTTTTCTAATTGATTCAGCACTTTCAAAGATTTCGTCGATGCCAACGAACAAATAAACGCGCACCAACAAAAAAAAGAACCCGTAAGCGAATCATAAACCATTGCTTGGGTACCTAACATATTCAGCATGTTGGCTACAAGGCTTTCTAGTCCACTTTGATTCTAAATGGATTGAAAAGCCCATATAAAATTACTAACCAGTTCAATTCCAGTCACCCACAGAAGCAAAACTCCAGTAATCAAGTAAAATCCAGATACATAAACATCCAGTTGTTCTTGTACTACCTGGGATATCAAGAGACCAATGGGTATTATTATTTGGCTCCAGATTGTCCCTCCTACCAGAGTCTGCTCGTCTATGTTTGTGGGTCTATAATGCAAACCCGCCCCTGCCCATAACCCAGCTGTTGCTATTACTAAAAAAATACTGACCAATTGTAAAACAAATTTAACATATCCTAGCATTAGTATGTGCATTTAGTGTTTTTGCATTTTGGTCTATGAGCAATAAAATTATTTTATACATTTAAATATTGGTAAATTTAGAAAATGTTACTAATCATAATAAAAAACACTTGTGACAGATTTCAGAATTGACATTGATTGGTAGTAAACATTGCGTTCATTTTAGTGTTCAGTTCACAAAAAAGTATATGACAGCTTATATGAAAGATTGCTGTTTACGATATATGACGTACTTACTAGATCTCGGTCAAACCAATTTTCGGTGGGAGTTTACATGGTAATGTACATCATATATTTTTTTTAATTTTATCATTCTCGTAGGTATTTTAGAAGTTACAGGGGGGGGGACACATTTTTCCACTTTGGAAGGGTCTCTCTCTCTATTTAGTTTAGAAAAAAAATGTTTTAGAAACCTCAATATCATTTTTAAAGACCTATCCATAGATACCCCACACATAAGAGTTTGATGAAAAAAAAATTGTTCAGTTTCAGTTCTAAGTATGGGGACGCTCAAAATGTATAGTTTTTTTTAAGGACCGACCGAAGGTTCGGTTTCGGTTTCGGTTTCGGCTAGTTTCGGCCAAAAAATCTAGTTTCGACCACAGTTTCGGTTTCGGCCAATAATTGGCCAAACCTTCGGCTCCGCCGAAACTAGGTGTTCGTGAATTGTCACGCATCATTCGGCTTACTTTGAGTGAGTGAACGTGATTGCCAATTGTGTTTGCTAGCCAGCATGATCGTGATGATTTGAGGTTGTGGTTTTTCTCGCGCAAACATTATTAGGTAAATATTTGTTTTTACTTTTGATTAATGATTATGTATTTCATGGCATTCATTAGAGTCTTGTCCTACAGCGGAAAATAAATAGGTTGTAAGTTGTAATATAATAGAATTCATTAGATAAAGTCGATCCGTGAACTGACGCGCGGCTGCAGCGCTGCACTCGTGCGTTTTTTAATTATATGGATTAACCAAGCAGCGTGGCACTTTGCGGCAAATTTGAAGGCGCCCTAAAAGATGTGTATTTGTTGTTTGTGATGTTTGTTGACCTGTGATGTTTGATTCAAACATTACTCTATTTGTTTGTAATTGTTGTTGGATTCAATTTTGTACCTGTATTCGAACCGCCCCGTAAATCCGATACACAACTACCTCCGGTGATTTAACTGTTACCGTGAATGACCTTCAGTCATATCGCATTTTTTCCCTTTAGTACGCCAGGTGCTTAGTCAATTCGGACCCGTAGTACAGTAGTACTGTACGTGAAAGTTTTCTAGTTATACTTCATTATTTACTTGAATTAATTTTCCTTTTAATAATGACTGCCATATGATAGGTATGTTTACCTTAGTGGTTTTTGTATTTTAATCTGTGAGATATTATTTATTTATAATGACCGATTTCTTTCAGGTAAAAAATGACACAAAAAGAAAAGAATCCTATTTGCAATTTTTTTTAAAAGCAGTATATTATGAATTAAGAAATATTTTTGAAACATAGGTACTTTAATTGTTGCATTTTATTTGTTTAGACGTGTTTACTGTCTATATACGCGTAAAAATACAAAATATTTAACATGCTATAAAAATTTAAATAAGTTTCGGTTTCGGTTTCGGTTTCGGCCGAAACTGGGACCAAGACCGAAGGTTCGGTTTCGGTTTCGGTTTCGGCTGAAAATCCTGTTTCGGTCGGACACTAGTTTTTTTTTTCTATTTTTGTGTGAAAACCTTAATGCGGTTTACAGAATACATCTACTTGCCAAGTTTCAACAGCATAGTTCTTATAGTTTCGGAAAAAAGTCGCTGTGACATACGGACGGACGGACAGACAGACAGACATGACGAATATAGGGTTCCGTTTTTGCCATTTGGCTACGGAACCCTAAAAAGGGACTGCCGATAGAAGTGAAAACTCGTGCTACGAAAAGCGTACGTGACGGTCACGCGAGTTCCATGATTTGTGTTTACTCAAAAAGTGCTCAACGCGCCAGAACTTTTCACTTCCAAAACTTGTTGCTCTGACCCCAAGTAACGAGGGACAATGGCTAGAAAATGATGATTTCAGTGTTCATTTGGCCATAACATGTATTAAAACGTGGAGTAAATACGTTTATGAAAAACAATTGAAAAGAGTATGCTTCATATGCACTGATCAACCTTTGAAGAACTTTTCCAAACATTGTACGCACCGTGAAGGGACAAGGACATTGTCGTTGGTGATAAGATAATTATTAACTACTAGCTGACCCGCGCAACTTCGTCTGCGTCACATAAGAGAAAGAGAGGGTTACAGAGATTGGGTCGTAAGCACCTATAATACAATTTTCAAAGAGCACATCATACACATCCTTCCGCATAATGAAAATGCGCGCCCGGTACATGACCATTATTTTGCTGCGGAGTTATTTAAAACGGTGTATCTCCTAAGATATGCATTGAAATCAATTTACGTGCAATACGAAACGCGTCCATCAATTCTGTTAATATTGTTGATAGCAAAATTTGAAGTAGATTGGACCAAGGAATCACATTTTCCCATACAAACTTTGCCCCCCACCTTTTCACCCCCTTAGGGGTATAATTTTAGAAAATCCTTTCTTATCGTATTATAGCTATAATCTGAATACGTATACACGACCGGACCGAAGCGGTGGAGGGGTATTGGTGTACACGCGAGAGGGACTGGGCGCGCGTATGTGTGAGTTGACGCAGTCCTCAGGAAAATGTTTCAATATTGTGTTCAATATTTTAATAATGAGAAAATTCAAAATATATTTACTAGCAATATACAGACCACCGCGAATAAATAAACAGACTAAATTAAAACAATTTATAGATGACTTTCGGAAACTTATCAAAAAAATACCTATAGATTCTAAAGTAGTTTTCTGCGGGGACATAAACATAAACTTGTTAAATTGTCATGACAAATTTGTAATATCGTACGAAAATCTTTTAGCAGAACATGGATTCACAAAGTGCATAAATGACACTACTAGAAAGGAAATTGTATCGGGAAGACTAGTCCAATCTTGTCTCGATCATATTTATATTGGAGCAAATAATGCTATCATGCATTCAGCTGTAATAAAACAAAAAATATCAGATCACTATTTCGTTACGGCCAAAGTGCAGTGGAGACGCGCACCGTCGACGCAGTCGTCGCAGGCTCGCAATCCGAGCAATGCGCAACCATCGCCGCCACGACTCGTGACTTCTAGGCGCGTCCTCGACAATAACAAAGTTCGGGAGAAATTATTAAGCACTAATTTTGACCACCTTATGCCACTTGAATGTCCTGTTAAATTATAATGCATTTAAACAAATATTCGTGGATATTTATAATGACAGTTACGTAATTAAACGTATTTCGACGAGTAACAGGAACAACAAAAAATGGATTGAAAGTAAGTTGGTCTATGATAAACGAAAAAAACTTTTTTGCAAAAAATACAACCAAAAAAGTGAAAAATAACTTTAGCTTCTGAAGTCGGTGACCTTTGTTTGATTGATTTCGTTTTTTTGTCACCGACTTCTGAAGCTAAAGTTATTTTTCACTTTTTTGTGTGAAGTCGGTTATATTTTTTGCAAAAAAGTTTTTATTTTTCACTTTTTAGTGGTTCACATGTGCTTACCCTTTCACAGTGTATCGGTGTGATTTTTTGTTATGAACTGTAAACAAGAGACAGACGTGAGATTTCAGCGATCCCAGTACATTTGCTATAATTTATTAAGGAGTTCCGTTGCCTATCTTCCGAAGTCACCAGATCTTTATCAAATTGAAATGAGATTACTCCGAGAAAGTACTCTTCCTAAAACTACTCAAACCGCTTCTGGTGTGCCTATAAATTTAAGGAGTTACCTCTATTTCGGATCCCATTAAATGGAACTTTACACGTCTAACTGTCGAAATCTGGGTGTATTGTACACTTCTGCATACTCCCTCAGAGCATACAGGCGTGATGTTACGTCATGATGTTGTATAAACAATAAAAAACCAAGCGATTGCAGCAATTACTGCAGCTTTGCCGTGTATTTTTGAAGAGTTCCATTTATATCTTCGAAGATCAGCATCAGATCTTAACCAAATTGAAATGGAACTACACGGTAAGCACCAGTTTTCAAATAAAAGAAGCATCATCAAAATCGGTTCACCCAGTCGAAAGTTCTGAGGTAACAAACATTGTCGAAATCTGGGTATATTGTACACATCTGCGTACCCCCTCAGAGCATACAGGCGTGATGTTACGTCATAATGTAGTATAAACAATGAACCTGCAAGCGAATGCAGCAATCACTGCAGACTTGCCATCTATTTTTGAAGAGTTCCATTGTATATCTCCGAAGATCAGCATCAGATCTTCAGCAAATTAAAATGGGACCAAACGGGAAGCACCAGCTTTCAAATAAAAAAATAACCATCAAAATCGGTTCACCCAGTCGAAAGTTCTGAGGTAACAAACACAAAAAAAATACAGACGAATTGAGAACCTCCTCTTTTTGGAAGTCGGTTGAAAAGACAGATTATTTGAGTTATGGAGTAATGAGCCAAAGAATATGCTAAAAAGACTTAATTATACCAAATTTAGAAATAAATGCCAAAAGGCGATTATTAAAAGTAAAAATATTTATGATAAAATAGTATATTAGAGTGTAACAAAAATATTAAAAAAATATGGGGAAGGATAAATACTATGATGGGAAACAGTAAACAATCGGTAGATGAATTAATTCTATCAAACATGGGCGGACAAGGAAGTATTACAGACTTAAGCAATAAATTTGCGTCTACCTTCAGTAAAGAAATAGAAGATATAAAACATAAGTGTCATGAGATTTGGTTAGACAGGCAGACTTATGTAAAAGCCACGGACATGTCCATGAGGTGGCAACCAGTAAGCACTAAATATGTGAAAAATATAATAAACATGAATTCAGATGAATCACCTGGTAGCGATCTTATGCGGATGTCCGACCTTAAAATAGTTATCGATAAAGTGAGCCCCGTTTTAGCTAAACTAATAAACCTAACTGTTAACTACAAATTTCCTAATAAGCTTAAAGAGGCAATAGTTCGCCCAATTCACAAAAAAGGTGATCGTAAAAATGTATCAAACTTTAGACCTATATCAATTTTATCTAGTGTAGATAAAATCATAGAAAAGTGTTTAGTCAACCAACCAAGTAACTATCTACAAAAAAATAACATCATTAACGAGTGTCAAGTGTTTTTTAAAAGGGAAAAGTACAAATACATTGCTTGCAAAATTCACAGATGAAATTAACAGTTACCTAGATCAGGGCTGTCCAAACTATACACCTTGGCGGGCTAATTAAATTTCATACAAAAGCTGGAGGGCCAGTAAAATATTTTCAGTTGTCAAGTAAATAAAATACAGGGTAATTTTGTCTTTCTATGTTTATTGATTTTTCGTTAATTTATCTTTAACAATAGTATCGATATCCACGTCAATATTCGTTGTTGCCAGGCGCATTGCATGAAGAAGTGATTTATCTGACAGTGAAGATCTATACTTGGATTTTATAAAATTCATTGTTGAATATGCACTTTCACATAAATAAGTGCTGCCCATCATCGATCCCATTTTCAAGCCAAAATTTTTTAGCTTGGGGAAACGGTCGCCAAGGATCTTAAAAAAATCCATTCCTGTCTCTTAACTACCCTTGAAAAAGGGATCTGACTGAACGTCACATAATTCTAACTGGTATGAATACCAGTTAGAATTATGTGACGAATTATGTGACGTTCAGTCAGATCTGTCTGGTCGGTACTTTCATCCAAACACAATGAATAATATTCACATTGTACAATGTAATCACATAATTTTTTCGAAACATATTCGCCCATATCATCTATTCGTCGCGCAACTGTTTGGTGAGATAACGCTACAGATGCAAATTTTTGCGCCAATTTCGGCTGCATGAAGCGATGAGCCATGGCAATTGCGCATTGTTTTATAAAAACTCCATCGCTGAATGGTTTTTTAGCTTTGGCTAATTGCAAACAAACTTCATAAGAAGCAGCCAAACTTTGTTCATTGTCTGTATTTACTTTTGAAAAAAAACTTGTCTGTTGCATTAGTTTTTTCTTATGCTCAGCCACAACAATTTTCCTTGCCTCACCGACATGTCCTTTATATTTTTCTTCGTGTAAAGTAGTATAATGACGTTTAACATTGTATTCTTTACTCACAGATAAAACTTGCATACAAATCATACACTGAATTTTATTATTGTTGTTGCATATAAAATAGTCAAGTTCCCACCTCTCACTTAATTTTCGCTTCTTCGCAGACATAATGCAGTTAGTTAAGTACGTTTTTCAAAACTGCTGCTCTACAAAACAAAATACTTTCCGGGAATTCCCCCAATAATAGTAAAAGTAGCTTCACTTTTAAGTGATCATGCGAATGGAATGTTGCAAGACTAAAGATAAATAAATTATACCACGTATTGAGTACATGTTTTGACAACGAATAATATTATCCAAACTATTTGTGTCCAAAACTATTTTGAGATTAAAATGTGTGTCGCGGGCCGCATGACAACAAGCGGGCCTTTGTTTGGACAGCCCTGACCTAGATGATAAAAAACCGGCCAAGAGCGTGTCGGGCCACGCTCACTGTAGGGTTCCGTAGCTTCCCAGACCATTAAAAATACCAACATTTTTCGTCAGCAAAAATAACTTTGTTAGGGTTCCGTAGCCAAATGGCAAAAAACGGAACCCTTATAGTTTCGCCATGTCTGTCTGTCTGTCTGTCCGCGGATAATCTCAGTGACCGTTAGCACCAGAAAGCTGAAATTTGGTACCAATATGTATATCAATCATGCCGACAAAGTGCAAAAATAAAAATTTAAAAAAACATTTTTATTAGGGTACCTCCCCCAGACGTAAAGTGGGGAGCGATTTTTTTTTTAATTTTGACCCTGACGTGTAAATATATTGTTGGATAGGTATTTAAAAATGAATAGGGGTTTTCTAAAATCATTTTTTGATAATATTAATATTTTAGGAAATAATCGCTCCGAAAGTCAAAAACAATGTGTCCCCCCCCCCTCTAACTTTTGAACCATAAGTTTAAAAAATATGAAAAAAATCACAGAAGTAGACCTTTATATGAACTTTCTAGGAAAATTATTTTCAACTTGATGAGTTGAATAGTTTTTGAGTTATATAGCACTTTTTCAAAAAAACGCAAATGATAACTTTGTTTTTCATACAAATACTATGAAAAACAAAGTTATTTTTGCTGACGAAAAATGTTGGTATTTTTAATGGTCTGGGAAGCTACGGAACCCTACAGTGAGCGTGGCCCGACACGCTCTTGGCCGGTTTTTTTTTCATAGTATTTGTATGAAAAACAAAGTTATCATTTGCGTTTTTTTGAAAAAGTGCTATATAACTCAAAAACTATTCAACTCATCAAGTTGAAAATAATTTTCCTAGAAAGTTCATATAAAGGTCTACTTCTGTGATTTTTTTCATATTTTTTAAACTTATGGTTCAAAAGTTAGAGGGGGGGGGGACACATTGTTTTTGACTTTCGGAGCGATTATTTCCTAAAATATTAATATTATCAAAAAATGATTTTAGAAAACCCCTATTCATTTTTAAATACCTATCCAACAATATATCACACGTCAGGGTCAAAATTAAAAAAAAAATCGCTCCCCACTTTACGTCTGGGGGAGGTACCCTAATAAAAATGTTTTCTTAAATTTTTATTTTTGCACTTTGTCGGCATGATTGATATACATATTGGTACCAAATTTCAGCTTTCTGGTGCTAACGGTCACTGAGATTATCCGCGGACAGACAGACAGACAGACAGACAGACAGACATGGCGAAACTATAAGGGTTCCGTTTTTTGCCATTTGGCTACGGAACCCTAAAAAATTGTTGTTACAATATTTTTTGATTACAAAAAAGCATTTGATACTTTGCAATTCGATACCATCCTAAATGCAATGGAGGAGTGCGGGGTGAGAGAACCACTGAACCCATGGTTCCGTGATTACCTCACCGGGCGCTCCTACCGTGTGAAGGTGGAGGATACGCTTAGTGACCGAGTCGAGGTGCGGAGCGGGGTGGCGCAGGGCTCGGGATGTGGACCAATTTGTTACCTTATGCAAGTCAACAGCTTGTGCCGAGTGCTACAGCATTGCTCAGCGTATATGTTTGCAGATGACTTGTGCATACTTCGCTCCGGAACTAACATAGACGATACCTTCCAACTAGTTCAACAAGATATAGACGCGGTTGTTAAATGGTATTAAGATGTATCTATATGTCATTAGTAGATTATATTATGAGTTATGCTCTTGACAGCTATGGATTAACATTCAAAACTAACTTGGATAAATTAGAAGCTCTTCAAATTAGATTTTTAAAACTGCTTGTCACAAAAAAAACTAAAAACAGCTGTAAAGGAGATTATAGGAAACTATTTAAAATATGTAAAATTCTACCTATCACTTACAAACATAAATACCTTTTAGCAGTTAACCATCAAGGTACCCAAGAGCATAGCTTAACTTATGTTTTCAACAATCATAACACACGATCTATGGCTGCTGGCAGATTCAATGTACCCAGAGTCACCAATTACTTTGGTGACAGAACCCTAAAAAAGCGAATACCGTATCTATTGAACAGTCTGCCGTCAGACATAAGGAGTGAAATGAATATAAATAGATTTAGAAATAAATTAACAAAATATTATTTAGATATCATGTGTTGAAAGTATAGGTTAATTAATTATATGTATACGGTTAAAGATATTTATTTTCTCAAAAGAATTACAAATTCACTTACAGAGAAAAACATAAATAGATATACAGTGGTATCTGCCAGTAAGCGTAGATAAAAACAAAAAAACAAATACAAATACACATCTTAAAACTACAATTTCAAAAACATTTCGAATTAGCATACCTTGTACAAGATTATCAAATAGAAAAAGGTAGGTTACATATAAGACACAAGAAATGACACAAAAGTTTGAGCGATGAGGGTAGGGTGCAATTTAGAAGTTCTTGCGTGTTTACTAAGGCCTATGACACAGTGCAGAACATGAGCGATTCATTAAAATGTTTTTGGGTAATATTTGTACATTTTGTATTATTAAGCATATAGTTTATTTTTGTTTATGTACATTATTATAATTTATTTTTGAACAACTTTTTTTTAAATTTTTTAGTTTATACGGTTGGATGATGGGTGACACTCTCCGATCTTGGGGTGGTAGAAGGAGACTTTCCCCGGAATCGGAGTGCGTCATCCAGCTTCGAGTAAATGTTACTAACACTAGTTTATAAGTTTTTCATTGCTACTAACAAACATATTAAGTATATTATTATGTATATAAGTTGAAAATGTTTACTTCCAAGTGATGATTATACTAACAATACTAACATAATATCAGCTAAGCACCATTGTTACTAATACTTATTACTAACAAAATTAGGGACCTAGTTGTAAATAAACTTTACTTTATTTAGTGCATAAGTTCGCCGACCCCACAGTCAAACCATGACAGTGGTTTTGTGGGGCTTAGTTTTTAACTATACTTACTTTGTTTTTGATAAATAAATAAATAGGCATACGATAAGAAATGATTTTCTGAAATTATTATACACTAGCTGACCCGCGCAACTTCGTCTGCGTAAGACGAACCAACAGTTCCTAAAATTAGCGCGTTCAACCAACCAAACAAACATACTCTGCAGCTTTATAATATTAGTACAGATTCAAGTAAGTAACAATTTACATTAATCGCCAAATATTCTACTTATGTTTTTCCAAATAAGGGCTCTTCCCTCGACTGCCTTACGTTTCTATCCTTGGGTACTCGACGATATCATACTCCAGCTAGGTCGAAAGTTCTCATCAAGTGGCATGACTGAGCGGCGACACGTTAAAGCTGCTTCAAACTGTTGCGGACCTCTCACATCTGCCTTCCTTCTCCAAAGACAGACCTTCGATGGTAGTCATACTCCACGCAGGTCAACACAACATGATGTAGATGCTGTAAACTCTTGAAAACCTATTGCAAATTCTTTTCGTCTCCAAGCCTCCATCATGAGACCTTCTATGACAGTCATACTCCAGCTGCTATTTCTCAAGTTCTCATCAAGGTGCATTAAGTGAGCCCAATGACGATATAGCTGCTGTAAACTGTTGAGGATCCCTTGCAAGTGCCTTCAGTCTCCATCGTTAGACCATCGATGACAGTCTTACTCCAGCTAGGTTTAAAGTTCTCATCAAGGTGCACGAAATGAGCTTTAAACACGATAGAGCAGATTTGAAGTGTTGCGGACCTCTTGTGACTGCCTTTATTTCCACCGCTAGACTTAGAAGCAAGCGATCCTTCCTTCCTTATCGTGTGGTTAGTTGCCTAACCTGGTATCAGAGTTTTTATGCCGCCCATGGGCCTCTTAGAAAATATATCTCAGGCATGCTGATTTCCTCACGATGTTTCAGCAAGCGATGATTATACAATACGCACATGAATCCGAAAAATCAGAAGTGCGTGACTTTGATTCGAACACGACTATTTTCAACGTAAAATGGGACAAACTTTGCGATACACGCTTTTCAATAAAAAATAATCATGAAAATCTGACTTCTCTGGAAAAAGTTATGCGTCATCATCATCATCATCATCATCATCCATAGTCCGACTTCACCCACTGCTGGGTACAGGCCTCTCTTTGTTTGTACCAAGCTCTACGCTCTTGTGCCAGTCTCATCCAGGATATTCCAGCAATGGCAACAATATCGTCTGCTTATCTCACCGCTGGACGACCAAAACTTCTGTTTCGATTTCTAGAACACCACTTGGTCACAGCTTTACTTCACCTGACAGCACCGCGCCTTGCTAGGTGTCCTGCCCTACTCCATTTGAATTATCATCATTCATCATTATTTCAGCCGAAAGACGTCCACTGCTGGACATAGGCCCATCAAGTGTCGCCACATTGACCGCCTGACCGTTCTCGTGGGACTCGCATCCAACGGATTCTTGCAACTTTCATCAGGTCATTTGAGTATTGCACACCTACATAAAGAAAAAAGGCGTTGAATTGCGAACCTCTTCCCAAAAACCAAACATGAGCCATCTGACACGGGCGAATGTCAGTATCATTCTTTCACGGAAAATCATAACACCACGATTCAGAAAATGGAGTCAAATGAACAACGCCATTTATAGAGCACGAAGTTAAACTGCTAAAACATATGCATGGAAAGCGGTCGAACAGAGACTCTACCGGCTATGTAGATTTTTAAAGCAGGGTCATGTTGACTATTCTCTTCTTCTCTATCGTGTGATTTTTATTCATTAGTACCATTTTGGTTCAATAGATGTCATTGCATGAATCCTTAAATCATGATGATAAAGTCATATATCTTTTGATGGAGAGCACCGATTACAAAGAAATAAAACCTTCTCTAAGTTTTTAATTTTATGCACAATATTAATTTGAGCATTGAATCAAACCACATTGGTTTTATAATTTACACGTGATGCTATAACAAAAGGGCTACGTGGAGACAGATGAAAATTTAAGAAATTCTTTAACGGCTTAAGCGCCATGTTTACAGATTTATTATTTGTAATAAATGATTCCCAAAATGTCGTTTAAGTGTTAAAAAAAAAGTATGTTTAAAACAATGATTTGGAAATCTTAAACTTTAAAAAAAAAAACAAAAATACTTTGTTACAAAAAGTGAAAACCGGGTGGGTTTTGAACGTGCGAACCAAAGTTACTATCGGCAATCTTACAGAATTAAACAAAATCAAAAAGAATTCCATGTCTTTACTGAGGCTTGAACTTGCGACACAAGGTTCGCAAGACGGTAGCCGTCACCGACGGGCAATTTGTTCTAATTCTGTAACAAAGCATGTTATGACAGTTGTCAGTTGTTAAACAGTTGAAAAATATAGACGAAATGCAATATTGCTCACCCCCGTAAGTAATTAGCGTGATAATATATAGCCTATGTCCTTCCCTAGGTTGAAATACATCTCCTTGCCAAATTTCTTTGCGATCCGATCAGCCATTTTGTTGTGAAAAGGTAGCAAACAGACAGACAAACAGAGTTACTTTCGCATTTATAATATTGGTATGGACATCACACGTCTCCGAAATCATACATTACAATGAAGTTCTTGAGTGCATTGAGTTTCAGCTTGAATACTCGTGCTGTAATGTCGTGACGAAAGCTATTATCATTTAGACTACCTCGTTTATCAAAATATCAGCAGGTAGTAATGCATCATACGCACTATGAGTTTCCCTGACACGCAGAATCAAATTATCGCAAGACTCTAAATTCTCGCCAGCGACCATAAATAATGGCAACTTTTCAACGTCAACAAAATGTGAAGATAAGTAAACTATATAAATGAAAAGTATGTATTTAAAAATGTTTAAAATCTTACAGCTATCAAAAAAATATATGGATACAAACACTAAAAGTAAAAAGCGGTTGGGGATCGAATAAAATCTTAGACCAATAAAAAATCGAAATAAATCACAAAAAGTAATCTAAAGGGGTCGGGGTTTGAACCTTCGATCAGTGGGTCATAGGCGGCCTTGAATCTATTAGACTATCTGTTCCACTGACAGTTTGACCAAAAAGCTATAGACATGCATGTGGTGAAACAATTGAAGACTTTGGACATGCTGGGTTAATTTCGTGATTTTTTTTTAAATTTCAATTTTTTTTTTCATAAGAACCTTCTCCTGACAATAACAAACACAACAAAAAAAGAATTAGTGAAATCGGTCCAGCCGTTCACGCGTGATGCCGTGACCAAGGGAAATAGGGGTTCATTTTTATATACTTATACAGACTAGCGGACGTCCCGCGGTTTCACCCGCATAGTTCCCGTTCCCGTGGGAGTACGGGGATAAAATATATCCTATGTTACTCGTGGATAATGTAGCTTTCGAATGGTGAAAGAATTTTTAAAAACGGTCCAGTAGTTTTTAAGCCTATTCATTACAACCAAACAAACAAACAAACAAAGTTTTCCTCTTTATAATATTAGTGTAGATAAAATACACCCTCCAAGCTTCAGGTTTCTACAATCTGCGGTAAAGGCTGTGCGTTGATCCATCACAGTCCTTCAGGACAAAGCATTTTTATTATTTGTAGATAGTAGGATTTGAACTCGTTTGTATTTGTAACTTTTCGGGCTTTATGTCTGATGTACATTCGTATAGGTAGTCTACAATCTGCGGTAAAGGCTGTGCGTTGATCCATCACAGTCCTTCAGGACAAAGCATTTTTATTATTTGTAGATAGTAGGATTTGAACTCGTTTGTATTTGTAACTTTTCGGGCTTTATGTCTGATGTACATTCGTATAGGTAGTCTACATTTTCTTCGTAGTATTATTTTATTTGTAAATACAGGGTGGAAACGATTAACCGGGCAGAAAGGGGAGCTTCCTTAACCGTTGAGTATTAAAAACAGGATCGATTGGCATCAAAAAATGTTTTGTGTAAAATAGCAATTTTCTTGCTAACTGTACTCTTTTTAAATCTCAAAATTTTTTTCATACAAACTATACCCCCCCTTTTCACCCCCTTTTTCCAAAATTTTCCATAATTTCTATAGCCTACATGTTATCCTGAGTTTATTTAAATAGATTAGTGAAGTTTTCATCAAAATCCGTCCATCAGTTTTTACGTGAGCGCGTTCAAACAAACAAACAAACATGCTCCAAAAACTGGGGGACATATTCGTCAACTGGAGTGAGAAACTCACGAGTGCGCGCGAGTTGACACATTTCGATATTACGATTTTTTTTGGCGCCATCTCGGTAACTGAGTAATGCCAGCTTCGACGGCAAACTTAAAATGAACATGACAAAATTAATGACGAAATTCACGAAGCGCTAAGTATTCACAGGCTTTTATTATGTCCGCGAGTACAAATACCTTGGCTAAATACTTTCCTTTCAGACGGACAAGAAAGTGATACATCAAAAGATAAAAAAAATAACCCTCATAAGGGTTCTTTTTTTACCTTTTGATGTACGGAACTCGGATGTGAGAGCAGCGGTGGCCCAGTGGTGGCGGCCCCGACTTACGAACAGTAAGTCGTGGGTTCGAACCCAGACAGGCGCATTACTTTGTGTAATTTATTTCATTACCGCTGCTCTCAAAACGGTGAAGGAAAACATCGTGAGGAAACCGGCATGTCCTAGAACCAAAAATTCGAAGACATGTGACATCTAACAGTCCGCATTGGGCCCGCGTGGTAGATTATAGCCCATTCCCTCTCATTGAGAGGAGGGCGTGTCCCAGCAGTGGGAACATTATAGGCTGATGATGATGTACGGAACTCTAAAAACGCCTGGAAGTGCTATTGGTGGATGAAACTCCTAACGAAAAGATCATTTCCCCTCAAAAGAAAACTAATGGACCGCATATGGAGCGCTAACGTGGTCATTAACGAATCGTCAAAAGTTGGCAGTCAGGCCATGTCAAGAGTTACTCACGGATCACGGAGAGCTGTATCTGTCGACAGATTATAATTCACCGAAAAATAATGCGTTAAATTGTAAGCAGTATGATACGGTTCACAATCTTTCGACAATTCACAATATCGCGAGATAGATTACAATCTAACGGTATTAACAATTTTACGGTGATATATCTGTCACCGTAAAATTGTCAAACACGTTATATTACAATATAACGTGTTTCTCTCTAGCGATATTGTAAACTCTCGAAATATTGTCAACTGAACATACGGAAGTATCTCTGCCCCCATAAGGACTATGTATACGTGAACGACCTTGGACGCTGGGGCGTGGCCAAATGTTAAGCGCTTCGCCACCCCCGTCCGAAACATCGCGCCGCGAGCTTGCTTTACGCTCCTAAATAATACGCTATATTAGTTAATGCACTCGCGGCGCGATTATGTTAAATTTCTTGGGTATACAGTCCTGTTAACCTCAACTCATCTCGCATATGTAAAGAATCATGCCCACAATGCCCACTTTCCATACATTGATTGACCTGTCACTCGATTTTTTTTACAGGGCGCGTCTATCTACAAATAGTGTAGCATTTAAACAATTATTGTTTATAATAACACAATAACTTAACATCTTTTCATTTAAAGGCCAGGGAAAAAAGTTATTAAGGAAATTAATTTTTGAGGTTATAACAGCTGTCAGATAAGGTTTGACAGCTGTTATAACCTCAAAAACTATACGATAATTAAAATCAAATTGCTTTTTAATCGCTGAGAGTAACAATCACTAAGAAATAAATCAGTCATCACCAAATCAGACCAAACAGCAGTTAAATTCTTCTAATATCCCGCCGATGCTGAGTTTTAAATACTATTTATTTAATGAGTTGGCGAGTTCTGACTTTCATTGATTATTATATAAGCCCAGGTATCTTCACGTTGTTTTCCTTCACTGATGTCCAAGATCAACTTACAAAGTCAGTACCTACGCATTGAAAAATACACATTGGCCAGGATTTGAATTCACAGCCTCATGCTGCATGAGAGGTGAAGTTGAGTTTGAGCCATTACCATCATCATCTGGATCATCATAGAAGAGCTGCCTTCCTACCTACATGTTATTGGCGAAGACAGGGAAATTAAATAAAAAACAGGATTTAATTTATTATTATTTAATCAATGTCTTCTCGTACAACTACATAATCTAAAAATGCCGCTGGAGCCACAATATTGGTTTCATGCCTGGCCCAACCCAAGTACCACACCAACGTCATAACATGTGCACAACAACCTACAGTGCGACGTCCAACAATACAGTTACAGGTTACAGCAATACTCAATAATGCCTTCTCGGCCATTAATACCATTTGCAATCAAAATGTATATATAGTACTGACGTCTTGATATATATCTTGATGTTATTTTACCTTTTATAGGTGAATTTTCCCCACTGACCAACTCGGGTATTCGATTAGTGTCTCGACATACTTCTGTTCTGTATCCGCCATGGAAACGTACATGTTCACCATAATATGAACGTGCTTGACGAATTTGGTACGTTCCCAAGGCGAATATTATTAATTCACTGAATTCTAGACGGGGAAACTCAATATTAGAATTATCAGCTGTAATGCTTTGAAAAAAGGATGCCCTGCGATTTAAATTATATTCTGTAACTAGCTGATCCGCGCAACTTCGTCTGCGACACAAGTGAAAGACAGGGTTACAGAGAGTGGGTCGTAAGCACCTCTAATACAATTGTCAAAGAGCACATCACATCACACACATCATTCCGCATAATGAATAGCGCGTCCGGTACATGATCATTATTTTGCTGCTGAGTTATTTAAAACGGTGTATCTCTGATTTTCATTGAAATCAAATTACGTATCCAAGGGCAATTATGTTTAAAATTAAATACTTGTGATTAACAACGTATTTATTTTGATAAGGATAAATTACCATGTTTATAAAACAGTTTAAAGGGCTTCTCTCGACGTCCTAACGTCTTCATCCTTAGACACTCGATGACAGTCTCATACTCCAGCTAGGTCTGAAGTTCTCATCAACGTGTGTGAAATGAGCCGCGACACGATATGGCTGCTGTAAACTGTTGCGGACCTTTTACAACTGTAAGCCATTTCAAATTTGGAACTCTACGTGCCTATGAGGCCGTGTCCTAAAGTGCACAACCTCTTTAAAGCTTAGAAACCTTCAAATGCGGTGTTAATATAGTACGGTGACTATCGGGACATTCCAATTCTAAAGAGTATTAGCACCAAGTTTTTATGTGAGTCCAACCTTTTTTGAATAAAATGGGATTGAGTTTTCGAACATTTATCAAAATAACATGTAGTTTAAATCAAAAGCACTAAGGTCCATGTTCACCAAAAACATTATTTAAGAACAGCTGTTTAAAACACATTTTTGTATGGGAGCATGTCACAGGGACAGCGGTTTTTAGAAAATCAGACCGTTATCTCTTCGGTGAACATGGACCTAAGGAGTGTTGATGTCAAATTCGAAACAAATCACCGCCAAAATAAATTTCTACCCCTTTTTTCATCAATTCAATTTCAATTAAACACGTCTTCCATCAATTCTGTTAAAAATTTGAAATAGATTGGACCAGTATTCGTTGTATTATTTTATTTGTATGTAATATGTAATAAACAGGGTGGAAACGGTTAACGGGGCAGTAAAGGGAGCTACCTTAACCGTTGAGTAAGTATAAGCAACAGGATCGATTGGCATCAAAAAAATGTTGTGTAAAATAGCAATTTTCTTGCTACCCGTACGTTTTTATTTTAATCTGTGAATGGGGATCAAAATTTCACGAAAAATTTCGGATGGTTTTCTAATACCATTTTCATGTAGCTGCAGTGACTTTTTGAGTACTCTAACCTGGGTTGGTCTGGAAGAACTTTTTGATCAGTGTCGGAAAGAACATCGATTAACATCAAAAAAATTGTTTTATGTAAAATGGCAATTTTCTTGCTAACTGTACTTTACTTTTTTATTAAATCTGTGAACAACATTTCTCGAAAAAAATACGGGTTGTTTTCGTGTAGCTGCAGCTCCCTTTACTTCCCCATTTACCGTTTCCATCCTGTATTACCAACTACTTATACCGAGGAAAGACGATTTGCTTGAGTTCCGCTATTTTGGGCGTATTCACTTCAAAAATCAAATTACAAAAAAATTTAGAAATTATATTTACCTGTATTAGATTTGAAGTATTTACAACAACTTTTAAAGGTTTACACTTCATTGGATTTTATTCTATAGGTGTATGAAGTTAGTTAATTTTAAACACAAAACCCTCTTTTTTACGTCTCTGGATGAGATTTTAAAAAAATGCTGAAAAAGGTATTTCTTGCAACTTCTTCTTCTTCTTCTTCTTCTTTCTTTCTTGTCTTTCATTCTTTTTTTTGCTCTGAGTTTTATGATTCTAGAACAATCTAAAATTTTTTTTTCATACAAACTTTACCCCCCTTTTCACCCCCTTTTTCCAAAATTTTCCATAATTTCTATAGCCTAAATGTTATTCTGAGTTTATTTAAATAGAATAGTGAAGTTTTCATCAAAATCCGTCCAGCAGTTTTTACGTGATGCGCGTTCAAACAAACAAACAAACAAAAATTTTAAAAATGGTTTTAATATGTTCAGTTACTTATTTTAAGTCACCCTGATCGGTTTTTTTTTTTGAAATCTTCAATGTACAGATTTTTTGGTCTCAACGATTTTATTATATGTATAGACTATATTAGATAAGTTATTTTTAAAGGGCATCCTTTCATTTATTATTTGAAGTATTTGAGCAGCATCAGCTCTATTGCGAAGGCGAACACCAAACTTATTTATTATACTTGCAGCAATTTGGAAATAAGCCATCACATTTGGTACCGTTTTATTAAAATGGTCAAACCTTAATAATCTAAAATCTCTTTTAAAATATCCATTTACAACCTCCACCACCCATCTGCATATAGTTACACATCTACTTCTATTTGCTTGGGTGGTGGTTAACTGGTGTTCGCCTTCCAAAAGTGACTCTGGCATATATGCCTTATAATTACAATGCTCTAATAAGCTGATGCTGTCTCTGAATCCCCTGTCTAAAATAAATATGTCATTATCTTGAAAGTACTGTCTCAGTGGGGAATTTTCATTGCTAAACAAAGAAGAAATTATTTCTGCATCAGATGGTGGTAGCCTTGTACGGGCCAAAACAATCTACAATGTAACCATCACAGGCTACTATCAAAAATGGCTTTAACAGATTTCTGTATTTGTGTAATGAATATGTGTCTTTTTGAAACATGTAATTGCTACTTTTATTTAAAAAAATGTATGTTCCATCACACATCACAATACATTGTTCATTATTTTCATTATAAATTCCATTTGGGATCATGAGATTGTGTCCTCTTAATTGTTCTCTCGTCAAGTGGTTTATTCCGAGATTACATGGAACAAAATCTTGTAACAGTATTTCTCGTGCTGTTTGCATTAACCTCTCTAATGTAGTGCGAGGAACTTCTAATAATGTGGATATTCTTAAGTCTGAATCACCTGTCCGCATCTTTATCAAGACAGCAGCTAGACCTAATATACCCCTTTGTTTTTCCAACAGTCGGGGAATTTCTTCTAATAAACTAAGAAAATTCGCTTTTGTTAAGCCCATCCAAAACCCAAATAAATGGTCATCAATATCTTGTACTGATTCTATGCTCGAAAAATGATTGTGTTTTTGAACAAACGAAAAAACGTGCTCTACTTGTTCAACAGTAAAATCGCTCATGCTGTTTTCACTGGCATAAAGGGAATTCCATCTGTTACCATGTAAATGTTCCGTGCATACTCTAGCCAGTTTGGGAATATAAAAATTGTAATTGGATAAAATGGTAGCCCGCAGTGCATCTGACACAGTATGCAGATTTTCATTATCACACCCATAAAATGCACAATGAGATGCAGTATTGGGAGCACGTTTATAATTATGTAATGTTATGTTACTTGATTGTTGATATCTCCCTGGTTGCGTTTGAGGCGAATGAACCTCTGGAGCTGGACCTGATTCTACAGATGATTCCCTTTCATGCCCCTCATCTGTACTTGCAAGGAGCGGCAGAGGTTGTATTTCTGGAACATGGACTGGATCAACAGACTGTTCCACTTCTTGTCCAGTTACTTCACCTTGAAGAGTCTCATCACCGTCTAAGCCTCTTCTCTCATCCTGTTGCTGAATTGAAAGAGCTTGTCTTTTAAATCGCAACCAACAGGCATGACATACACAATCAGACTGTGATATCTGTCAACAAAAAACAACATATTTGTAATAAATGCAGTGACATACCTAGTAATGGCATGGATTAGAAGATAATATTTAAAGAGAAAATTGCATGCAATTTAAAATGAGTTTGAATACTCATATACAAACCTGACGTGGTGCTACAGTAGTTCGAATTAAGTTGATCATCCTTAGTGTGAGGCTTGATGGGTTTTCTTTGAGTAGGTATGTGGTCACTTTGACGATTGAGCAATGATCAACCACAAACGGGGCATACTTGAGTATGACCACGGCGAGATGAACCAGCAGATGGATCACACTCATTGTTTCCATGAATCTGAGCATTTATAGGCTGCATGGATATATCAAAACACGCTTCACAAATGTAATCTTCTTCTGTTACCTGAAAAACAATCAATTATGAGATTTGAAAGCCCACAATGGAAATAATTGTATTTTTACAAATACTAAATCGTTATTTACTACGTTACTTATATACTTACGATTACTAGAGATATCGAAGTGCTAATTAGCGAGATGACTCTACTATCAAGCTGAAGTGCCCGATAAAGACGAAGCGTATTAACACATATGTTGCAGTTTATACAAAGCAATCTCGTAGAAGGCTCCATAGTGCTTTCCAACAAAAGCGATAACGTGTAGATCCCAATCAAAAAGCACTAAATCGGTATCCGTGTAACAAAGCCAAAGTAATCGTGAATAGTAGATATCGAAGTCCGTGGAAAAAGCAAAAGTTGTAAGGGTATCAGAAAATCCAAAATCGCACAGTAGAATACGTAGCAAGAGCAAACGAACGACCATCGAACGACTGCAAACACAGATTACTATATTAGTAGCTTAAATAGATGCTCTGTGATTAGTAGCTAGCTACAGATACGACAGTGACTTTTTGGTAGAGTTTCCAAAGGGTCCGTTTTGGCGCTGTTGTAGCCATCGGGGTTTTGACAGAAGTATACAGCGTGTTAGGTTAAACGAGGGACATATTGAGGGAAGGTATTCAGTATTCGATTCTCAATCGAACTACGTAAAAAACCTATAGCCTTAATTTTTGACATTATTGTCTAATTAAATATATTACTCATGGACACTGAGCGCGCAAGTAGGTGTCACGCGGCAAAACACGTGCCGGTCCTGAGCTCCGTGCGCAAACTCCGCCCCTTTCCTTTGTAATGGCCCCGATGCACCGACAGGGCACATCCCCGCGCAAAAATGAAAAAAAAAATGAAATGATTACACCTAGAAAGGTCATTGACCCGCACACATGTTCTGCGATAAGCGCATGGCGCACACGTTGCGAAACTTAGGCGAAGTTTTTGGTATGGATCTATCTGTTATGTACTAGTGTTTTCTTTTTGTTCATATGTTGATTTGTATCATGTAAGCATGGACTATTGCGGGTTTAAATAAGTCCCTCGTTTAAACTAACATACTGTATAGATAAAGTTATGCATGTAAGTGTAATAGTGATTGCAGGAATCTTGCTATCGATAACTAGTGATGTTATTTTATATCGACTTTTTCATTGATATCGATACTTTAATGGCGCCTTCATAAAGTTGATTTATTTTTGAGGTTCAGGTAAACATAATAAAATAAAAATGATAATTTATAGGTTTTATATTTGTATAAACATTTTTAAACTAACTGATTTAAATTTTTTGATGGCGTCAATCCAAAAAGAATGATGTAGTGAGTCTTCTTTACAGCTCGTCTTAATTTTCTCCCTTTTCCACCACCAGGATAGCCATTAACACTGTCAAACAGTTCATCAAAACATTCAACAACTTCAGCTGTTGTGGCCATTGTAGCTCCAGAATCTAGACCATGTAATTTATCTGAAAATAAGATTAATGAACACATTAGTAAACAAATAACAGTTTTGTAGAAATAGAGACACTTTGTATATGAGACGTTACGTTGCTCGACTGTTAATTATAGCCCTCGCAGTTGCCACAACAACTAAGAAATGTACGTTAATAAAGCAAAAAAAGGTCCATCAGCATGACGCACAACAAACAATTTTAAGTGATGACATGACAAAAGTTATGGGGCACTAAGGACCCCTCACACTGCTAAGAATATTTTCTGAGGGTGCCACAGTGGAGGGAATTTCTTATTTCCTATATTGGATTAAAATTAAAACATTGGAAGATATGTAGTATGTAAGTATATCTATACCTGCCGTTTCAAATGAAAACTTATGATGTTATAACACTGTCATCTTGCTCCTCGGAGTAATTATGATCAACTGTACCAACCAACCAACCACCCTGAAAAATTGAGAAATATTGCTGTAATACATATTATTATAAGTTGTACTCATTTTAATAAAACCAGCCTATAACTGACCCACTGCTGGGCAAAGGCCTCTTCTCAACAGAGAAGGCACGAGCATTGATTAAAATGCTTGCTCAAGACGGGTTGGCGAGTTGTACTCATACTTATAGTAAAATAATACTGATAAATGGGACTATATTTAGATAACCATACACACCAGCTGTAGTACATGTACATCCTCCTCATCTTGTTCCTTGATCAATTTTTAGTATTTCGAAGTTGATTTTATGTTTTCCCTATAGGTACATTCTGTATATGTTTTTTGTATAAGTCCGCTATATGTTCTTTACGTTCTGTTGGTTTCTCGTTGATTAAAGTTTTAATAAAAAAACTTATAACATCTCAAATCAAAAAATAGTCCTCTTTTTACTTGATCTGAGTACTTATAACAAAACGACTTTTACATAACACTAAGCGGAACGCCTTATGCAACTTGTTCTGTTTTTCATAGACACGTTTCCTGAGTCCAATGAGGAGGGAATTTGTTGGCACTAGGAAGGCATCCACAGATTTCTAAGTTCATTGTTCTTGGGAAAACTCACTGTTGCATTGCGACCACCTACACAGCACTTTCGGATTCCCATGACGAATAATCGCACATTTAACATGCACAATCAGTATTGTCTCAAACTACAGAGGAAATTGTGTATCTCAACTCAGTAAAATACGAGGAAAATTAAGGAAAATACACTCAGAGGTCAGAATTCTCTGAAGATTTTTGACAATGAGCGCATTATATACTCAAGTGTCATTTTATTATGACACTTGAGTATTTATTGTTATGTGCTTGACAGACACTGACATCACAAAACCAAGATGGCGGCATGGTGCCAGCGATGCTACGCCAGCGCCAAAACGGACCCTTTGGAACTAAAGCTGTCACAGCCGTGACTGCAAAACGTCAAACAAATGACAGCCTGTCATTCACTCGTTGCGCTTGCGGCTAAAGAAGTTCGTTTTACGCGACCGGCGTTATCTTTACACTTATTTTTCTTTCCAAACCTTAATATAAAATCAAAAAAAATCGTAAGTAGCTATATATTAATAAGTGAAGTAAAAAAATACCACTTGGTTATTTTAAACATTAATTAACCACATGACAAACGAATAAGTTTTTCGCATTCTGTGAAACGGAACGTGTACAAAACACGTTCCGTTTCACTGGAACAATAGAAAACTTGTTCGTTTCGTTTCTTCTTAGTCTATTGAGAATGAAAATAATGAAAATGCTTTTTTTCCTGGCCTCATTTGAAAATTCAATTAAACGATACGAAATAAACAAAAAAAAAAGCATTTTTTAAGATATTTTGCATCACTAGACGCGTTAGAAAATTTTCAGGTCAAGACTGGAAATGATTCTTTTTTTTTATGTTTGTTCGCGCATAACTTCGTCGCTTGCCAACCGATTTGAAAAATAATTCTTTTTTTGTTGGAAAGGGTATACTTTCCAAATGGTTCCATAGCCACCAAGTCGGGATCTGATGATGGAATCTTGGCGAAATCGAGGGAACTTTTCAAATTTTAGTGGATAACGTACAGCGATTTTGGTATTTTCTACAACAAATGAAGCATTTGCGTTAGATAAGAACCATTCTACCATCAGATCGGATGATGAAGCCAAGAGTCACGGAACTCCATAATGAGACAATGTATCCTAGTCGTGTTTGGGCTTGTTGTAATTGTAACGGTATGCACTTTCCATGTGTACCAAGTACATGTGACCACTAAACACTGAAAAATAAAAACTTTTTTTGCAAAAAAAAACCGACTTCAAAAAAAAAAAACCCTCCGGCAAGCCGCAGGAGGAGGTAGATTTCGAAGGTGCTGGAGCGTCCGACTATTGAAAATTTGTATAAAGAGTTGTACTTATGTGTACAATCTACAAAAAAAAATATGATTTCAAAATCGTTGTCCTGTAATGGAAAGTTTACCCTTTTTAAATTCTCTCTTATGAGTTTAGCATGGAAACGCCCTCAAACATTTAGTTATAATTTTTTATTTCGAAAACTATAAGTTTTATCGCTAAACTTTGAAGGTAACAATTGTAAAGTAAACAATTTGCTTTCAAAAAAAAATATTTGCGACGCTCAAAATGTTTACTGTTTCGGAGATATGATTTTTTTTCGCAAAACATTTGGAATTTTCAACCCCCTCTCTAATTTAGGGGTTGCATCAAAAAAGTTTTAATTTAACGATGTCCGTATTCGTACTCAGAATGATAAAAATGAGAAACGGTTCAAAAATTTTCCATAGGAAAAAAGTTATGGGCAAAAAACTGATTTTAGAAAAACCGCCCCCCCCGCCGCCCCCCATGGACGAATTCCGCCCATTCACGAACTTAGCCTAAGTTTTGACCGTTTCGATTTTTTGCCCAAGTTTGAAAGCAATCGGTTCATAATTGCGACCTGTAGAGTGTGGCTAAATTTTGCTTGTCACCCATATACATACGTATTCATATATATCCCCGTAGGTGAGAGACCAATATAGGTAGATTTTTTTTTTTTCAAAAAAAGGAAATCTACCTAAAAACAACTTTAGCTTCTGAAGTCGGTGACAAAAAAATTAAATCAATCAAACAAAAGTCACCGACTTCAGAAGCTAAAGTTGTTTTTAACATTTTGTTTTTTTTTTGAAGTTGGTTTTTTTTTGTAGGATAAAATGACCTAATATCTTTCTAAATAATACAAAATATATCAAGAATAGTTTTAACTACTAATTTTTAAATTAAATTGAAATTTTCAATAATTATGAATGGCGCCTGACAGGTCAGGGTATGTTACGATATTTACAAGAAAGTAAAACCTTTTACCCCATATTTCTTTACAATTCATGAAATTGGCAACATTTTGACCATAAACAAGCAAATACCATGGTCAAGTATATTATTGTACGTGATTGTACCATGGCAAATACGAAGTCATTCTGCTGTCAGATCTAAGAGTGTAACGAATAAAACTGTAAACGTAGTGATTATATACTCTGTGAATAAAACTTTCGAGACGAACGTTGTAACGGTTTTTAGCCAAATTGTATGTCAGGGTTTTTTACGCTGTGTTATAAAATTCATAAGTGTTTCGGTGTTGCCTTTCTTCAGACATTTAGTCGAGTTTTAGTAGAATACAGGTATGTATAAATTTGAGTGCTAAATGTTAAATTATAGGTCTAAAATTATCTTTTGAGTTGTGTAGTGCCATGTTGTTACGTCAGTTACGTTACGATATGCAGTGTAACATATACGGCTGACAACGAATGTAACGTACCTGACAGCTAAAAGTTAGTGACACACTCAGGTTTTTATAGTGTCGGAAAAATATACCTACCTACTTTTTTAATATAGTAGATAGTTCCCCCTGTTCCCCCGCGACCTTCCCCCTCGAATACCTGTGTGTGTGACTGATCCCCGTCGCCCGCGCGTTGCCGTTTATAGTGGAATGTTGAATAAAATCGTTTTCTTCAAACGTAATTGTTATTATTCAATGAAAAATACCCAGTTTTAAGATACTAGATTTACCAATATTTTACTGTAAGAACCGTGAAAATATCACAAGTAGTTTAGGAGCAGAAGCAAATTTTATGTTTAAAACAGCCCATCTTTAATAATTTTTTTCGCATAGTATTTGATATGCCTCGAAATTTTCAAATACCGAGATTGGAGTATACATATCAATATCTAAGATATATTTTTTCTGGAATTTTCTGTGGGCTCATTTTGGAGTTATGGGCTTTCAAAAATAATCTTTTAGGGTAGGACAGGCCATAATCGGGACTTGGGGCACCCCCCCGTTAGGTTAGTTAGGTTCCTTTAAACCCTGCACTCGGAAATAGTAACTCCTTCGACTACGCTTTTTAGGGGAATATAAAGTGTTTTAAGGTTAGGTTATATTAATTGGTATTTCTCAGGAATGGTACATTATCTTTTCATGAGAGTGGTACCACTAGGCAAGGGGGACCCCTCCTTCCCTCCACACCACGTGAGTTGACTACCATCGCATGCATTTCACGAATAATAATGCGTTTTATTGTAAGCAGTATGTTTGTTTGACAATATTTCGAGAGTTTACAATATCGCTAGAGAGATTACAATATAACGTGTTTGACAATTTTACGGTGACATATCCACTGATTCCATGATATGCTTCCCACAAAAAAAAACCTACTAAGTAATCAAAGTCACTGATACTTTGATTAGTAGGTTTTATTTGTACAAGAAAAAAGTTTATTAATTTCGAAACTGATCACGGTCTATGTACAGAGACAAGACATAAAGTATGTATAATATTTTTCGGGACTGATTTTAAAACCTTTTATCAAATACTTCTTCCTCCTAGATCATGAGTCGCTTTTTCTCTTTCATGAATACTTAAATTAAAAGAACATTCCTAAATAATTGTATTTTTACAGATGAATTAACTCGTACGAGGCGCAAGGTTCAGTTTATGCTAACCCCCATACGAAAAAACCGTGAGTTTATGTACGTGTTTAAATTTAATTCGAATATTTCAATTCAAAAAAGAATCATCACAATCGGTTCACCCAGTAGAAAGTTATGAGGTAACAAACACACAAAAAAATATAAATCAGTAGTCGAATTGATAACTTCCTCTTATTGAAAGTCGGTTGACAAGGGACACTATGCTCGGCCCTTTTTTACAATTAAATAATTGTTCTGTGGTACTGCTCCGACCCTAAATAAACATATCCCCATACGGACAGGAAAATCAAAATGATAGTATATAATGTTTTTTACCGACTTGCAATTTGACAAATAGTTTTTTTCCGGTGTAATTTAATACGTATAATAGTCCCAATTGTGTATGTTGTATTTTGTACAATAGCTTTTACTTACGTTCATCATTTCAGAAATATATATGGTTTCAACATGAACAATTTACATCTAATTTTCATGACATTATCGTCCTTTTTCGTACAAATGGATTCAGCAAAACAATATGTAAAAATAGTTTACTTATTTTTAGTGCACTTATTTTCATATCTGTTCTTTAA
This sequence comes from Xestia ashworthii, assembly GCA_950022955.1. Lineage (NCBI taxonomy): Eukaryota > Metazoa > Arthropoda > Insecta > Lepidoptera > Noctuidae > Xestia > Xestia ashworthii. The sequence goes on along the minus strand of OX465558.1, from coordinate 9,337,413 downwards.
AAGAACATGAGCATCGTTTCTTTGAAAAAAAATGATTAAAATTAAGAGCATTTTGCCACTATTTCTTATGATTTATAAATTTTCTATCTTTTTCAGGGTTTATTCAATATATCGATGAAGAGTTATGAGTTCTGTAAAGGACCGAAAAACAAGGATTGTGCGATTGGTTCCTTCAATATAACTGCTGAAACTTCTATTTCTGTGGAAGTGGCCGTTGTTGAAAATGCTGTACTGGATAAAGTAAGGTTTTCAATTTCATTATATAGGTGTAACGGGCATTCTGACGCACGATTCTTGACAATTTTCGTATCATAATACGTCGATTTTAAAGTAAAGTTTTAACATATATACAGGGTCACTGCCGTCACTGGTAATTCGACGTATTCCTTGCAGGACATTATAGTAGGGCTATAATGCAAGAAATGAAGCTACCAAATGTTCTACCGAAATTCAGTGGTTTTTGAATTAGGTCGATTTTTAGGTTTTTTTAAAAAATCCCAGATTAAATCATTTAAACCCAATTTAAAAACGATTTACGGCGCGAATGTATTGAAATTTAAGTTATTATCATAGCTGATGACGCAGCAGACCTTTTTGAGTAATTAAAAGTTCAAAAATTCCTACACCTTTAGCAAAAATCACAAATGATTTTTTTTTTTGTCATTTCTGCCATTCCGTCATAAAATGATGTTGTATAGTGAAAAAAAATAATACTACGCCAGATGTACAAAATACTAGAAAAATATCCTTGTCTTATCAGCTCTCTAAATTGGTATAAAACTTATTGAAAAATTATGGACTACATTATGAAAAATGATTTTGATTTTGTAAAACAGGAAAAAAAAGGTAAAAAGTATTCGGAAAATCAAAGTAAACTATTTCGTAAATTATTATTATTTTTAATCAATTTCACTTATAAAACTTCAATAACTCACTTTTTACACATCTTGTTCGACTTAGACGTTCTACCAGTGTGCCACATATTTTTTTCGGTGCACTCGTTCTAGTGATCATGAACAAAATATGCGCGTGTTCACCGAAATGTTCGCGCACATTTGTGAGAGCACACATAGTACCTAGCAGTGGACTCGAGTCAGCGAACACGCATTCTCTGTTCGCGCACATAATTTAATAGTCTAGGGGACCGACCTTCATTCAAGGAATAAATAATATTAATTAGTAAGCTTAGTAACGTGTTGTCGAATAAAGTTACGTAAAGACCATGATCGTCTTAGGCTGCCAAAGTATATCGCTATAATGTGCATACTTAGGCAACTTCAACTCGTTCTTGTTCATCTACGAAGATGTGCTTGTTCATCTACTAAGATTCCTAAGTATTAAAATTGAATAGTAGCATCGATTGACCAATGTAAATCGAAAACAAGATTTGCAGACTGTTTGCAATAGGTTTTTTTTGCCTCATTTTCAATTTTCTCACAAGGTCTGCTGGGAACGTGCGACGCTACTGGTGTCCGAAAATTGTGTTTTCCGGTATTCAAAAATAATTAACTACGTACTGTTTTACATTATTTAAATCAAACAGACGGATTAGATCAAAACAAAATTGAGCTTATTTAAAAAAGCGGTCAGGCAAAGTGACTGAGTTTAATATTTTTGGAATCACAATAACCAATTTACATTTTTAACGGATTTGATCGTAAAAGGTTGAGGCAAACATTTTGGACATGGGCTCTAGTACTAACATGTTTGCCCACAAAGCTACCCACGGCTTTGCCGGTGTGATTGATATTGATTAAAAATAAAATAGTGTTCACGAAATTGTTTAATTTGATTTTCCGAATACCTTTTATGAGATGAACGCCTTCCTGTACTAAATCAAAAACGATTTTCACAATGTAGTCCATGACTTTTCAATAAGTTATAATACCATTTTAAATAGCTGATAAGACAAGGATATCCCACCAAAAACATTCTGTAAAAAACTAGCCAAGTCTCGATAGAGCTGCTTGTTTATCTCTAAAAAGTAATGAAATCTAGACAAAGTCGTGCCAAGTCTAAGGTTCCTTACTGCGATTTCTTTATTATTATAGTTAATGTTGTGTGACTTGGCCGTTGAACATTCTTTATACGTTAGTGGGTACAAGTCAATTTTGTAGTTACAACAGATATAACATTACGTGTAAACAAAATTAATGTTCAACGGCCAAGTCACACAACATTAACTATAATAATAAAGAAATCGCAGTAAGGAACCTTAGACTTGACACGACTTTGTCTAGATTTCATTACTTTTTAGAGATAAACAAGCAGCTCCATCGAGACTTGGCTAGTTTTTTACAGAATGTTTTTGGTGGGATTTCACTTCTTTTTGTAGAAACGTGGGGCATATTGATTTATTTTATTAGATTTTCTTATTTGACATAGTTTTTTTCTTTTTAGGAGTAGTTTTTTTTTATTATTCCATATCTTTCTTTTCTTTTTTCCGGTTCAGATTCTTGTACAGTAGCAACAGTTTTTCGTATTGCGCATTCGCGTTCATTATTTATTCTTTTAGAAAGCCTACGCCGGTTGTATTCGGTGATCGCTCAAGCTTGAGCTTTTATGCTCTTGAAGTCAACATTTATGAGGTGCACCCCATGAAGTTTGGTGACTCGTGAAAGCGCCACGTAGGCTTGGCCACAAGAGAATATGGAGGTGCCAATGTCCATGAGGGCATTTTTTAGACTTAGACCTTGGCTCTTGTGAATTGTTAGAGCATACGCCACACAGATTGGGAATTGTTCCCTGTACACGTATGCCCGGGGTATGATCTCAAACGTTGACTTTATAGGCAATAATTTGTGAATCAAATTATTAGAGAATTTTCGAAGTACTGTTTCTTCATAAAATTCCTAACCTATTCAAATCTTCGAATTGTTATAATAACAACCTGCTAACCTTAGCAAACCTCACGAAATAATAAGCGAAATCAACGAAATGCAAATAATCCCTCCTAATCCCTAGCAAACGTTTTCAAGCGCAGTAGAAGAATGTCGTAAACGACTGTAACGCGGCCGGTTGCCACTTCGCCATATAAGGCTATCGGAAAAACAAACGCAAGCGCGTTTTAAAATACAGTCAGCGCCATCTAGGAACGTTTGCGGGTATCACCGCCACTCTGAATCCAATGCAATATATTTTGACAAAATTTTGAGCGAAATTAATATTTTAGTGTAATTTGTTTATTTAATTTGTGTAATGTTCGAGTAGAATAAAGTTAATCGTTCGACTATTTCTTCTTGTAAACTTGTAAGTATAAGTATAATTAATTAAAATTCTATTCAACTATCCATATCGGACACCAACTACTAAGATATACGAGGAAACAAAAATAATGAATATAAAACAAACCTACATATACTACACATGTATTCTAATACGTAAAATATTAAATAACAAAATCCAGACTAATATAATATTTGTGACAAAACAACAAACACGAAAGATTAACTTAAGACGTGCTAGTTACTTAGTGACCCGCCCTCCTAGAACTAACTATGGTAGAAGAAATTTGGAGTTTGAGGGTGTTAATATTTATAATAAATTACCATCAGTAATAAAAGGAGAACAAAGTTATGCCCGGTTCAAAAAGTTACTAAAAGCCCACACAATTCATACATACAAATAAGTTTTAAAAAAAAAGGTGAACCACATAAACAAAAAGCATATCTTGTAATTAATTAAACTAAAATAAAATAAAAAACCTACTTTAAATCAATATTATATAAATCATTCATGTACCAAAATTTTATATATAAGACAACAAACCTGCTCACAACAGGCTAATCCATTAATGCCACATCCAGTAAAAATCTTACTACATCCGTGTTGTTTTGTTAAAGTTATGATCGAGTTTTGTTATTATTTATCTGTGTACCCACATAATCTGTGCGCTTTACTATTTATAAATTTTAATTTTAGTGTGTTTCTCAGTAAGTGAATTAACTATGTAATTCTTTTGAGAAATAAAGTTATTCTTAAACCTTATAAAAGCCAGTCTAGTCTTATCCAGAGTTTTCCTTTAATTTTATTTATATGCGTATTATGGCATTCGCCCAGCAGTGGGACGCTATAGGCTAGATTAAATTAGAAGATGTGTCCCACTACGCTGGATTTTTGCAATGACGGTCGATTTTTTGTATACTTTTTCTTATAATATTTTAAAGCAGAAGAGTTTGTTTATTTATTTGTTTGTTTGTTTGGTTGAACGCGCTAATCTCAGGAACTCCCAGCTCAAATTGAAAAAATCTTTTTGCGTTGGATAGTCCATTTATCGAGGAAGATTATAGGCTATATAACATCACGCTATGGCCAATGGGAGCGGAGCATCAATACGAAATGTTGCAAGCGGGAAATTCACACGAACGTAGTCGCGGGCAGAAGCTAGTCTCTAATACAGCAGAGACCAGCTGAGGAGAAGAAGTTCATCAGAAACTTCAGACCTTCGATTTTTAACATCAAATGAAGCGGCCCACCAAGTTGAATATTTTTTGGAAAGGCGGTATGTCGATCTCTCTAATAGTTTGGTTGGGCTCTTGTGTTTTCTAATCAAGGTGACCAGGTACTCCAGATCTTCGATTATCCTAGATTTTATAGCTTTTCCTTTATGTGGCCATTAAACCCTAACTCTGTACCAAATTTCAGCTCTCTGAGTTTATGGGAAGTACTAGTTCTATTTTGATGATCATGAGTGAGTGAGTGAGTGTCGTTCGCTTAACTTCGGAACTAAATGACCTATAGACTTGAAATTTTGGATTTTAAGTATGTGTTTATAGCTTACTGGATGACGAAAATTTCTGCGTTCTGGTCTTATCCAGAGGTTAAAATAGGGGCCTGAAAATGCGGCGAAATGGTTCCAGTAATGGATGGTACGGCAGTGTTTGCTTCGCGCTCGACTTAGCGGGGGCACTGCCGTGCCCCCCGATTTTTTTAGTAATTTGTACATCTGGCGTAGTATTACTTTTTTTCACTATACATCATCTTTTTATTAAGAAATGGCAAAAATTACAGAAAAAAATTGTTTCATTAGCGATTTTTACTAAGAGTTCTGAATTTTATGAACGTTTAATTATTAAAAAAGGTCTGCGGCGTCATCAGCTATGATAATCATTTAAATTTTTTGTACATTTGCGCCGTAAATCGTTTTTAAATTGGCTTTAAATGATTCAATCTGGGATTTTTCATAAAAAACTAAAAATCGACCTAACTCAAAAACCACTGAATTTCGGTAGAACATTTGGCGTCTTAATTTCTTGCATTATAGTCCAAGATAACGTCCTGCAAGGAATACGTCGAATTACCAGTAACCCTGTATATTATAACTCACACACCGCACAATCCTCACTAGTCACACTCACACCCACACTCACTCACTCACTCATGATACACATACCACACGCACACGCGCGATCTGGCTATTCGCTATCCTCCTCCTCTGCATAACGTTCACTCATTTGCAGAGCTGTTTGTATAATCTAAAGTTACTTTTTTAATTTTTATAATTTTATTTTATTTTATTTGGAAGTTTTGGATTTTTATTATTTTTATTTTTACAATTTTTTTGTTGTTTTTATTAGTCTTGCATGTTTACATTGTCTACATTTCAATTACATAAACTGCCAAGTGCGGAGTCTCCTAATACAAGCAATTTCTTGCTTAAAAGGTTATCTCCAATAATTATGTATCAAAACGCCTACTGTAATTGAAATAAAGATTTTTATTTTACTTTTTTATTTCCTTTATTCAATTTTTTAACAAATTCTTTACATTTTTAAATATTAATATAAAAAATACATAAAAAACATTTAAAAATATAAAAAATTTTAGCCCACCGGTATCGGGAACAGGGTCCAAGCTACCGGCGGTCAGGGCTCCAGAGAGAGGAACCTCCTAACAATACGAGCCGTGTCCAGGAGTACCGCTCTCTGAATCAAGCCCTTGATCCAGCTGCCTAACGAGAGCCTCCTCAGGTATTGGTCGAGGCTTTTGGCAATTAAGCCATGGGCCGACACGACTATCGGCACAATGATCGCCGAGTCCACTTCCCACATGTCGACAACCTCGCGAGCCAAGTCAAGATACTTGATTTGTTTATCTTTCTCGGCTTTCACGAGGTTCTCATCATGCGGGACCGTTATGTCAACAATCATTGCGCGCCGCTCTGATCGATCCATCACCACTATATCAGGCCTATTGGCTATAACAGTCCTGTCAGTGATGATGGATTGATCCCAGTACAGTGTGATACTGCCATTATTGAGAACTGGGTCGGGCACATACCTATAGTAGGGCACTTCCGATTCCACAAGATTGTATTTTAGAGCAAGTTGCTGATGGATAATCCTGGCTACAAGGTTGTGTCTGTGCAAGTATTCTCCGTTAGCTAGACGAGAACACCCGGAGATAATGTGACGGATTGATTCGCCTGGACGGTGGCATGCCCGACATATGTCAACCGTACCGTCCTTCACAATAAATCTCCGGTAGTTATTCGTCATCATAACTTCATCCATAATTGCACACACAAAACCTTCGGTTTCTCCGAAGAGGTCCCCGGATCGCGATCGTAGCCAGGACACGGACGCTAGAAAATCTACATCGGGCCCATGAAGAGCCCGGTAAAAGCGCCCGTGAAGCTCCTTGCTCTGCCATTCTTTCCTGCGGTCATCAGTAGTAAGTACTACAGGTTTGCGCCAGTTCTCTTTAGCCAAGGAGAGCGGGGTGAGGCCCTTGTCCATCGCGACCACATCTCGATGCATCCCCACGTCGGCTTCTAGGAAATATTCCCTGAGACTGCATATCTCACGATTGTGGAGAGTCTTAGCGTTTAAAAATCCTCGACCCCCACACTTCCGCGGGATATACAGTCTCATTACCGAAGAACGCGGGTGATGCATTCGATATGCCGTCAACAATTTACGGACCTTCGTATCCAGGGCGTCTAGTTCTGTTTGAGTCCATTTGAGTATGCCGAAATAGTACATCAAAACCGGCATGACCCAACCGTTGAAGGCACGCACCTTATTTCCGCCCGATAAAAGACTATTAAAAAAACTATTAAACACTTTTTTCAGGCGGCCCAAGAAGCGCTCCTTCAACGATTGCTTCATGTCAGCAACATTGATCCCCAACGCTTCCGACATACCCAAATACTTATAAGTTTCGGTTGCTGAGAGCGATCTAAGATTTATGGAATCTGAGAGCTGGGTTCCCACAGATTCCACAATCTCCCCTCGCTTTACATGCATGACCGCACATTTGTCTACACCAAATTCCATCCTGATGGCGCTACTGAAGGTTTCAGTCACCTTCAGTAGCTCCATCAGTTGCAAATCGTTGGGGGCAAAGAGTTTCAAGTCATCCATGTAAAGAAGGTGAGATATAACCCGACCATCTTTCCGCAACCGATACCCTAGCCCTGAATCCTCCAGCAGCGTGCTAAGAGGATTCAAGGCTAAGCAGAACCAAAGTGGGCTCAAACTATCGCCCTGAAATATACCTCGCTCTATCCTTATCGGCTCGCTATTCCTCTGAATTTGCCGACATCCTGGATAGCGAAGGACTGTCCTCCATTGCCCCATACACGACATCAGGAAAGCGCGCAGAGTTGCATCAACTTTATACAACTCTAGCACCCTCATGAGCCATGTATGTGGCACCGAGTCATAGGCCTTCTTATAGTCTATCCAACATGTCGACAGATCCTTTCGGGCACGACGAACCTGTTGACTAATGGCCATATCAATGAGGAGTAGCTCCTTAGTACCACGGGACCCATTCCTACATCCATTTTGGGAAGCAGACATAATAGAATTGTCATGTATATGTTTGCTAATTTTAGTTCTCAAAATGGATGTAAGAACTTTATAGACTGTCGGGAGACACGTGATCGGTCGATAATTTTTGGGTTCCGTAGTACTACCTGATTTATGGAGCAGGTGGGTTATACCTGTTGTAAGGAACTCTGGCAGCGACCCCGACTCTAAGGCTGACTGGAATAGGGTCGCCACGAGCCAATCGCCACGCCAGCGAGCATGCGACCTTCTAAACCATTTAATCCAGAAGTTGTGCAGCCCATCCGGCCCTGGAGATTTCCAATTAGGCAACGGACGGACTGCACAAGCTACGTCTTGGGGGCTAATAGTACTTGCCCCCATTTCTAGTACTGGATCGCACGCTCGCTCAACCACCCGAGTCCATTCACCCTCAGCATGGCTGACAGGCACCGACCAGATGCTGCGCCAGAACGAACACATAGCATCATCATCCGGCAGGCGCGTGTCAGCCACACCTTGGTCCGGTCGCTCCCAAGCCCTATAAACCCACCTTTCATCTCTTTGGAATGTGCGATTTTGAGTGTATCGGTCCACCCGCCGCTTATACCTACGAATACGGCCTGCCCATGCATACACTTTCTGCTTCAGGAAGTCAATGCGCTCTGTGACACGGGATATGTAGTCTCGAGGACTGATATCAGTCCCCGAGAACGCCCGCCTCACAAAACGCATCACCCTAGGGCGAGTATTGCCCTCCCTGAAGCAGATCAATTTGCCGATGAGTGCTCTGGCCCCACCAATACGTTGTTCAATCCTGTACTGCCATGCCGGTACGGCTGGTTTTGGTCGTGTAGCTCTGTCATCAGAAAATTTAACATGAGCTACACGACATGCCGCTACGGCCGCACAATACAGGATCGAGTGAATATCGGTGAGGTCTTCGCAGCTATCAAAATAATTTGACAACTGCGAATCCAGAACAGCCACCAGCATCTTATTTTTGTTGTGCATGGGCAAACGAGGTAAGCGTGGTCTAAGTTCGGGTGTCATGAACCGATATTCCCGAATCGCACCCTCCAAAGCACTCCTCATATCCTCACTGCACTGGGTACTTACATTAGTAACCATGTCACTACTCACGTCGCCATCGCAATATGGTGTTGTTACGGTAGACTGTGGTGGGACCACAGCCTGCGACGGCGGCGTGGCCGTGACACGGCTACTCTGCACTTCAGTTCGCTTTTTTATTATTATTATTATAGCTAGCCTGTATTGTCCCACGAACTTTGAGAAAAGCTATGTCCGGCAGTGTTATCCACCACGTGGGCCCAGTGCGGGCCAGTGTACCATGTCTTCGAAATTTCTTTTGCAAGACATGCCGTCTTCCTCACGATTCATTTTGTTGAGGACGTGTTAAAGCTTCTTCTTCATCTTCAGACGGTCCCTCAGTACTGAGGATCGTGGTCACTGGACCCCTTCAAGCAGACAATCTGCCCCGTTCCAAAGTTGCCATCACCATCATCTTCCTGCCCTTTTCCCATTTTATTTGGGGTCGGCGCAACACGTTTTCTTCTTCCATTCTCCCCTTCGCTAAGTTGCCATCGCCACCTGCTGAAATTCACTTGAGGACATTGCCTCTTTTACTTGGTCGGACCATCGTGTTGGCGACCGGCCTCGCGCTTTTCAAGGCTGCTATCTCCTCTTCGCATTATGTGGCTGAAATAGGACAAAATACGATGTAGCCAAACTGTAGACAATCAGGGCCTCAATTCTGCTATTACAATAGTGTCAGAATAGTCGATCATTGATTTCATAATGATCAAGTTCTGTCAAGTTTTGACAAGTTTGATAATCTACTAATATAATGGCGTCATCAACACTTCTCAATGAACAACCTCTGACACTCCATTGAAAGAAATGTCATAGAATATTAATCTCGTACATGAAATCTGGCATGAATAAATGTTCGCATTTAGTAGTAGATTTCGAAAACCATTTGTACTAATGGTTTTATAATAATGACAATACGAAAATGCTATTAAAACACAATTTTATTACGAGACCATCGAACGACCAATGATCGACCATAGTGAATTTAGCAGATTACGAGCTTTAAGCAAAATGACAATAGGATGGGTATGGAATCGTGTTGGAGTGACGAATTTATACAAATAGCAGAATTAGGCCCCAGGGCCTCAATTCTGCTATTACAATAGTGTCAGAATAGGCGATCATTGATTTCATAATGATCAAGTTCTGTCAAGTTTTGACAAGTTTGGTAATCTACTAATATAATGGCGTAATTATGACTTCTCAATGAACAACCACTGACACTCAATTGAAAGAAATGTCGTAGAATATTAATCTCGTACATGAAATCTGGCATGGATAAATGTTCTCATTTAGTAGTGGATTTCGAAAACCATTTGTACTAATGGTTTTATAATAATGGCAATACAAAATGCCATTAAAACTCAATTTTATTACGAGACCGTCGACCGACCAATGATCGACCATAGTGAATTTAGTAGACTACGAACTTTAAGCAAAATGCCAATAGGATGGGAATGGAATCGTGTTGGAGTGACGAATTTAAACGAATAGCAGAATTAGGCCCCAGGTCTTGATATCAAGTTGGGAAAGGATAGACACATTTGTGCGTTTGGCTATCCATGGAATTCGGAGCATCCGCCTCCAGCACCACATTTCGAATGCGTCTATTTTCTGTCTGTCTCTTGTTTGGATTGTCCACGTCTCAACCCCATGGAGGAAAATCGGGAAAACTAGTGTTCTGACTAAACGGGCCTTCCTTTTAAAACCTATACCACGATTTTTCCAGATGTTCTGGAGGCGTGTCATGGCATCTTTAGCCATGGCTATTCGACGTTTTATTTCAGGGACGCAGCTACCTTCATTATTTATATTAGAGCCCAGATAAACGAAACTGTCCACAGTATCGATGCCTTGGATGTTATAGGCACCCGATAGCTTTCCCGCACGATCTATGACCATAAGCTTGGTTTTTGCTTATGTATTGCAAGCAACCTCCAATCTGTACAGTATCTCTAAAGATTACTACTTTGTGAAATAATCGTTGTTTTAAAAATAAAACATTTAATTTGTTATAACAACCTTTTATTTGACCTGCCTTGATAGTTACATAGGAGTATTTATCATGGTCAAATCTGAATGTTTGGGGCGGGCACACCTTTTTTTTCACCTTTGAAGAACCATAGAACCATCACGGACATGACTTAAGGTTACAAAACTTAGGGCACGCCACGATCCCTGGTTCAATCCATGGTCCGGAGCGAGACGGAATGGGAAGCCGTCACCTCCTTCTGCGAAGCAGTCATGCTGGCGAAGGAGGTGGCGGAACAAGAGAGGGAGAGAGCCTCTCTTCCCGGCCGCCGCGGGAGACGCACCGGGCGTCGGGGGCCACGTGGTGGCTACCGGCCACCGTAGATGCGGGCCTGTGGACGGTTAGCTATGGGCTAGCTAGCCGTCCGTCCGTCTAGTGACGACAGGCCGTGTCGACGGCGCGTTCGTGTTCCACGCGCGCCTCAAAGAGATGTCAGCAGAAGAGAGGGGCCCGCAAGGGCCGAAGCCTGCCGGGGTTGCGGGACTGTTCGAAAGAGATACCGCGGCCCCGGAACGTAAAGGGCGAGGAAGGAACATGGATGGGTTTTAGTCAGTACGAGTCTGACACTCCCTCCCGCTCCGCCCAGAGTGGGAGAAGTCATTTGATGATTTCCCATCCTAAAAAAAAAAAAAAAAAAAAAAAAGGGCACGCCACGATAGTGGCGATAAGTCCCCTCTTTGAGAAGTGGCTCGAGAGACACCACGGCGTCCTCACCTTCCGCCTGACGCAGGCCCTCACCGGACACGGATGTCGGGAGGTTCCTGCATCGAATCGGGCGGGAGGTAACGCCCGGGTGTTTCCACTGCGAGGATCGACCGGAGGACACGCTGGAAGTTTGCCCGGTGGAGCACTGCCGTGTCCTCGTAGCGGCGATCGGTGGCGGCAACCTCTCGCGTCCGGCCCAGGTTCAATCCATGCGCCTCAAAGAGATGTCAGCACATTGAAGGGGCCCGCAAGGGCCGAAGCCTGCCGGGGCTGTGGGACTGTTCGAAAGAGATACCGCGGCCCCGGAACATAAAGGGCGAGGAAAGAACATGGATGGGTATTAGTGTATTAGTCAGCAAAAGGCTGTCACTTCCCCGCTCCGCCCAGAGCGGGAGAAGTTATTTGATTTCCCATCCGTAAAAAAACAAGTTACAAAACTTTGTTGATCTAGTCAAATTCAAGGAGGTATCTATGCTAATGATGTTCGACCCGGATCGATACGAAAATGAGTACCTACCTAGTTTGTTTTTTCTTATCTACGGAAATTGGTAAGTGTAAACCACCCGTAATTAAACGCAGCCCCTTTGTAACTAGCCCTATTACCGCGCCTTCACACACGCAAATAAACGCACACAGCGCCATATCGCGCGTTTTCAACCGACTGCCAAAAAGAGGAGGTTCTCAATTCGTCTGTTTTTTTTTTTTTTTTTTTTTTTTGTGCTTGTTACCTCAGAACTTTCGACTGGGAGAACCGATTTTGATGGTTCTTTTTTTATTTGAAAGCTGGTGCTTCCCGTTTGGTCCCATTTTAATTTGTTGAAGATCTGATGCTGATCTTCGGAGATATACAATGGAACTCTTCAAAAATAGATGGCAAATCTGCAATGATTGCTGCATCCGCTTGCAGGTTCATTGTTTATACTACATCATGACGTAACATCACGCCTGTATGCTCTGAGGGGGTACGCAGATGTGTACAATGTACCCAGATTTCGACAATGTTTGTTACCTCAGAACTTTCGACTGGGTGAACCGATTTTGATGATTCTTCTTTTATTTGAAAGCTGATGCTTTCCGTGTGGTTCCTTTTCAATTTGGTTAAGATCTGAAGCTGATCTTCGGGGATATAAATGGATCTCTTCAAAAATACACGGCAAAGCTGCAGTAATTGCTGCAATCGCTTGGTTGTTTATTGTTTATACAACATCATGACGTAACATCACGCCTGTATGCTCTGAGGGGGTATGCAGAAGGGTACAATACACCCAGATTTCGACAGTTAGACGTTTAAAGTTCCATTTAATGGGATCCCGGAGAAATAGAGGTAACTCCTTAAATTTATAGGCACACCAGAAGCGGTTTGGGTAGTTTTAGGAAGATTACTTTCTCGGAGTGATCCCATTTCAATTTGATAAAGATCTGGTGACTTCGGAAGATAGGCAACGGAACTCTTTAATAAATGATAGCAAATGTACTGGGATCGCTGAAATCTCACGTCCGTCTATTGTTTACAAAAAATCACACCGATACGCTGTGAAAGGGTAAGCACATGTGAACCACTAAAAAGTGAAAAATAAAAACTTTTTTGCAAAAAATATAACCGACTTCACACAAAAAAGTGAAAAATAACTTTAGCTTCAGAAGTCGGTGACAAAAAAACGAAATCAATCAAACAAAGTTCACCGACTTCTGAAGCTAAAGTTATTTTTCACTTTTTTGTGTGAAGTCGGTTATATGTTTGCAAAAAAGTTTTTATATATTGATTATTTATTTACTATTTATTTTATTTTATTATGTATTTTGTGACAAGCTCCTGAACTATGACTAAGATGCCAAACTACACCGTGTATAGATCAGCATTATTTTATTCTAATGCACTTTAATAAAGCATGTTTTTAAAATTAAATATGTTTAATCTTTCAGGGTAAGGTGATATCATTTTTAGCTGAAAACAATCAAACTCTACGGATGGCGTTTAACAAGCCTTGTCAGAATTTGTTTCTTAGGCCAATTTTTCAAGCTTTTTTCAATGTCAGCAGTCGATGTGTTATAGCAAAAGTAATTATTTTATCGTTATTATTTTAATTTTGTACCTATTTATTAGGATATGTCTAAACCCACGTCCTTATCAAATCGATCGATCGGTCGCGTGAGACGTGTTCGTCAAGATCATGTCACTCTACGGAAATCTGAAAGGTGCACTCTGTCAGCCACACAGCGAGTTCGCAGAACAAAACGGACGCGGCAAACGGCAGCGCACGCGGCGCACGGCACAGACAAGTGTGTGTTAGGACACGGCCTAAGTTATCCTAAAGAGTAGGTATGCATTTTTCAAAGGCTCGGTAGCCAATAAGTAACAAAACAAGGATAAGTAAGAACAAGTAAACAAGTAACAATAAGTAGGAATAAGTAAGAAAACAAGAATATGTACTAAATGTACCGAATGACTCTGTATAAGAAAACAACTATTAATTAATTTTGTATCTTTTTCAGGGCCTCTACAAAGTGAACATTAACTTCGAAGATCTTTTTCATAAATATTACGGTGGAATGTATCTGTATGGAACACACATGTTTAAAGCAGTGTTTTATAGTAAAGACTGCAATTTTTTATGTACCAAAACAGTTCTAGTTTTAACACCCCGTAAATAGTTGGTAATAAAAGCTACAAATATAGATAGTATTGCGCATTATTTTTGTCTTCATCGTCACACAGTATATTTGATAAAAACAGCGTCAAACTTTTGATTTGATGAAAAAAACTAAAAATATAGATATACCCCCTGATGTAAACATTATTTTTTTTGTGATTTTGTTGCATGAAGTATCATATAGGTTTATGGTGCTTTTGTCCACCAGAACTTTATTAATTTAATTTAGGAAAAAATATTTAAAAGAAAAAGAGATATTTAGAAAGAAGAAAGGCAGCTTCCCATATAATCTGGGGACCACACTAAAAACTCGCGTAAATTCATAAAAATACTTTCAAAAGATAGGTCTGGGTGAAATTAAGAGAAAAGGTAATCACAGAATATTTTTCTAATATCGAATTGGAGTATAATAACACAATTAAATAGTTAGTTAGTCTTATTATAGAAATTCACTGTTTCTACGTTTCGATATTACAAATACTTTTATTGTTCAGATTTGGTTTCTTCTTTTTTTCTTTGAGCAGCTTAAAAAATATATTACGTGGAAAGAAATGCCTCGTAATTGTTTTATACTTTCATTGATGAACGCTTATGAAATTAAGAAAGCCCACAAATGCTGATCTTCTTTGATGAAAATCATTTTATATTTTGAGTTCAAGTTTCTCTCCGTATTAGGATATTCCTTTAAACTTATATAGCTAAGACATGTATAGACAAACAAACCCAAACCTACAGGGAATCCTGAATGAATGACCCCTTGATACCGTGGCATCCTTAAATCATGATGATAAGTTCTCCTTAAAAACTTTAAAGTCATATATATTTTGATGGAGAGCACCGATTACAAAGAAACAAAACCTTCTCTAAGTTTTTGATTATATGCACAATATTAATTTGAGCATTGAATCAAACCACATTGGTTTTATAATTTACACGTGATGCTATAACAAAAGGGCTACGTAGAGACACACAGACACAGATGAAAATTTAAGAAATTCTTTAACAGCTTAAGGCGAGGATTTACTAATTTTGAACTTTTTTGAACATGTGTAACGTTTCAACTATAAAACAGAAAGCAATGAAAAATTATTTTATTATTATTGAACATACGACCAAGCAAAAGCCAAAACATGATATCAATAAGTTGGCTCGATAAAAAAAAATCACAAACCTGACTCTAATTTGTGTTTTCAAACGTATTTTTTTATATGAGAATATGTCTCAAAAAGTATTGAAAATTACATAAAACAATCAAACATTATTTATAGAAGGGACTCGCAAAAAAAAATTGGAAAAAGTGCTATATTTTTTTTAATAAAAATAAAATTGCTTTGGCGGGTCACGAAAGTCGAGAAATACACCAGCCAGTGCTCGCCGAAGCGTGACCGAGAGCGGACGCATGTCGCTTTTTTCACAGAGCTACCCCTCATAATTGTTACGCAAAGTTTTTGTATCTTTTTATTATCTTTTAGCTGAAGTTTATTTTGAAATAGTTTTTTTATTAGTTATAGGTACATTATTAGTTTTAAGAATTTGTTTATTTTATTTAAATTTCCCCGAAAACAGGATGGGTAATAAAAAAAATAAAAGATCTTATAAAAATAAGGCCTGGTCCCGGTACAAAAGGCAACGAAGGAACAGGAACGGGGTGGGTTGCCGGCACCGCGTCGCGGCGCGGCCCGCGCAATCGACTCGCTCACCCGCGCAATCGACTAGTCCATCCGCGCAATCGACTAGCCCATCCGCGCAATCGACTAGCCCATCCGCGCAATCGACTCGCCCACCCGCGCAATCGACTCGCCCACCCGCGCAATCGACTAGCCCATCCGCGCAATCGACTCGCCCACCCGCAAAATCGACTCGCCCACCCGCGCAATCGACTCGCCCGCTACTCGTCTGCGTCAACGAACTGGCGGGGAACGCGGTACCGAATTCATACTAGCATGCCGCACTACAAGCGGGCCTTAAGCGCCATGTTTACAGATTTATTATTTGAAATAAATGATTCCCAAACTGTCGTTTAAGTGTTAAAAAAAAGTATGTTTAAAACAATGATTTGGAAATCTTAAACTTTAAAAAAAAAAATACTTTGTTACAAAAAGTGAAAACCGGGTGGGTTTTGAACGTGCGAACCAAAGTTACTATCGGCAATCTTACAGAATCAAACAAAATCAATAACAATTCAATGTCTTTACTGAGGCTTGAACTTGCGACATGCGATGCGATGTTCGAAAGGCGGTAGCCGTCACCGACGGGCTATTTGCTCTAATGACAACAGGTTTAAAATAGTTATTCTATAACAAAGCACGTTATGACAGTTGTCAGTTGTTAAACAGTTGAAAAATATAGACGAAATGCAATATTGCTCACCCCCGTTAGTAATTAGCGTGATTATATATGGCCTATGTCCTTCCCTAGGTTGAAATACATCTCCATGCAAAAATTCTTTGCGATGTCCGATCAGCCGTTTTGTTGTGAAAAGGTAGCAAACAGACAGACAAACAGAGTTACTTTCGCATTTATAATATTGGTTTGGACATCACACGTCTCCGAAATCATACATTACAATGAAGTTCTTGAGTGCATTGAGTTTCTGCTTGAATACTCGTGCTGTAATGTCGTGACGAAAGCTATTATCATTTAGACTATTTCGTTTATCAAAATATAAGCAGGTAGTAATGCATCATACGCACGATGAGTTTCCCTGACACGCAGAATCAAATTATCGCAAGACTCTAAATTCTCACCAGCGACCATAAATAATGGCAACTTCGTTCAACGTCAACAAAATGTGAAGATAAGCAAACTATATAAATGAAAAGTATGTATTTAAAAATGTTTAAAATCTTACAACATCAAAAAAATGTATGGTTACAAACACTAAAAGTAAAAAGCGGTTGGAGATCGAATAAAATCTTAGACCAATAAAAAATCGAAATAAATCACAAAAAGTAATCTAAAGGGTTTTGAACCTTCGATCAGTGGGTCATAGGCGGCCTTGAATCTATTAGGATATCTGTTCCACTGACTGTTTGCCTAAAATAGCTATTGGCATGCATGCGGTGAAACAATTGAAGACTTTGGACATGCTGGGTTAATTTCGTGTTTTTTTTTTAAATATCATTTTTTTTTTTTCATAGAAACCTTCTCCTGACAATAACAGACCCAACAAAAAAAGAATTAGTGAAATCGGTCCAGCCGTTCACGCGTGATGCCGTGACCAAGGGAAATAGGGATTCATTTTTATATATTATAAATGAAAAGTATGTATTTAAAAATGTTTAAAATCTTACAACATCAAAAAAATGTATGGTTACAAACACTAAAAGTAAAAAGCGGTTGGAGATCGAATAAAATCTTAGACCAATAAAAAATCGAAATAAATCACAAAAAGTAATCTAAAGGGTTTTGAACCTTCGATCAGTGGGTCATAGGCGGCCTTGAATCTATTAGGATATCTGTTCCACTGACTGTTTGCCTAAAATAGCTATTGGCATGCATGCGGTGAAACAATTGAAGACTTTGGACATGCTGGGTTAATTTCGTGTTTTTTTTTTAAATATCATTTTTTTTTTTTCATAAAAACCTTCTCCTGACAATAACAGACCCAACAAAAAAAGAATTAGTGAAATCGGTCCAGCCGTTCACGCGTGATGCCGTGACCAAGGGAAATAGGGATTCATTTTTATATATAGAAGAAGACTAGCTGACCCTCGCAACTTCGTCTGCGTAAGACGATCCAACAGGTCCTAAAATTAGCGCGTTCAATCAACCAAACAAACATACTCTGCAGCTTTATAATATTAGTACAGATTCAAGTAAGTAACAATTTATTTTTTCTCGAATAGGTTTACATTAATCGCCAAATATTCTACTTATGTTTTTCCAAATAAGGGCTCTTCCCTCGACTGCCTTACGTTTCTATCCTTGGGCACTCGACGATATCATACTCCAGCTAGGTCGAAAGTTCTCATCAAGTGGCATGACTGAGCGGCGGCGGCGACACGTTAAAGCTGCTTCAAACTGTTGCGGACCTCTCGCATCTGCCTTCCTTCTCCAAAGACAGACCTTCGATGGTAGTCATACTCCAGGCAGGTCAACACAACATGATGTAGATGCTGTAAACTCTTGAAAACCTATTGCAAATTCTTTTCGTCTCCAAGCCTCCATCATGAGACCTTCAATGACAGTCATACTCCAGCTATTTCTCAAGTTCTCATCAAGGTGCATTAAGTGAGCCCAATGACGATATAGCTGCTGTAAACTGTTGAGGATGTCTTGCAACTGCCTTCAGTCTCCATCGTTAGACCATCGATGATAGTCTTACTCCAGCTAGGTTTAAAGTTATCATCAAGGTGCACGAAATGAGCCTTAAACACGATAGAGCAGATTTGAAGTGTTGCGGACCTCTTGTGACTGCCTTTATTTCTACCGTTAGACCTTCGATGATACTCATACTCCAGCTAGGTCTAAGGTTTATATCAAGGTGCATGAAATGAGCCGACACAAGATAGACCTGCTGTAAACTGTTTCGGACCTCTTGTGACTGTCTTCCGTCTCCATCGTTAGACCATCGATGATAGTCTTACTCCAGCTAGGTTTAAAGTTATCATCAAGGTGCACGAAATGAGCCTTAAACACGATAGAGCAGATTTGAAGTGTTGCGGACCTCTTGTGACTGCCTTTATTTCTACCGTTAGACCTTCGATGATACTCATACTCCAGCTAGGTCTAAGGTTTATATCAAGGTGCATGAAATGAGCCGACACACGATAGACCTGCTGTAAACTGTTTCGGACCTCTTGTGACTGTCTTTTGTCTCCATCGCTAGACCTTCGATCACAGTCAAACATCAGCCAGGTCTAAAGTTGTCAAAAAGGTTTATGAAATAAGCCCGAACACAATCTTCTTCTTTATCGTGTGGTTAGTGCCTAACATTTCCACGAACATACTGTATACCACTACTAATTGAGTTTTTAATGTACCTAAGAATATTCTTAATATTACTAAAATCATTCATTTTCGGATTTTCCTGATGTCTACTGCAATAACCTACATGAAACGATAGATCCAATCTGGTTTTATTTACTAAATATAATAAAGAACCAATTAACTGACGATATTTATGTACATCATCAACTCCACCTTTCCCCTCTTGATGTATGTACATCAACTAAAATATCAGGATGACAACTATCCTTTAAGTTTTCAACTTTAAACTTTTCAAAAATTTGTTTAATATAACTTTCTTGATAAATCTTAATATAATTTTGTTCTACTTTAACATCAAACCCTATAAACTTTTCAGTTTTATCAAATTTACGCATGTCAAATTCAGTTTCTAACTTATTAATAATTTTATTTAAATCAATTTCATTTTCACCAATTAAAATTCCATCATCAACATAGATAGCCAAATAAATTCCTTTATCTTTATTCAGAAACACACATGGATCAGATTTCAATTGAAACAAACCTAATTTCTTGAAAAATTCCGTCAATCTTTTATTCCACATAAGTGGTGCTTGTTTTAATCAATAAAGACTTTTCTTTAATTTACAAACTTAATTTTCTTTATCTTTAATGTCATATCCTAAAAGTATTTCCATAAAAAATTCTTCATCTAACTCTCCATATAAAAATGCTGTCTTCACATCAAATTGCTTTATTTTTAAACCTTTTTGTGCTGCAATAGCCAACAACAATCTAACATAGTATTAACCACTGGACTATATGTTTCTTTATAGTCAACATTATGCTTTTGAAGAAAACCTCTTGCTACTAATCTCGCCTTATATCTTCCACCAGGCTTTATTGTAAATATCCATTTGTTTGAAATTATTTTTCTATTCTTTGCTTCACACCTGTTCACAATTTCCCAAGTTTTGTTTTTCTCTAACGAATCTTTCTCCTCCATCATTGCTTTACACCATAAATCTTTATCAAAACTATTAAAAACATCTGTATACGTTAAAAATGAAGTTTCTAAATCATAATCTTTCAGCCATGATGGCAATCTTCTCTCTCGATTTGGTAAAATTCTCCGTCCAACATTAATTGCTTCAACTGCATCCTCAAACTCATCACTGGTTTCAACTCCTGTATCATTTCTACCTTCCCCTCTCAAAACATTATTATCTTCAACATCAACTCCAACTCCAGTATCTTCAACATTAACTCTAACATCTTCAACATTAACTCCAACATCTTCAACACTAACTCCAACATCTTCAACACTATCTTCAAAATTATCAAAATTATCTTCAACATCTTCACCACTAACTTCAACTTCAACATTATCAAAACTATCTTCAAACACCTCATTATCTTCAATATCTCCTTCAACACCAACAGCTCTATCACCACTTTCACTACGAAAAACATCACCAACAACTACATCATCATTAACTCCATTATTAATATCACCACGAAGATCACCATTATCTCCACTACTAAAACCATCATCACCAATATCAACACTCACCTCTTTAAATAAATTATCTAACTCACTCTGTTTCACTTTACGATTACAAAATTTTAAATAATCCGCAACATTACTCTTATTATTATTAAACAGTACATCTCTCGAATAAACAATTCTAAAATCAGAAGGATCCCATATCTTATAACCATTATTTGTAAACCCTACTAAAAGCCCTTTGCTACTCCTTTGGAGTCAAGTTTCTTTAATTGATAATTATTTTTATAATATGCTAAAGATCCAAAAATATTTAAATGTTTTAAATTCGGTATTCTATTAAACCACATTTCAGCTGGTGTTCTATTATTAATTGTGTTTGCACTCCTGTTAATTAAATAGGCAGATGTTAAAACAGCTTCACCCCATAAAGACGTGGTAGCTGCATATCAAACAGTAACGCTCTAGTTCTTTCCATTAATTACCTATTTAATCGTTCAGTTGTGGAGTGTAAGGAATTGTATAGTCAATATTAATTCCTTTACTATTACAATACATTTTAAATTGTTTACTATTGTATTCGCCACCATTATCGCATCTAAATGTTTTTACTTTTGTTTGAAAATGATTTTCTGCCAAATTTATGTAGTTTATTATTTTTGAAAAGGCTTCGCTTTTCTGTCTTGGCTTTACATGCCGTCGAGAAATAACTCTCAGGCATGCTGTGGTTTTCTCACGATGTCTTTCTTCACCGAAGCAAGCGATCCTTCCTTCCTTATCGTGTGGTTAGTTGCCTAACCTGGTGTCAGAGTTTTTATGCCGCCCATGGGCCTCTTAGAAAATACATCACAGGCATGCTGATTTCCTCACGATGTTTCAGCAAGCGATGACAATACGCACATGAATCCGAAAAATCAGAAGTGCGTGACTTTGATTCGAACACGACTATTTTCAACATAAAATGGGACAAACTTTGCGATACACGCTTTTCAATAAAAAATAATCATGAAAATCGGACTTCTCTGGAAAAAGTTATGCGTCATCATCATCATCATCCATAGTCCGACTTCACCCACTGCTGGGTACAGGCCTCTCTTTGTTTGTGCCAAGCTCTACGCTCTTGTGCCAGTCTCATCCAGGATATTCCCGCAATGGCAACAATATCGTCTGCTTATCTCACCGCTGGACGACCAAAACTTTTGTTTCGATTTCTAGAACGCCACTTGGTCACAACTTTACTCCACCTGACAGCACCGCGCCTTGCTAGGTGTCCTGCCCTACTCCATTTGAATTATCATCATTCATCATTATTTCAGCCGAAATACGTCCACTGCTGGACATAGGCCTATCAAGTGTCGCTACATTGACCGGTCTCGTGGGACTCGCATCCAACGGATTCTTGCAACTTTCATCAGGTCATTTGAGTATTGCTCACCTACATAAAGAAAACAGGCGTTGGATTGTGAACCTCTTCCAAAAAACCAAACATGAGCCATCTGACACGGGCGAATGTCAGTATTATTCTTTCACGGAAAATCATAACACCGCTATTCAGAAAATGGAATCAAATAAATGCATGGAAAGCGGTCGAACAGAGACTCTACCGGCTATGTAGATTTTTAAAGCAGGGTCATTTTGACTATTCTCTGCTTCTCTATCGTGTGATTTTTATTCATTAGTACCATTTTGGTTCAATAGCTACTGAGACATCCCACGGCAAAACGAGGGCTGCACACACCATGGACGGCAGATATTTTATCAGCTACAATGAAAGAATTTATTTTTGATCTGTATTTATACCTATTAAAATAGATAAGTGTGGCAGAAGAAGTCATGCTGCGCCAACCACAAATAAATTGGGATAAGGGCTGAAGCGTGAGCAGCGGTGGCCCCGTGGTGGCGGCCCCGACTTACGAACAGTAAGTCGTGGGTTCAAACCCAGACAGGCGCATTACTTTGTGTAATTTGTTTTCATCACCGCTGCTCTCAAAACGGTGAAGGAATCGTGAGGAAACCGGCATGTCCTAGAACCAAAAATTCGAAGACATGTGACATCTACCAATCCGCACTGGGCCCGCGTGGTAGATTATAGCCCATTCCCTCTCTATGAGAGGAGGCCGTGTCCCAGCCGTGGGAACATTATAGGCTGATGATGATGACGATGGAGGGCTGAAGAATGATGATGATGATGATTTATACCTATTCATGAATGAGTTAATGTTATACCTATACAAATATTTGCAATACATTTATTTTACATTGTTAATAATACATTTAATGGTAATAGCTGCTTATCCCCAATCAAATGGAACTTGATTGGGGACTGCGTACCCCTAAATCGGTTTCGGCGATGATATCGCCGAACATACACATTAGAAAACAAACGAATTGATGACCTCCTCCTTTTAGAATTCGGTTAAAAATGGTTTCTTTCAGAAAACTAGTACGGTTTTCTTTAACGAAACCATTGCGGTATGAGTAACTGTCGTTTCAGAAATTTTTAACGATGTATATTTGACGTTCCCATAAAACAGCAGCTGTATGGTTGCTCCTAGAAAAAAAAACTAGTATTTAGTTGCATCCAATTGGACATTTGGAATGGACTGGAAGCCACCACCAACAAAGGAAAAAGGGCAGATACGGATTTTAACGAATATATAGAAACGATTGTTGTAGAACTTATTATAATAATTGATATATGTGTGTGATATATTATTGAATAATGAGAAACTTGAATTCGTAGATAAAACGGTTTTCCTGGGGCTTACGCTTGATTCAAGGCTACAATGGGGTTCTCATTTAACATCTCTTGCGGGGCGGCTAAATTCAGCAGCATATGCCATTAGAAAAATCCGTCCAATTTACTGATATAGATACCGCTAGACTGGTCTATTTTAGTTACTTCCATAGTTTAATGTCTTACGGTATTTTGCTATGGGGACGGGCTGCAGATATTGAGTCTATATTTATTCTGCAGAAAAGAGCCATCAGAGCTATATATAATCTTCGTAGGCGCGATTCTCTAAGGGAACTGTTTAAGGATATTGGCATTATGACGGTACATTGTCAATACATTTACGAAAACATAATGTACGTTAGAAAAAATTTGCATCTTTTTGGTAAAAGTGGTGACAGACATAATTACAGTACTAGAAATAAGGACCAATTAGTTCAGCCAGGCTTTAGACTCGCTAAAGTAGATTCATCTTTCATGGGGTACTGTTTGAGATGCTATAATAAAATTCCACAAAGTATTCTTGAACTGAATGAGACGAAATTTAAAACATGCATTAAACGCACACTATGTAAGAAAGCATATTACAAGTTGAGCGATTATATCGCTGATAAAAATGCTTGGCTTAATGCTGGTCCTGCTCCACATGGACAGGGGCGCAAAAATTGATAGCATTAAATGGTATAGTTGGAGCTGCTGAAGATTGTACTTAACTATCTTTGCATTGTATAGATTCAATGTTAATATTATATAATCGCATAGCCCATATTGTGTGAGTACTATGTACTAGTAAGCTATCATTCACTGGAAACCTACGGCAGTTCTTGACTTGAATGTGCCCTGGCGGTTGAGAGTATGTCATGCTCACTCAAATGTCTCGCTGATGGTGGCGCGTGTGTCGGACCATTTAGTTCCCTTCAAAATGGTTGAGCTGAATGGTGCTGATCCATGCGTCATGTGCGTGAACGGGCGCTGTCAGTTGTGACTGGTCATCTCTTAGTCGCCATGGTTTATTTGAATTCATTATTTTGTTTTAGAGTTGTATTTTGTTTTGGTTTTGCTATGGACACTTTTAACGTGCACATCTTGCTACATTGTTCTCACATTATATACCATCTCAACATGAATGATGTAACCAAGATTTTGTAACAATATTTTGATTTAAAAGAGTGTCCATGGAGTTTCTTGCCCGTTCTTCTCCATAGAGATCTACGCTAGGTAATGGGCAACTACAGTACTTTCACAGTTTTTATGTCTTGTGACTGGGACTGTAGCTACATTAAATGTTCATTTTTGTTTCGACAATTCAAAAGTGCCTATAACTGGCCTACTTGAAATAAATGCTTTGATTTTGATTTTGATAATCACATTCTTCATAAATATTTTCAGGCTCATCCAACCATAGCACTAAATGTATATCTATGTACTCGTAGTTAGTTGTAACCGAAATTGTTAGGCTTCTATTTACATACTTACGTTTATTTAAGCCATAATTTGAATGCGGCGCACATAAACTTGCGTAACCATTAATTTTTTACCTACTTGATTTGTGGTGAGCCGGTTCATATTTCTACTTAAATTCAATTTAGTTCTGTACACAATTGTTTTCCAAAGTCGTTCCGTATCTTATAGGATTGTAACTACATATTACTGCGTGCACTAGCTAACTGGACAGAGTTTTATGGCTCATCTCAGATAATATTTAGGCTGTGATATCTGCTTAATTAGCAAATCTATTTGTGGTGGTTCAAACTTCGTTTGAAATACTGTTAGAATGAAGTTCTAATCAGCTTGCACTACAAAGTGGTTAACAACCACTGTCCGTCAGTCACAGCGGGCCGAATAGTGCGAAATGAGTGGTTTTTATTTAATTGTAGCCTAATAAATCATTAGATCACAATTCCAATTGTACACTTTGTGAAGAAAATAGCAACAAATATTTGTGTGTAAAAAAAAACTAAAACTTAATGCCGTTTAGGAGTAGTTACGAAATTTAAAAAAAAAATGCTTTACTTTGAACATTTTTTTCATTTATAGTAATAATAAAGTTAGAATTATTTCAATTGTACAAATTAAAGTTTAAAGTCTAATATAGCAACATATTTTTTTTTGTACATTTATATTCACTCATCAAAAAGGAGTTACATGGAGAAAACCTCTCGTTAGCAGATACCACCCCCTTATTATGCACGGTCCTTACACAATCTAATCAAGACCATGTTTGACATTTAAAAATGACTAAAGACCTCTAGACAAAGGCAAACTCGGATCTCATTCTGTTTAACAAAAAAACGTGCGGGGAAGTTTTTGGGGACTGTGTGGTAAGAAGTGAAAATAGTAGTATAGTATATAAGTAACTTGTGAATTGTATCTTCGAGCTGTGTGTGCAATTGTTTATTTTTTTTATTTATGTGTTCATTTTCTTTTTTGCCCCGAAAAATAAAATGATGAATGATTTTGTGTTACGAAAAGCGTACGTGATGGTGACGCGAGTTACATGATTTTTGTTCACTCAAAAAGTGCTCAACGCGCATAGAAGTTTTCACTTCAAAGAAAAACATCGTGGCGTATTGTACTTGGCGATATTAACCTGTTTACATAAATAATAATATTTAAATAGTTTTAAGGGTACTTAAGAAAAATCTACACTACATTTTATACTCCAGTGGAAGAGAAGCAGCATGAGCGAAGGTCAATTGGCATGCGATGTTACTCTAGTTACAGTCAGACTTAGAAAATGTTAAAGAGACATCTCATTCTGTTGGCTCTAAACATTGTAAACGTTTTTTCAGACAAAAATTATGTGAGTACAATGACATTTAAATACGATTTCTTAGTAAACCTGTAAACAGGAATCTAAGCCTATTGCCATCAACCGGGCACAAATCCTGACTCCATGATTGCTACTGAGAAAATCCTAACGGCAAAACCCAATATTACTTTGCCCGACCTGAAAATCTAATACAGGACCTCTTGCTCAGCAGACGAGCTTGCGACCACTAAAACAACGAGGCAGTCAAAAAAAAAATACAGCAAAAATACTTGACCCTAAATCCTTGACTAGATCCAATCTTTCTAAGACCCAATTTTTTGCCTTAATATTAAACGCCTACATTTTTGTTAATAGCAACAATAATAACAACAATAATAGCAACAATAATTTCTTTTTCAGGGGTCGTTCAACTTAACAGTCACTGGTGTGGAACTTTGCAGGGGTCCGAAACACAAAACGTGCTCAGTTATGAAAGTTAAGATAACTAGCCATAATATAATACAATATGATGTCAATGTTACACAAAATATTGCTCCAACTAGAGTAAGTACCTCTACCTGTTTATGTTATCAATAAACTAGTTTTTTTTTCGCGGCTTTGCTCAATTTGATTTCGGTGATGTGAAGCCCAATTATAGGCTACTGTTCTTCCAGATATGTCTATGTGTGTACAACATTTTATCTATATTCGTCTCCACCATTCAGGGTGAAGTACTAAACAATCGTAAAATAGTAGTAGAAGTAGTAGTATGGGAGTAGCAGTAGTATAAAATGCTAAGATAAAATAAAATCATAATAATTAATTGCATCTGAAGAATTTTAATGAGAAAAGTAAACAAAAAAACTACAAACTTACGCAGAAAATGAAAACTAAAAAAAAATGTGAAAGCTTATTTTATGTACATTTTCATCAGAAATTCCTTTTTCGTTTACGACGCTAACTCACTAACTTATCTACTCTAGGGAGTGGGCAACTACAGTACTTTCACAGTTTTTATGTCTTGTGACTGGGACTGTAGCTACATTAAATGTTCATCTTTGTTACGACAATTTAAACGTGCTGGAACTTTCCTACTTGAAATATATGCTTTAATTTTGTTTTTTTTTTTATTTAAATAATATTTTTTTATCTTTCAGGGTAAAATGATAGCAATAACGAATGGCAAAGAATACTTCAGGTTTCAAATGAAGAAACCTTGTGAACATCTCTTTCTGAAACCTGTACTATACTCCATTTTCATTATTACAAAAGATTGTGTAATATTACGGGTATGATACCAACTTCATCTTATCTCTTTACCATGACTTTGATATGACGATTGATATGCGAATACAATAAACAATAAAAATAATATTGTTTTTTATAACATAGAGTTCAGATATTTCAAGTAATCCGAACATTAAAATTAAAATGATCTAATTTACTAAATAAAGGGCTTGCTTACGCCGCCAATCTCTTGGGGACATTACCAGTTCAGTTGCGTTGAGGAGTTTTTGGACGCCATTTTTAGCTTATTGTTCAGTTTCAAATCACACATAACAATTTACTAAATAAAAGTAAGTAACTGTAAGGCTTGAATTCCCCTAACGCTGATGTCGGTCGCGTACGTCGGTCGCACGTAGATGATTGTGTTCTATATAGCACCATACAGTGACCCCAGTCTGTGACCACAGTGAAAATATAAGCTGTAGTTTGACTCGAACGTGTCCTAGAATTCAATGCCTACTGTCAATCAGAGGGCTAGGGTTGGTGCTAACGGTATATACTGTGTGGTCTATTATACCGATAAGGAAACGATGCGGCGCGCGCGACTATCAGTCTGTTCGCACCTTGAAGTATGTTTACCGGTGGGAGAAGGAGCGCTCGGTTAATTACGTCAGCGTTTCGGTCGTTTCTTTGTCAACCTACTGCTTTTGACTGTGCTGTGACGCTGACGTCAGTAGCGCGTACGTTGCTACTGTATTTATCGCTGACGTACGCAACCGACATCAGCGTAACAGGAATGCAGGCCTTAAGGGATGTAACTAACAGCCCTGAGTCTGCAGGTAAAAAGGCAATAATCTCGCTTCCAAACATGTAATTATAAACTTAACTGGTTAATACTTTTATTCGCCTCAGCCACCCGTCCAGTGATAATCAATAATAACTGGCGAGCAGTTCCGAAGGCGCCTAAAAAGCCCATTCCTACCAGCTTCCCTTCGGGAACATAAGGCACCTACTTGGCTATAGTAGAATAATTATTTTCTGAAATGTTGGCTGTTCCACTTTCGAGAAAATAGAAGAGAATGATACTTTAGAATTTTTAAGCACCCCCACAACTTTAACTACTTTTATTGAAAACTTTTATTTTGTAATTTCATGGTTTTCTCTTTTTTTTCAGGGTCATTACCAATATGGTGTGGATGTCCAAAAACTTACGCAATCCTACTATGGGGGGAGCTTCGTGCTGGGAAATTGGACTTTCAGATCCCTCTTCTACAGTGATGAATGCAATTTTTATTGTGTAGACATCACAGTTCACCTATTTTAAATTCAAGTTCATTATTTTTCTGATCTGATCTTTTAATATAATGGAGAGTAAAGACGTAAGGAATAATATTATTTCCAGGCGATGTTTTTAAAACATCGCAGACCCAGTACTAACTGTGTTGTCGAAGCTATATAGACAGTTACTCCATAAAAACTTCTTTCAAAAAATAAAACCGACTTCTAAAAACACAAAAAAGTTAAAAATAACTTTAGCTTCAGAAGTCAGTGACAAAAAACTAAACCAATCAAACAAAGGTCACCGACTTCTAAAAAAGAAAGTTTTTATTTTTCACTTTTTAGTGGTTCACATGCGCTTATCCCTTCTCAGCGTACTGGCGTGATGTTATGTTATGAGCTGGTGTAAACAATAGACAGACATGAGATTTCAGCAATCCCAGTTCATTTGCTATCATTTATTGAGGAGTTCCGTTGCCTATCTCCGAAGTTCTTCATCAGATCTTCACCAAATTGAAGTAAGACCACTCCGAAAAATTATTCTTCCGAAAACTACCCAAATCGCTTCATGCGTGCCTATAAAATTTGAAGATTTCTCTCTATTTCTCTAGGATTCCATCATCAGATCCTGACTTGATTATGGAGCCACCTGTGAAGTACACCCTTTCAAACAAAATGAAAATAATCCAAATCGTTCCAGCTCTCTTTGAGTAATCGGGGAACATACATACAAAAAAAAAGGTTCCTTAATTGAGAGCCTTTTGGAAGTCGGTTAATAAAATACTGGTATTCAGCTATATCTAGTGAGACTGGAAGCTGACCCTAACATACTTGGTAAAAGGCTAGGCTCTTAGGCAGACGATGATGATGATGGTTTAACAGCGTACATGATAAGGTCATTTAAAACGACGATCGTCCTTACAAAACAATAAATATTTTCAGTGAAGTAAGCAATCACTTGACAGGTTTGGCTAGGTGACCACGCCAAGACAACGCACGATGAGAGACTGATGCTATGTATCATTTTGGGTCTTCTGCTGGTATACGGACGCTTCGTATATTTTTTAAGAGTTCAAGTCCCATAACTTTATGCAACTTTCCACATCCACCCACCAGTATTCTATTGTGTTACACGTACTGAAGAACAATGTGAAGGATTTTGAAGAAAATTCGTAATTCATTAGCTTCATTCACATTATGTTTTTTTTTTCATATTGTTTGAAAATTTTGTTAGCTCCACATCATATATAAACGATTATTGCTGAATTGCCAAAAGGCATTGAAATTGTGATTACATTTTAAGTTTAGTTGTGAACCGTAAGGGTAGTATTTAAACGCAAACCAAAAAATATCCTTTTTCTATGCAATAAGATTCCGAATTCCCATCAAAATTACTGATTGCACAGCAAAATATTGAACTCAAAATATTACTAAACACACTACAATTTATTTTCGCAGCGTACAGCGATTTTTCCTAAAGCAAAAGCTTTTTCATCAATACACAGCTAATAATCTTAATGCACATTATACATGTTAACTCTTTTTCTTTTAAATTTAACTGTTTTGTGCAGTTTTTCTAAATAAAACAGCATTTGATTAGTCACAGTCTTCTTATTATTTATTAATTACCATATAATGAGATCAGCAAAAAAAATATAAAATTAGATACAAAATTGTAATTTATTGAATTATTAAAGCGGGTCTTGCTTTCCCGGGGCGTCCACGCCTCCTTAAATTAAACAGATGGTCGCTCTGGGCGTACTTAAAAAAAAAAGCTGCCGCCATATCTTCCGTCAGCCATGTCGTCGGGGCTCCGCCGGCCTTCGGCCTACGCCCCTCATGTCCCAAAGTCTGACTTCTGGGACAAAAAGTTTTAATACTAATGCGGACCAATCATGATGGTCGACCTATGCAGGGCAAGTATTAAAAAAAACAACCTTTAAAGTTTAAAATTATCCGGATTTAATGTAGTAAAAGTAAAATAAACCTTATACTCGCTCGCGCCACTCTGCACTCCAGTGACGAAAAAGCGCGCGAAGCCGCGAACCTTTTTCAGTTAATTTGTTCTGCTTTTAGAAATAATGCAATGTGACAGGATTTTTTTGTTATAATAATCATTAAATTTGCCGAGCATGGCTTCTTGAAAATTAAGACAAATATGATGAACAGGTTTTGTTGTACTTACTGGTTAATATGCGACTGGGATAGTTATTTTGCTATGAAATATGGAAAATTTGCTGTGCAGTCAGTATTTATGCTATGTATGTAGTATTTTTGTACAAAAATAAATTTAACTGTATTGCATTATGAGGAAAAAAGTAATGTCATATTGATGTATAATTTCGAATTAACTGCAGTTTGAGTTTTGTTAAACATTTAGTTTATTTGTAGTGAAGTAAGTTATTTGATGTAAAAAAGAATATAAATGATGAGTATGTATTGATAGGCGATTATTTATTTGATATGCAATTTATAATATCCCGAACCGTAATAGCTTAAAACAGTGAATTGTGACAATGTATTTTAAAAATAGGCAAACACATAGAGATAAACCCGTACCAAACCTAATAAGATTTTCATACGGTATGGGAAATTTGGACTGCCTTATTCGTTTAGTGGTCACAAGAGCACCTGCTGAGCACGATGTCCTGGGTTCGATTCCCAAGACGGCCAAAGTGTTTTTGAGTTTTTCCATCAACATTTTCTCAGCAGTAGCCACGAAGTCTGAATTTGTGCCAGATAGATGGCAATACGCACACTCCCTATTTCATGGGACTTAAACTTAACTGGCGTATTTGAGTGTACTATTTAGGGACGCCTCTGCCTAATCCTTCGGGGATTACAGGCTTGTTATGTTAAGTAAACCTGTATTAATCTTAATAGAATTTTGATAAGGTATGGGCAATTTCATAGGTACAGATACCTAGGTAGGTTCATTGTTGCTATATACGACATGGATAAATATTAATTAACCGCAAACACGACTATCTTAACGACCCTCTATATTGACGTTATCAACACACTTGTAATAACAAAAGTTCTCATTCAAACAAAAGGTGATAGGTAGATTTATTTTTTAATTCTTGAATGTTGTTGCAGAAAATAGCGGAACACGTGTGGGTAGGTAATATCAAAAGCTAGATAACACATCCAATACCTATGTCTGTACATTCGAACGAAGATCTCGTCAGAGAACAATGTTCGTGTTCCAGTGTAGCCTCCACCCGTCTAATTCTAACCTAGTAAATGGCAGTGACATAAAAGGCGGGTGTGTACCATTTAAAAGTGTAATAGGAACAAGCTAAGCCGGAGGCACACGAATTTGTAGGGTCGAAAGTTATTGTTTGTCTGTGGTCACTGCTGCAGGGATAGGTACACCCCTGAAGTTGCAGGTGATATCCCGCAGCTGGCCGGTGAAGGTAGAAGGCCGAAAATCTGTGTAGCGCAGTACGGTGAAGTCGAACGAAGGTAAAATGTGTTCACGACGCGCCGGCGAAGATGGGCCGTGGAATTTTCCAGCAGGTCTCCGCTGAGCCGCAGGGCACACGAGCGTGGTCGCTCGGAGAATCAGTCAACCCGTACCTAGCGTAGGCCCGGACTACACCAACACAACTTATACTAGTTTTATTGCCCACTGGACTTGCACACACACACTGTTCCATATTTTTCAGCAAATTTGAGAGGAAACCGTGGCAAGTTGGCAACCGTTTATCATCCTATACATCATCGCTTCGATTCAGGCGAGACTTCACAAAAAACCAAGCCCATTGGGGGTGAACAAAATTTAAAAAAAAACTGCCAAACTATTAAGATGGGACCGTTTCGAGCCGAAACCAAACACGTTTAAAAATGAATGGGGTTCTATTCAATAGAACCCCAGACTGGAACGACTTCGATTCAAGGTTGTCTGTTTTGATGACAAAAGAGAGAGAAGAACAGTGTTTCCCGATTTTGCTTTTATTAACATACATCGGTATGCTCGATGCTCGGTGTTCTTATTGATCGAATTCTCATGGTCCTGTCTTCAAAGTTTACATAATGATGGGATCTTGTGAGTCGATATTGATTGAATGAAAGTCATAAATAAAGAACTGATCCATTCTACAATGTATCTAGGCTGTCTAGAGTCTATACATTACAGCCTAGACAGTTCCCACTCCAAGGATACAGGCCTCCACCTGTGCGAGGAAGTAGACCTTATTCCACCATCCCGGCCCAGTCCGGCGGTAGGCGTACTTGCTTTTGAAACTTTGTTTCTAGGACAAGCCGGTTTCTTCACGATAGTTTTCTTCACCATTTTGAAAGCATAGCTGATGAAATAAATTACACAGTGTGAAATGTCCGCTTTGAACCTACGAGTCCTACGACCTGCAAATCGTAACTCTGGATCTATACGCAACTGGGCCACTGCACCACTGCTCACTTTCTATATGTGTACCGCCGCTCCCCTGTCTGTATCAACAACAATACTACTACCGTCTTATTACAAAACGTGGTCTTAAAAATAGTACCGGGTTTAGTACTAGGTCTAAACCATGAACTTGAAAAAACGTTATTACAAAACGAAGTTTATCGCTAGTCCTAGAACTATCTATGGTACCAAAGTTAGACCATCGCGACCCCTAGTTTAACTATGGTACTAAAATGTCAAACGTCAAATTCAGTCAAATTCTTAACTTTGAGGTTAGCAAATTATCTTTCGGAAAGTATTATTTTGTGATAAAAACCAAAAATGGATATTAATATGGAAGATTTGGATGTGTTGGATATACTTGCTAGTTCCCGGGGACCAAACAGAGTTCGTCAGCGACGAAATCCATTTGAATTGCCTGACGCAGATTTTCGATATAATTAAAGATTTATTAAACGATTTGGCGAAAGGACTGTCGATTTAGTACGTGAAGATTTATTGCACACACGATCTCACCACAAAGAACTGTACCTTTACTTGTTTTAATAATCTTGATGTTTTTCTTGTCTTGAGTTTACTTTTAAGTTGTAACATAGACATTTCGTTAACATTACTCGAATTACGCGCGCCGCCAAGTTCACTTCGTTATACGTGCTAGCTCGATAGTTGTTCCAAACCAGAACAATTTAAAATAATTGTGAACATGCATTAAAAAAAACACAAGTCGAAATATTTAAATACCTTTAAATAACAAAGCTTTAATTTTTATCACTACAAATAACAATTTATAAAATAGTTTTTCTTTAATTTACGTAACAACATTGTGTAAAAAGGAGCGGCACATAGAACGCTGAACGAATTAATGAATGGTTTAAATATTTTTTTGCTTATAATCTGTGGATAATGTTTGAACTAGGGACTATCTTTGGTACTAAGTAGTCCTCTGTTGGTCTACGATTTGTAATACGAATGTAAGAACTAACGTTAGTACCGTACTAAACCAAGACCTTTTAGTTCTGGTTTAAACCTGGTACTTACGGAAGTTTTTATAATAAGACGGCTAATGTTTTAAACTTCCGCAAAAACCTCAACATTGAAAATGACTTAACTCAGCGAATCGGGTGTTCATTGTCCAAACCATACCTTATATGTAATATCTAATTAAAATTGTATTAGACCACACCTCAAGCTTTACCTTGATTTTCCTTTCCTACATGCTATATTTATGTCATTATAATATAGTTATCGAGTACTTTCAAGTGGTGTTTTTATATGATATTCTTCATATCATTTAATAATATAGACACAATGACAACGCGTAATTACTTACTACCTACTATTAAAATATCATCAACGTCAAGTTTTTGGTGAAATAGTCTTGAGTTTTTAAGCAGCGGATAGATAATTCCTATTTCAAAATCTCTAACCACTTTCTTTGATCCTGTTCTAGCCAGTCCATGAAATACATTTTAGAAGAACTTGCTTAAATTGTATAATATATGGCTATTTTCACCACTTACTCGGTAGGTACAGTTCAACCGGAAAAATATGCACTTCGAAACTTCGTATTTTTAACCGACTTCCAAAAAGGAGGAGGTTCTCTATTCGACTGTATGTATTTTTTTTTTTATGTATTTTCACCGATTACTCGAAGACGCCTGAACCGATTTGAAAAATTCTTTTTTTGTTTGAAAGGGTATACTTCCAAGTTGGTCCCATAGAAATATTGTTATGATCTGATTACGAACTTCGGAGATATGGAACGGAACTCCTCAATAAATGATAGCAAATGGACTGGGATTGCTGAAATCTATTGTCTGTCTATTGTTTACACCAGTTCATAACATAACATCACGCCACCGCACCGGTACGCTGTGAAGGGGTAAGCACAAGTGAACCACTAAAAAGTGAAAAATAAAAACTTTTTTCCAAAAAAATAGAACCGACTTCAAAAAAGTGAAAAATAACTTTAGCTTCAGAAGTCGGTGACATAAAAACTTAATAAATCAATTCAATCAAACACTGGTCACCGACTTCTGAAGCTAAAGTTATTTTTCACTTTTGTGAAGTCGGTTCTATTTTTTTGGAAAAAAGTTTTTTTCATTAATCATCGCGTCGCGTCGCTGTAGACCTAGGAGATGGTGGGACATCCACATTAGCCTTAGATCGAAAAAATTAGAAGTCACGAGGAGAAGACTTTGCCGAGCACGGGATGACGCAGGCTAACAGTAACAGTAACAGAGTAACCTGAGTAAGCCTCATACAGGCAAGTCTTCTAAATTGAGTACTGCTTTGTAATATCTAGTGCATCTATCATCGCTCGATCATATTTCCGAAGTAGACAACGACTGACGAAGCACAAACTTTTCCTGGATGATCTGTACTATTAAACCCCCAGCAACTAAATAATAACAATCATCAATATTGATCACGCCACCACAATAACTTCAATCATTAATTGCATTAAAGAGAAGAATTGTTACTCTTATCTGTTTGTTTTTCATTTCACTTTATGTCGTTTGTTATTTATTGTTATTATTATTCCGATAAGACAGACCTCCGTTGTTTAATAATGAGGACACCCAATGATAAAAATTGACACTTTCGGTTTGATAAATAAAAGTTTATTAATGAATTAAATCTGGTGATTGCATGTGTTGTCATTGATTGAATGTTAATCATTATTTATTTACTTCTGTATTAAAATAGTTTCTTGTCCATACTATACAGTCACAGGTCTGCTGGAAAAGATTGCTAAAAAAACATAACAAGCAGCCTGCATAGCAAAGCTGTGTGGAAATCGGTTGTCGTGTATGGGTATGCGATGCAGAGGAATGAGGAAAATGTCGTGAGTAAAGTTTTGAGTATGAATGTGGATGGGTGTATGAGTAGAGGAAGATCAAATAAACGATGGATAGACTGTGTTAAGAATGATATGGCAAGAAAAGTAGTGTCTGATGAGATGACGAAAAATAGAGGAGTTTGGAAGATGATGACATGTTGCCCGACCCCAAATGGCTTGGGATAAGGACAAAAGAGACGAGGCAGCCTGCACAGCAGACAGTTTTTGGGTAGTCGTTTAATGGAATAAGCCCGGTCATTAGAATTAAGAACGGGATATTTACCATGTTTATTGTTTGTTTTGAGTTTCCGTTATTTCGGCACTGTTACAAGCGCCATGGTCACGGTCCCGTTCTTAATTCTAATGTTTGGGTTAGTGACCATGTCAGTCTAAAAACTCATAAGCCCGGTCATTCTAAGAAGATCCATTGGCCATATCCATGATGGATCTAGTGAGAATTGTTTTTCTCGTTGGATCCTGATTTCAAGATATGAATCTATTCAGAATGGCCAATGGATTTTCTGTGAATAATCGAAAATAAGTTGCACCTTTGTGTATGACTTTCTGTACTTACCCTGTTTTGTGAGAAAAGCAACGCAATCACACAGACAAGAAAGATACAATTTGTAATAAAACTGCTGCACTCCGGTATAAAAGGTTTATTACGTTGTTACAAAATGTTAGGGTTTGAAACAACTAGTATGCTTAATAATATTTTACTTTATTAGTAGTACTTTTATAACAGATATTGCTATCTAATGCAAACGACGAATTGTGCGTCCGACCTCGACAAGCGCCAAAACGAAAGAGGACGTTTTAAAAAATGGTCGCCCGCCATTACGGCACACTGACAGCTTTACCACAGACAATCACACAAATTTAACCGTCAGTGTTGCTAGCACATTTAGTCGATTGTAATAAATAATCTATTACAAAAATAAATTAAAATCTTATTCGCAATAATTTGCAATAAATCGTATTAAATAATTGTTATTCACATCGAAACCTTACAATTTTTTTTTTTTTTAACCGACTTCCAAAAAGGAGGAGGTTCTCTATTCGACTGTATGTATTTATTTTTTTTTTTTTTTTTTTATGTATGTTACCCGATTACTCGAAGACGCCTAAACCGATTTGAAAAATTCTTTTTTTGTTTGAAAGGGTATACTTCCAAGTTGGTCCCATAGTCGCCAAGTCGGGATCTGATGATGGAATCTTGGCGAAATCGAGGGAACTCTTCAAATTTTATAGGATAACGTACAGCAATTTTTATATTTTCTACAACAAGTGAAGCATTTGCGTTTGATAAGAACCATTCTACCATCAGATCTGATGATGAAGCCAAGAGTCACGGAACTCCATAATGAGACAATGTATCCTAGTCGTGTTTGGGCTTGTTGTAATTGTAACGGTATACACCTTCCTTGTGAACCACTAAAAAGTGAAAAATAAAAACTTTTTTGCAAAAAATAAAACCGACTTCAAAAAGAAAAAGTGAAAAATAACTTTAGCTTCTGAAGTCGGTGACAAAAAAATTAAATCAATCATACAAACGTCACCGACTTCAGAAGCTAAAGTTATTTTTCACTTTTTCTTTTTGAAGTCGGTTTTATTTTTTGCAAAAAAGTTTTTTTTTGTTATATGTTATTTGTCTGTGTGCGTTGCTTTTCTTAGGTGACAGATTAAATTCGGTTTTCACTACTTGGATAATTTACTGCGGAATCATTTGTATTAACATTTAACTTGCATTTCATTAAAACAATATAGCAGTTTTGTCAAGTTGTTACAACGGGTGGAACAATGAGGGTGGAGCAGGAACGAATTGCCAGTAAATTTTGTAATATTTTTTGCAAGGGCTACATAAAGGGTGTAAAACACCTCTTCACGAAGCCGAAAGGCACTTGTTCTCCCCATCATTGCAATCATTTTTTTGTTCTACACCATACCTGGGAACCTTCTAGTTACGGAGATATGGGGGGTCAAAGTTACAACTTTTTGACAAGTTTTTTTTTAAATACAAGTTTTCTTTGTAAGATTTTGACTTTTAACACCTCCACGACCCCCCTACTATTCAATCCATCCATCAGCACAATGTTTTAAGTGCGTTACATTGAGTTCTACCACAAAACGTGATTTATAACCTCAAAAAAAAAAGTTGTTTCTCAGCAAAAATTTTTGCGTAAAGTTACTTAGTTTGATGTACAGAATGCTTGGTTAACGGCTTTGTGATGAGGTGGTTTACACCCTGTATTAATTATGTTTTCAGGGATCACATGCGTTATCTTTTTCATTATAAATCTCTATCCCTACAACATGGTGTATACTTGACTTGGTATCTTATCTCTAATTACCTTCAACGAATTTTATCATTGATAGTAACACTATAAGTACCGAAGTACTTGAAAATACAAAAGGTTCAGGAACAAATATCAGGTAACAAAATTAAATGGTGTTGTACCTATCTCTAACATGACAAACATTTATGTTCATATGTATTCTACGTCATAACATTTGCAGTTTGATGTTTATAGTATAAAAGCACCCAATCGTGGGAACACCAACAGGATACGTAGGACACGATTATAAAGTAAAAAATTCTTAACGAACCCGAAATGCTCTTGTTCTTCCCGTCATTGCGATGTTTTATTTGTTCTACACCATACCTGGGAACCTTCTAATTACGGAGTTATTGGGAATCAAGTTCCAACTTTTTGACAAGTAGGTACTTTTTTTTAAATAAATAATTTAAGTACCTTCATGTTTAAAATATAATATTTTTACTTAAAACACCTCCACGACCCCCGTACTTTTCAAACTATCCATCAGCACAATGTTTTGCGTTACATTGAGTTCTACCACAAAACATGATTTTCACGCCAAAACAAAGTAATTTCCCGGCTTTTGCGTAAAGTTACTTAGTTTGACGTCTGGGGCCTAATTCTGCTATTTTAATAAATTCGTCACTCCAACACGATTCCATTCTCATCCCATTGTCATTTTGCTTAAAGTTCGTAATCTGCTAAATTCACAATGGTCGGTCAATGGTCTCGTAATAAAATTGTGTTTTAATGGCATTTTCGTATTGTCATTATTATAAAACCCTTAGTACAAATGGTTTTCGAAATCTACTACTAAATGCGAACATTTATTCATGCCAGATTTCATGTACGAGATTAATATTCTATGACATTTCTTTCAATGGAGTGTCAGTGGTTGTTCATTGAGAAGTCATAATGGCGCCATTATGATAGTAGAATTAACAAACTTGTCAAAATTTGACAGATCTTGATCATTATGAAATCAATGATCGAATACTCTGACACTATTGTAATAGCAGAATCGAGGCCAGAATGCTTGGTTGACGGGTTCGTGATGAGTCTGTTTATACCATGTATTAATTACCCCATCATTTGTGAAACAGCACCACACTTTTTACTTCATTCAAAAAGGTTTGCTGACGAACTGTCAGAATAAAGTACATTGCCACCTATAACTGTGTTATGCAATTTCCCCGTACTTCTACTGAAGTCACCAATATATTCAGGAATTCGTAATAGAACTTCTACCTTACCTTAGTTTGCATAAATTCTAGTCCATTAAATAAAATATCAAGTCATGATACAATAATTTGTAAAATCATGCCGTTTTAAATTCGGATAGCTCATAGCTCACACGTACATTAGTTTGATAATGATTATACCTACTTATGTGATATAATTAAACAATGTCAACCTCCTCCGTACAATGCCAATGCCAAGATTTATTTTCAGGATTCAGTACTGACGCGGGCGCAACCAATACAAAAAAAAAACAAATGACTGTGTATGTACGTACAGGAGTGAATTCTGTATTTAAAAGTTGGGGCCTAAAATGGCCGCTGCAGGCCTGCAGCAGAAATCATTAATAGGATAATAATATTAATCACGTTAACGTTAAAATTCTTAAAATGGTCACAGGCGCAGTTAATATTATGAATTTTCTATTCTGTAAATTGTAACGTATTCATAACATTACCTACTATCCTTTTATGATTATGCTAAAGCGGCCATTGTAGGCCCCTTTACCCCATCTTAGTTTTTGTAATGACAGTAATGACCGACGAGTGTAAATGTGTAGTCATAGCAACAGCTGGCTTAAATATCTCGAATATTTATAGAGATCTCAATAGAGATCAACAAGTTTTGACGCATGCGCTGTACTATTACGCGCATGCGTACTAAGAAGCCGCAAGATGGAGACAAAACACGCTAGTTTACGTGTCAAATACAACAAAAACAGAAAAAAAAACTTTACATCAAAGCAGTTTACTGTTCTAAACTTCTAATAAAAACATACGGAACACTGGTCAATATAATCTGTATTGGGGCGCACTTTATCTAATCAAACATGTGTAGCGCTGTGTTTATTGCCGGTGCGGTGTGCGAGAACGAACCACTTACGGTAGAGCACCGAAGCGAACGCACGTGTACACAAAAAACGGCTTAAAAATGGTTAAAGTTGACATCAAATACACTAAGGTAAGATTTATTTACACTTTATTTCATAATTATTTTAATTGTCCTACGTAAATGTTGTTGAAGAAATTAGAGTGAAATTGACAAAGTAGGGTTAGAAAACAATTGAATGTTTTTACGAAAATATTCAATTGGTTGCCGGCTTACGTGTGGATGTGGACAATGAATATGAGTTACGTAGATGATTATTTACGCCTGTAACAACATATTTGACTGATAAGACGTTTTTACTGGAATGTTATTTTTGGGATTTAGGATTTGTACATTATTCTGTTTGTTTTGAGGTAGATTTAGATTTGGGTTTAAATGAACTGTTATAAAATTAGTTGAAGATTGAGCCTATATTAGTGGCTCAATCTTCAACTAATTTTGTTTAAACTTTGTTTTAAAAACAATACCTACACAAATAATTAAATCCAGTCAAATCAAATAATTATTTTTTGCGAACAAGGTCCATAAATAAGGATTAGTAAAAAAATTAAAGATACTTATAATCTTTAATTTTAAAGATATTATCTTTAATTAGAAAGATATTATCGTTAATTATAAAGATATTATCTTTAATTAGGTATTTCGTCACAGTATTTGTTATAATTTTCATATTTATCTAGGTTAACTTTTAAAGTTTTTCTTTCACATCAGTTTCTTTACACAACTACACAATACTTTAAATGACACACACCGCCGTGTTTTTCCTGTTAATATTTGATTTTATGAGTGGTCGTCAAACATAGGGCTACATAAAGTGGTTAGTAACAGACTGATGTAATGTAAGACTTCGGTATTCAATACTTGCGGTATACATACACAATGTTACGTACTGGAAACAGAAGCATTGAATCGTGGAATCAGTCAACAAAACCACAATAGGTGATTTGCGGATCGTATTGTATGTACCCAATGACGTATATTGTACCAAATACATTTTCAGTCAAAACATTGACGATTCTTTAGAACGATTGGCTTGTTATGTCCCTATCTTCGATCAATGTCCCTATAATAATATACGTGGAGGTACTTTCAAGAAACTCACGAATGTGCGTGTTCGTTTTTTGAATTTATAAGACTTTTTTCTTTAAATATTGATGGCCTTCTACAGTTTTTTTGGTTCAACCATTATAAGAGTAAACACTTTATTATGTATGGGTACCTAAACGACTTAAGGCGACTACACGAGCTAAACGCGAGTTTTATAATTACTAAAAGTATATGATTCACTGCTATAAACAAGACCAGAAAAATATATGATATTCTTCAGGATATATGCTAGCATGATACTGTTTTGAAAACATAATACAATTAATTTGGCTCGATAAAAAGAAATCACGAACTTACCCCTAAAAATATCTTTCAAAGAATAGAAAACATACTAATATGCTTGCGATCATTCTGATTTTTTGGCAAATAATTCTACAAGCAATATATTAGCATGATACTGTTTTAGTTTTTTAATCCAATCAATAGTTTTTTTGTAAATCAATCGAAACCACTCATTTCGCGCTATTTGGCCCGCAGTGGCTGACGTAACAACCACTTTGTAGTGCATGCTGATTAGAACTTTATTCTAACAGCATTTCAAACGAAGTTTGAACCACCACAAATAGAGTTGCTAATTTAGCTCGTATAGGCGCCTTAATATTCTTTATTTGAAAAATGTTTATACGTTTAGTGGCTGTTCTGTCAGATGCAACTCTGCCTTACTTTTCGGGAATAACAAGGCCTGATGTTTAATAGTGTGGTTTATTGATTAGCTAATCAAGAATGGCAGGACAAGGACTTATTTCGGTTAAAAGATGATGATGATATTTTCTTCTGTTTAGTTGTTCATCAACAATGAGTGGGTGGACTCAGTCAGCAAAAAGACCTTCCCCACCATCAATCCTCAGGATGAGAGCGTCATCATTCAGGTGGCAGAAGGCGACAAAGTAAGTGAAAATTGTAAAGTAATATTTCAAAGAGGTAGATTGGAAAGGAAGAAGAAAATTTTAATAACTCCTTACACGAATGAAAGATAATGAGTAATCAAACAATTGAGTACATTTTATTTATTTTACGTAACACCTTATTTACCTACATTTATTATCATGTTGAACATAAAACATGAATTGCAGTTTTAACAAAAACATGAATATCAATTTCGATATTTTATCTTACATGTTTATCATTGTATCAGAGAAAAATATCATAATTTATCAAAGTTTTTTTATCAAACCAGATGATTACGTCAATTTTAAAATGTTTTGAAAAGTTTGGAATTCCCGAACGAACAAAGATGATGATAATTATGAGCACGAAATAAGTTTTATTCTTATTGCAATTCACTTATTAAACGTAACAACGCATAACTCGGTGCGACAGCCCGACTATTTACCTTTATGTAGTGGTCGCAAGCGCGACCACTGAGCATGAAGTCCTGGGTTCGATTCCCAGGTCACGTAACAGTTTTTGCCTTCAGGATTTTTTCAGTAGATACCACGGTGTTTGGATTTGTGCCGGTTGATTGCAATAGGCTCGCGCCTAGGCCATAGGGACACGTAACTAGCGAAATGTGTTTATACTACTAGGGTTACACCTCTGCCTAGGATTCTTTTGTTTTTAGTTGAAAACTGTATGCGTCAATGATCGTCTTTTGTTTTAGGCTGATATAGACCTTGCCGTAGCTGCAGCCAAGAAAGCCTTCCACCGTTACTCGGAATGGCGTACCCTCGATGCTTCCGCCAGAGGTCGCCTCCTCCTTAAACTGGCTGATCTCATGGAGAGGGACGCCAAGTATTTGAGTGAACTGGAAACCCTGGATTGCGGAAAGCCCGTCAAACAGGCTGAAGGCGAAGTTTTCTGGTCTGCTGGTATCATCAGATACTACGCCGGCAAAGCTGATAAAATTCTCGGCAACACTATTCCCGCAGGTACTTTAGAATATTAATTACCTGAATGACATAAACACGTCGGTTAGGCCATTTTTAGGCCCACTGTTCGTCTGTCCGACTGTCTCTCACCAGGCTGTATCTCATGAACTGTAATAGCTAGACAGTTGAAATTTTCGCAGATGATATAATTCTTTTTTTGCCGTTTTGTCTAATGATCTTGTATAGACCCCGGAACCCTTCGTGCGCAAATTCGACTCGCGCTTGGCCGGTTTTTTAACCGTTGTCAAGACTAATGTCAAATGTGGGATGTAATGTAAAATAATTCGCGAAAAAGCAGCTTATTATTTTTACATGAGTTTGATATTCCTTACATGCAGATTATTTACATGTCATGCAGAATTGTAAAATGCAATAAAAATGTTAATGCGTCAGTTTGATGACATGTTGGCTTAAACATAATAAAGTCTAAATTCATAAAAAACTTAAAAAAAAAGAGATACCTACGTATATGTCACCGTAAAATTGTCAAACACGTTAGATTGTATCTCTCTCGCGAGATTGTAAACTCTCGAAATATTGTCAACTGAACATACTGCTATACCTATAACGATTTATTTTTCGGTAGATTGTAATCTATCGAAGTGAAACCGTAATATTTAGAAATGCATGCGACGGAA
Source organism: Xestia ashworthii (assembly GCA_950022955.1). NCBI lineage: Eukaryota > Metazoa > Arthropoda > Insecta > Lepidoptera > Noctuidae > Xestia > Xestia ashworthii. The sequence goes on along the minus strand of OX465558.1, from coordinate 9,293,420 downwards.
ATATCTCTGCCGCCATAATCGGTACTTGGGGCACCCCCACGTTAGGTTAGTTTGGTTCCTTTAAACCCTGCGTCGACTACGCTTTTTAGGGGAATATAAAGTGTTACGAGGTTAGGGTATATTAATCGGTATTTCTCAGGAATGGTACATTATGACTTATGAGAGTGGTACCATGGGGCAAGGGGGACCCCTCCTTCTCTCCCCCACCTTCACCGCGCGAGTTGACTTCCATCGCATGCATTTTACAATATTACGGTTTCACTTCGATAGATTACAATCTACCGAAAAATAATGCGTTATATTGTAAGCAGTATGTTCGTTTGACAATCTTTCGAGAGCTTACAATCTCTCTAGTTATATTACAATCTAACGTGTTTGACAATTTTACGGTGACATTTACAAAGTTTAATTAATGTAGAAGACATACTTACATAGTAAGAATAATAATAGTCGGGTCAAAATGAATCGAGAACATAAATTGTGTGAACAAATCTACACGAACGCCAATCGTCAACTGCTTGAAATATTAATTATCTAAGTTCGATAATATCTTGATTATACAATTATACATGTTTCCTGATTCCGATTAACAAAACAAATTAATGAGGTGTTTTGATAACCCAAAATTTACTTATCTGCTTGTAGCTAAAATATAGCAAACTCCTAATAAATTGGGTTCAAATTAATCTAAAACTAACCCTGCACTCAAATAATACTGAACACACAATACCTAGTACGATTAAAATCGTCTATGGAATTTATTTTGCCATGACCTTGTACGACGCCGTTGATTATATTTCAGACGGTGACGTCATGACATTCACACTTAAAGAACCCGTGGGTGTTTGCGGACAAATTCTTCCATGGAACTACCCCATCCCCATGTTTGTGTGGAAAATCGCCCCCGCCTTCGCTGCCGGTAAGTTTCCAGTTTATTTAATACTGGCCATTTAATATTTTGCACACTTGAAAGATACCTTTCTCAATAAATTCTCTGAACGATATTGAAAACCATCACCAATCATCCTTATCAAAATGGTCATCATCATAATCAAAAATTCAAAATCAATTTATTTCAAGTAAGCCAATTACAGGCAGGTGTTTTTGAATTGCCGAAACATTGATGAAAATTCAATGTAGCCACAGTCCCAGTCACAAGACATAAAAAACTATGGAAGTACTGTAGTTGCCCTTTCCCTAGCGTTGATCTCTATTTTATACATACGAGATGAGAATAAGATAAATCATTACTACAATCATTTTCTGAACCAGTTTTTTTTTATATCTTTTTGTAAAAAAAATAACTCGAATTCCTGAAGATTCGAATAAAAAACTAGTAAGTATAATTACGAAATTTTTTAGATTATGTTTTTTCTGGTACCTTTATAGATTACTTATGTTTTTATGTCTGGTACCTTTATCTGGTATTTTTATTCCTTTATTGTACGAATGAGACAATATTAAACACTCTCTTTACTTACATACTCATTTATTAATTACATTTTAAATAAATTAATTAATTAAATAAAAAAGAGGGATGTTCCTATCCCTCTTTTTTTAATTTATAATGTTTTTTAAATGTTTTTTTAATTATTTTTTTTCCATTTCACTGTATTTACTATTCAATGTTGTCATGGGTATTTTCCTTGAAATATAAGCCATTTTTTTTAACTTCAGGAACTAACTAATGTTGTCTACAGGTTGCACTGTAGTCCTCAAACCCGCTGAGCAGACCCCTCTCACAGCTTTGGCAATGGCTGCTCTAGTCAAGGAGGCTGGTTTCCCCGCTGGTGTCCTCAACGTTATCCCCGGATACGGACCCACAGCTGGATCTGCCCTGACCCACCACCCCGATGTCGACAAAGTGGCTTTCACTGGTTCCACTGAGGTAAATTTAACTATAGTACTAGTTTAGAGGACAAGACCGGTCAATGTGGTGACACTTGGAGACGTTAACTGCTGGACATAGGCCTCCCTATGTCCAGCAGTTAACGTCTTTCGGCTGAAATGATGATGGTGATGATAGTCCCAGAGATTACAACATGTATATGTCACCGTAAAATTGTCAAATACGTTATATTACAATATAACGTGTATCTCTCTAGCGATATTGTAAAGTCTCGAATTATTGTCAACTGAACATACGGAAGTATCTCTTGCCCCCATTAACGGGACTTGGGGCACCCCCCCGTTAGGTTAGTTAGGTTCCTTTAAACCCTGCACTCGGAAATAGGGGCCCCGCGAAGCGGGGCTCCGTCGACTACGATTTTTAGGGGAATATGAAGTGTTTTAAGGTTAGGTTATATTAATCGATATTTCTCAGGAATGGTACAGTATCTTTTCATGAGAGTGGTACCACTGGGCAAGGAAGACCCCTCCTTCTCTCCACACCGCGTGAGTTGACTACCATCGCATGCATTTCACGAAAAATAATGCGTTTTATTGTAAGCAGTATGTTCATTTGACAATAATTCGAGACTTTACAATATCGCTAGTGATATTACAATATAACGTATTTGACAATTTTACGGTGACATATACAAGAAGTAACTGAATGTAACATATGAAATGGACTACTTAGGTACCTCTCTTGTTATAATATCGGACCATGAAACTGCACAACAATATTGTTCTACTAGTATGTGCCATGTACCTATGTATGGTTGAATTAAAAAAAAAAACAAAAAAGTCCTAGAACAGAAGTTTTTTATATCATGTTCTGAGTCACCACAGAAGAGAGCGCATTTATCGTGTTTTATCTTGTAGAGGTATGAGAAACAGATTGGAAGCTCCTTATCCTATCCTTCATAAAATGGAGGATCCTGTTAAGTATTTTTATTTCATAAAGTTCCACATATGTTATTCCTAAATGTGACTTAGGTTACTGACATCGCGCGAGTGAAGCCATACTTGCTGGATCTTGATGACCGACTGGCGTGCTCGTAATATTGAATTTGAACCTTGAACTTTGAGTGACAATCGATATCAACAACATAAAGCCGTTTTTACTTCAAAATCCAAGCAAATGTCAAAAATACTGCAACCAGCAGCACCAGTGGTGGTAGATGAGAAAATAGTTGCAACTGCCACCACTGATGACAGACCGGTAGGAGCCGATCGCAATAAACTGTATTATTACTCACCAATATTTATTCCAAATTCCAAACTATTAAGTAAATAGATATAAGATTGGAAATGACTGGACAAAAATCAACATTAAATAACTACAGTCATGTATCCATCAATTTCACGCCTTAAGAAGATATGATAACAATGTTACACAATGATTATGTAAATCGTCACACATTATAGGCTTGTTTCCACCATCAATAAATTGCAAATCTATTTAGTCCGTCAATTAGAGTATTGGAAAATAATGGACACGTATTTTTTGTTTTTGTAAATCAACGAATATTGACAAAGATAAAACGCATCAAAACTCGGAGTGGGGGCTCGTGACGTCACTGTTCGGTATCAACTCACTAAGAATGATACCGAACAGTGACGTATTGGGAATTTTAATAGCGTCGTATCTTCGTCAAATTTGGTTTATGTGACAAAAGAAAAAATACGGGTCAAATATTTTTTGATAATCTAAGTGACGGACTAATTAGATTTTTTCAGTTAACAATTAGCCTATTTGCACATTTTGTTGGAAATCAGCTATTGTTGTTGACAATTTGCTGGTATCTGAAATTGTACTTACTTTAAACCTGTGTTTCGAGTGTTTACACTACGTTAGAGGAAAGGCCTTCATAAGAAAGTCTACATATAATGATATTCTCATATCGGTAACTGGGACAAATCAGTTTTACTTGAACATTATTTTACCCCCGACGCAAAAACAACGGGGTGTTATTTGACGTGTCTGTGTGTGTGCGTGTGTGTGTGTGTGTGTCTGTCTGTGGCATCGAAGCGCCTGAAGGGATGAACCGATTTTGATTTCGTTTTTTTGTTTGAAAGGTGAATTAGTCGGGAGTGTTCTTAGCTATGTTTGATAAAAATCGGTCCAAGATGGCCGCCGCCACAAAATGGCGGATTACATATTTATTCAACAAATGCGTCAATATGGGTATCAAATGAAAGGGCTTGACGAGTAGAATACTACACACTATGATAAATTAAAAATCCAAGATGGCCGCCACCGCAAAATGGCGAATTAACGAATTATTTTCTACTTAACTTTCAGTAAGTACAATAAGTCGGGGATTTTTTAAATTTTTAATTTAATTTATCTTGTTATTAAAAATCTTGCCTCATACTAGGAATGTGTCCTGTATAGTGGGTGCGTTTACAAAAATAATAAAAAAACTTGAGAGGTGTCAAGGGACACCCGGATGGAACGAAGTTCTTTCGATTAACTAGTGAAGGAATTGTAATAATATAATCGCCGCGATACCACGCTGTTCAATGCGAAATAGAAATGAAACAAACGCATTGCAACCTTCATTTATTTTTAAAAAGAAAAAAAAGTGTCGTGACAACTTTTCGTAAGAATTTTTTCCGTCTAGCCCCCTTTCACAACGCGCGATAAGGAACTTCGTTCCAATATATAAAAACTCACATACACAAACAGCCAAACTCAGAACTAGTACTACCACTAGAACTAGTACTACCACTAGTACTAGTTCTGAGTCACACAAATATTGGTTCCGTGCGGGAATCGAAGCCACGTAAGCTCTTGCCTTATTAATGGCTGGGCTCACCCTACATTAGAAACTGGTGAAATATTGGTGTACTTAAAACCCCTCTGCTTTACTCTTCGGGAAAGACTAATGACATGTGTGATATTCCTTAATATTCTCATTGTAAACATTATGTAATTCCCACTTATTATTCCAACATATAGCGGCATTATATTAGCAATGCAAAACATGTAGGTATTTACGCGTTTCGAATAGTGATGCATATTGGAATGTTTTTCTTTTCTTCCACAGGTGGGTAGGATCATAATGAGCGCTGCATCCGCCGTCAACCTGAAGAGAGTCACACTTGAGCTCGGAGGCAAGAGCGCGCTGGTTGTCTTCGATGATGCTGATGGTAAATTGATCTTTATTTTATGCCAAGGAATGACGAAAATTTTGTGAGAAAAGTTTTGGGTATGAATGTGGATATGAGTGGAGGAAGACCAAAGAAGTGATGAATAACCTGTGTTAAGAATGACATGGCGAGAAAAGAAGTGTCTGATGAGATGACGAAAAATACAGAAGTAAAAAATCAGAAGAAAAAAAAAGAATCTTATCTTATCTATGGAAGAAGAAGAAATGCTGCGTCGACCCCAAATGAATTGCTAATTATTGCTACAAAGCTTGATTATTTCTCTCGGGAGTGCTCCAAATAATATCACAATTTTTCTTGTATTATAGTAATAGACTCTTAAAACACTCAAATAAAAGAAAAAATGTGATTGGGCAATCACACATCAACAACAAACACATCTATTTTTGATCAGATGCAAATACAAATTCTAAGACAAATATTATCGTAAGACATCTGAAAACCGATGCCAAATGCTATAAACATTTTGCAAATTTGCAGCTTCAACGAGAAGAAGTTATATACATTTTCATTGAACTAAATACCACCACACTTAAATGCAATTGTCGAGAACAGTTGAATAGTCTTGTTTTAAATCGTCCAATTTATTGTGATTACTAAATTGAGGCCATATTAGCGGATGTGCATTCATCGGTTCAAGACAGAATGTAAACTGTTGTTGTTATCTCTCTTTTAACTACTTACTTCTTAACTATAAGTAACAACAACGGGGCATACTCATAAACTCATTTTTACGATGAGTCGGTAATAGCGTAGGTGACAAAATAAAACCAATTGGTCCGTCAGTTAGATTATCAACAAATATTTGACACGTATTTTTTCTTTTGTAACGTAAACCAAAATTGACAAAGATAAGATGCTTTTCAAATTCTCAATACATCACGCCGTGGTATTATTTTTAGTGCGTTTTGACGTCACGAACTCACGAACCCTCACTCCCGAATTTTGAAGCGTTTTGTATTTGTCAATATTCATTGATTTACAAAAATAACGTATCCATTATTTTCTAATACTCTATCTGACGTACTAAGGTCCATGTTCACCGAAAAGATAACGGTTTGATTATCTAAAAACAGCTGTTTAAAGCACATTTTTGTATGGGAACATGTCACAGTGACAGCTGTTTTTAGATAATCTGACCGTCATCTTTTTGGTAAACATGGACCTAAATAGATTTGCAATTTATTGATGGTGGAAACTAGCCTCTGCAAAACTCGTAGATAAAAAAACGTAAACTAAGTATTTACTTTCGCGCAGACATATAATACACCTGAAGAATTGACCAATGTGAGCACTTCGTGATTATTTACAGTTTATAGTTTTTTTATTTAAACTAACTTTGACATAAGTAATAATGTTTAATAGTCCTATTTACAAATTGTGTAATATTCATCAGCCTGTTCATTGTGGCAGTTATAGCAATTCGTTTCCTTGAAAGAGATGTTATGTTAAATTTGATATATATTCAAGGTTGAGAACCCCTCAATTCGCCTTTTTGCCAAGTGCAAAGTTTTATACTTGACTCTTTGAAGATCCATATTTGTAAGGCAAATCAGCTGTTACTTCAAATAACATTGATCCATTTTAGCATTTTAATACTTACCATTTATTTAACATTACTTTTCGATAGCGTGATTTCTAATTCCCTTCTAAGGTCTGTACTGATTATTAAATAATTACTAACTCTGCATCGAATCGTGTTTTAGCAGCATAAAAATTCATGAGCTGTTCTTGTTTTAACACGAAGACATCAAATCTTAAACATGAAAAAAAACGTTGTAGCAACCATTTTTTTTTTTTCATGTTTAAGATATAAGGCGGGCAAGGTTGACACGCCCTGCTTTATTGTTTTCATTGAAATTCAAGCTAATCCTTTCTCGCCACCGTTTGTATTGTTTTATGGATCGGCCGGTAATTATTTTCAATGAATTAAAATTAGTATTATCCTAGGCCCGGTTTCCACCAAAGCAGAGACGAGCGGAGCCGTGAAAACCGACCAATCACATTGGTTGAAATCTTAATCGCGTTTCTCGTCTCTCCTGTGATTGGTCGAATCTTGCACATCTCTCCGCTCCGGTCGTCTCCACTTTGGTTAGAAACAAATGCCACTGAACTTACTAGCCGTATTTCGTATTCAGCATTGAACTTGAAATAGTACGACAATGCCATCCACTAGTCACGCTAGTGCATTATTAATGAGGTACCTACTCATTATATGTTAGTATTACCCTGCAGTTGGCATTCCATAGAGTCTGTACATGTGTGGTACATGGTATTTTTTCCTCACTCGTCATCATCAATTTCCGGATACAGTTGAATGCCAGTATTCATCACACATACTACAACTTTATTGTATTTGTTCATGTTCACTTATATACCTATTCTATGTCTATTTACCGTCAAAAGAAGCCGACCTGAATTCCTTCTTAATATTTCGCGAATCGGTTGCCAATTCTTTACCTTATCAACATTATTTTACTCAATTCACAGTCGAAAAGGCGGCAGAGATCGCTCACAGGGCTGCTTTCGCCAACGCCGGTCAGTGCTGCGTCGCTGGAACCAGGACCTACGTCCAGGCTGGTATCTACGACAAGTTTGTCGCCAAGGCCGCCGAGATCGCCAAGAACAGGACTGTTGGAAACCCCTACACAGATGTTCAACAAGGACCTCAGGTTTGTGATACTCGTAGATTCTATAACAACAGATAGACAAAAACTTCATCATTCTCATTTTAGCATCTACTAAGATAAGAAGCAGACAGCCCAGGCGTGTCTTTTCTGGAGATTGATTAAGGCTTAACCCAACAGACGTCTGGCTTAGATGACGATAAACATAGATTATGATACTACTCAAATGTGAGAGAATCCATTCTTGATCACAGTCTTACTCAATAAACTATCACTAAAGGAGTATCTACTCAATCCAAAACATTCAAATAACAATAATCATCTCTACTACCCAAAAATGTATAATTCAAAAGTGACTTTAATATTAGAAACCGACTGCTCTTTTCAGATCGACACAGACATGTTCAACAAGGTGATGGGTTACATCGACGCTGGTAAGAAGGGTGGTGCCCGCTGCGTCGCTGGAGGTGACCGCCAAGGCAAAGTTGGCTTCTTCGTCCAGCCCACCGTCTTCGCTGATGTCAATGATGACATGAAGATTGCTAAGGAGGAGGTGGGTAACGACTAATTGTTATACGAGTATACCTATAGATCGCAATAGACCCACCTGAATTGATGATTTAATGTGAAACATAGGCTAGACTCGAGCAATACGGGGAAGATCTAGCCCAACAGTTTGATACTATATGTTAAATAAAAAATTACATTAGTCCACACCGGATGTTTTTGTGCTAGTAGATTTTAAGATATCGACGCTATAATCTCAATTCAAGGCCAGTTTTTTTTTTTATTTGAACCATAGATGTGTACGTCCGTAATCATATCGATCTTTGTACTGCTCAATTAAAACATTTTAACCTATCTGGTCATTTGAACGATTTTTACAAGATCCTCTAATTTGATGCATAAACGTAGACGAATTTTAGCGTCGGTATCCCTGTTAATTCTGCCTGTTTTCTCAATTTAAATTTCCCTCTCTAGATCTTCGGGCCGGTCCAGAGCATCCTCAAGTTCAACACCTTCGAAGAGGTGGTGGACAGAGCCAACAACTCCAACTACGGCTTGGGTGCTGGTGTCATCACCAACGACATCACCACTGCCCTGGCCTTCGTCAAGCACGTGCGCGCCGGCTCCATGTGGTAAGATGTTGTTTGCATCATTTTTTAAATTATGACAGCGTCGTTGGTCTAGTGGTCCCAATCGCGACTACTAAGCATAAGGTCCTGGGTATGATTCCCGGGTCAGGCAATCTGTTATTGGGTTTTCCTATCAGAAATTTCTCAGTAGCAGCCACGGATCCTGGATCTGTGCCCAGTTGATGGCAATAGGATCGCCCTATATTACAAGGGACTTATACATAACTGGCGAAATGTGATGTTCTATTAGGTACACTTCTGCCTAACCTTCCGGAATTGTAGGCGTGATATTATGGACAGTGTTCTTTTTAACAGGAAGTTATTCTTCACTTGCCCAAATCTAGGCTGTAACTTTAATATTTCAAAGTTTTGATCTCATTAAAAGTAAACGCGGAGTAAAGTTCCGCCAAATTCCCTCAAAAAATGCCCCTATCCCATGGCTAACTTAAAGTTCATAATGATTGAATACATTGTTCCGTTTTATTAATAAAGGGAAATGTTCCACCAACTATCGAATACAGTCAGTCGTAATAAATGCGTCCAGGGTATTTACTCTAAGGAAGTAGAATCCAAAGTCTATATTAGAAGCACTTCAAGGTCCACTCAAGAGTATAAATAGAAATGACAACGTAGGTAGGTGTTTCTTAAAGTATACTCATCAACTAGTGTAACTCTTCCTTGATTCGCAATGACTTGTATTCTATTAATTATGGGGGTTTGGGATTTTCAGTCACTATTTCCTTCACTTTTGCGATGTTAACTTCAGTTGTAGACGTTGATGGCCTACCAGAGCGAGGCAAATCTTCCATCACATCTCGACCGCTTTTGAACGCTTTGTACCAACGTGTTTTTGATAAAGTCGATTTACCGTAAGCCTTCTATAACATTTTCAGTGACTCCGAACACGAAATTCCATTAGCGATGCAAAATTTAGGACAAACTCTTTGTTCGAGATTTTTGTCCAAAATGAAATTCAGTATACACACTAGATATTATATAACTAAAAACAGCACTGTATTTAATATAAAAAACAGATGCAACTCAAACTCCGCGCCAAAATGGAAAACAGTTGTACCAATCTAACAACAACAAAAAAAAACAAAAAATTGGATTTGGAACCATAAACAAATCATCAATTCCCGATACTTTTTTGACTGAATGTATATTATAGGTTCTTTCATCTGCGTTCAGTAAAAAGGTGATATTTTGAAATTAAAAACAGGTACTTCAATTTTATTTATTTTTGTATCCATTTTAATATTGTGTTGTTTCCAGGGTGAACACATACGAACACGTCGCTCCTCAAACTCCCTTCGGAGGATTCAAGGAGTCTGGCATTGGTCGCGAATTGTGAGTATCATTTTCTTAAAAAAAAAGAACAGCATATAAGCTTTTAAAAAGAAGAAATTATCTTGCCATGCTAGTTATTGTGAACTTGCGTAAACATGATGTTGGTTTTTTAATCACTACATTTCACTTTTGAAAGTATGGGAATAAAACATCACAAGAAATATGCTCAGAAACTGCTAATCTATTTTTCTTGAATATGGAATTAGGTGTAGCAAGTCCTGGAAATCACACTCAATGAATTATTTTTTCTTTAATTGGCCCCAAGAAGATTGTTTTGTTTTTCACTATTTTAACGTATAATTTTCCTATTTCTAGGGGTGAGGACGGTATCCTGCAATACTTGGAGACCAAGACAGTTTCCTTCAGCCTCCCCAAGAAACCTCTGCTGTAAACCTACTAAAGCAAGAACTGAAACCAAAGCCAAATCCCCGCTAAATACGAGACTACTATAATTTTACATACGTACCAATTAAATTAATATTTGTTATTGATTAATTTGTGGAAATACAAAAGTATCAATTATTTTTTAATGGGATTTTTATTGACCCCTATTTCGTATACGAGTACCAACGCTGGCAGCCAATACAAGTATTCGCATCTGGCAGTTAGATTATTCGATTTAGAGAAAGCCATAATATCTCTAAGAAGTTGTGCTTGTTTAAGTCGTTGGGGTTCAGGTGCAGGATCGGGGAGGGAGACAGGGAGGGGACAGAACGGCGAAGAACAGCCCGTTGTTGGTTTTTGTCCCAGTTGTTGTAGTTCTCGATGCTCGCGTCGCTTGTTGCGAAATTCTCGATGCTCCCCTAATGAACAGCACCGTCAACAAAAAGAACTGCCGGTGCCAACAGGAAAGGCATTCCCTGTATTTTATTTATCTACATTCAACAAAGAATTTTGCTTGATATTGAGACAGTTCTGCCAGTGGATTAATTATCATAAGTAGCATTCAAAAAACGTTTCGCTAAAGATTTATTTTACCCATGAGAGCCAAGGCCATATTAAAAAAAAACGAAGGCGCTGGTTACTTATACATATGGTGCGTTCTCATACTTTGATCAAAACCTTTGATTTCCGTTTTCTAAGTACCTTTAGCTATGGGTGATTTTCATGTTGAGATTATCAATCCATTTTCATATAATTACGATCACAATACATTTAATAACTACCTACTTGTAAAATAATGATGATAAGCTCGTACTCTCGTAGATCATTAAAATTTCTGTTCAACAGACCATGAAACATTTAATTTATATCCCACTAATTACAACAAAAACTGCATATATACTTTTAAGTGATATGATATTATAATGTACGATTTTTATTAACCGTCATTACGAGCACACTCCTCGCAATGTTTAGATTCATCACTTTTATATCATTTTTTTTCATTGTTGTTACATCTGTTTTTGAGTATGTAAGTACCTCAAATTGCTTATTTACTGGGACAGTACCCGATCTAGGAACCTAAGAACCCACCGAGATGACCACATGAGACCAACGGAGCAGCTGTTCGTCGTGGGCCAATCTCGGATACTTTCGGATTAAAGTCCTATTGGAATACGAGAATCCGCGAAGAGAGTACACCTCGGGCAGTTTAATAATATATAATATCTTGCGTCAATGACTAATTTTGCTATTTGGCTCTCAGGTTGGCCATTATGACCGACAATGGCCACAAGGAGTTTTATTATTATTTATTAAAAAACTTTAATACTATTCCGAAGCCGAACGAAGCGATTTTTTAACCGGGGTCCGCTGCACCATGCCATCGTGGACCTGATGCTCAGCAGTCTCCTTTGCGACCACAAGACCTACGAGGACAAGGACTATTATAAGATGGATAGATAATTAGGTTGACTTGATTATTAAAAACTTATTTTTATTTTTTCAGGGAGAATTTGATTTAAAGATTACAAACTACGAAACTTGTAAGGCACCTAAAAGAAAGTACTGCGGCGTAGTTAAAGCCTACAAGTACAACGATGTTTGGCTAAAATATGACGTCTTGATGCAAGAGAATATGACGACACTCAAAGTATGTATTGAATTAACTAGTCTAGGAGCCTTGTATTGTATTAAGGTGCAATTCGGAAAGCCGCAGCAGCCAAACCACTCTATCCCAATGACTGACCACAGGACATATGGGGGAAAGTGGTCTGAAACTGGAATGAAAACGGGAACAACCAATAAGGTGTACGAAGCAAAATGATGGACCTGTAAGACAGCTCCACCCTAAAAGCCCATACGTGCTCCTATACTTAACACCAATCGCCCTGTGATCCTTATCTAGCAGTTTCAATGTTTGCATGGAATGACGTACTTGTTTCTATGAGCCTTAAAGTAACAGACGGAGATTGGATAGGGAAACAGGGATTTCGGTCCTATAGTGAAATCGGTTCTCCCGCATTTTACTATGGGACTAAACTCGGTATTCGCATGGCCTAATATGTTACGTCGTGCAATTTACAAAGGAAATGGTTATCTCACTGCCAGTCAAGCAAACTCAGAAAACCGATCGTATTGACGGCTATGATTATCTTGGCCGCTACAAGAGTTGCGGGGCTCCTTTCAAACTGACCTGAACAACGTGAAGCTGAAGATCTATCACTAGCCTAATTAGGCTCATACTTGGTGTCAAAAGAGCCTATTATGTTTTGCTAAAGTTATATGTAATCAATTTCAGACAATATTCGTGGGCACAGTAAACAACAAGGAAGTAATCAGATTACGGATAAACAACTTATGTGAACATATATTTTTCAAGCCGCTGCTCAAGGCTATTTACAACGTTACAAGATGTGGCATTTATAAAGTAGGTGGAAATTATTGCTCTAGCTTAAATTATAAGTTACCTCGCGTACTACGCGGCAACGACCACGGCCACAAAAGCGACTTTTGCTCGAAACCAGGAAGAAAACTTTTCGTCGAAACCAGGAAGAAAGTTTGGTCGAAACCAGGAAGAATGTTTGGTCGAAACCAGGTAAAAATTTTGGTTGAAACCAGAAAGAAAGTTTGGTCGTACGGCCGGGTGTCCGTCCAGTCTAGTTCAAGATAGCGGCCGGTCATGCGACTAGTCGTGATCGTGGCCGCGTCGTGCGCGAGGTCCGTAGATAGTATTTGAGTTTGAGAGTTTAGTTGAATAGTCAGCAGGTGGCCTACCATGACGTCTTAAGGCTGTTGCTCTAAAGTAGCCCGCGAAATTCGATTATAATTCTGTAACTACATACGTCTTACAGCCGCGACCGATATTTTCATCAACTTAGCACTGCCCTGCAAATTGCAAAAAACGTAAGAAAATTTGAATTTCGCGGGCCACCCTGACGCTTTTACCTTAAAGCAGTTTTGTTTTATTCATATTCCAGAGTGGGAAAGAGACAAGCGCCAGATGTCTATAGCTCCGTCTCTTTCCCAGGTAAGACATGATGATAACCCCCATTACTAATCATTAGACTCTCATGTAACAGATGTGTCTCCAATTCTTAGATGAGGATTGTAAATACTCGTATTAAAGATCTTGCCACTAGATATCGACTGCGTTGAAACAATGGGTTGCTTTGTGAGTATACCTATAATAAGGACCTTTATATTTCCTTTGGAGTGAGTTTAACCTGGTATAAAACGATACCTAATGCAATAAAATAACTCCTTTCAGGGTCACCATGTATTCAGCGTGGACCTTCAGGCTATTTCCCGCACTCTCTACGGAGACAAATTCATGTATGGCAACTGGACATACAAATCTTTATATTTCAACGATTATTGCAATTTGCACTGTGAAATTCTACAGACGATGGTCACTCCGAAGAAAACGGTCAAAACTTTGTTATAAATGTTAGATTAATTCTAGAATAAAGAGTATTTCAATAAATTGCACCTATTTTAATTGCCGGATGCATGGTCCTTCGAGCCGGATTTTCCAAAAAAGCAATGACATTTAGGCATACATTTAGATTGTGCCTATTTAAGTTAGTGGTCGCAGGAGCAACTGCTGAGCATGAGGTCCTGGGTTCGATTGCCGGGTCAGGCAAAGTGTTATTGGGTTTTTCCATCAGGAATTTCTCAGTGGCAGTTAGGGAGTCTGGATTTGTGCCCTGATACCAACTTGGAATAACATAAACATAACTGGCGAAATGTTGATGAATTTAGTTGCCTGCAGCCTGTTTATGTATTTAGTTTTTGTTTGAGGTTGGTGAGAACGGCAATCAAATCAAATCAAATCAAAAATATTTATTTGCAAGAAATACGTCATACATACAACAAGGAAAGATCTTATGTCCTAAAAGTCATAGTATTCTGCCTGCAAGCAAGCGTGCAAATTAGTATTATCATTTAGTAACATTTCAGTAATTATTATCATGCAATTAATATTATTACAATTATTATAAAATCAGTATTATTCATTTACATTCATCACTAAATTATCTTTTAAATTCCATAAATTCCTTAACGCTATAGAAACAACAATTTAGTAGCCACTCGGTCAATTTTTTTTTAAATAAATTACCCTGCAACATTTTTAAATCATTCGGAATCTTATTATAAATTACTATACACATGTTAAACACATTTTTCTTATAAATATCTTTATGACTAGGTGGTTGATGCAATAGGTTGTGAAACTTAGCCCTTTTTTGTCTTGGTAGAACCTCACTACGCTGTTTGAAGTAATGCATGTGATTCTTTACAAAAACGCAGATATCTCTTAAATACATACAGGGTAGTGGAAGAATGTTACATTTTTGGAAGAGAGGTTTACAACTATCTAAGAACCATGCTTTGTTTATAACCCGGATGCAACGTTTTTGAAGCTTGAAAACTCTTTCAGAATCGGTCGAGTTGCCCCACATTATAAGTCCATAACTTAGGACAGATGACACATAGCCGTGATAAGCCGAAAGAGCAGCTTCTACAGATACATTTTGCCTTAACTTTTTCAACGCAAATACAAACCTATCAAGTTTCTGACAAATATTTTCCACATGGCACTTCCAATTTAGATGTTTATCTACATTAAGACCTAAAAACTTTAATTCATCAACTTGATGTACTTTTTCGTCTTTACAAATAATATCTAGAGGTAATTGTTTGGTATTATAGGAGTTAAATTGTATTAATTTCGTCTTACTAATGTTTATATTTAAATTATTATTTTCCATCCAACTTATTATATCTGATAGGGTCTTTTCGGTGACTGACTTATAATCTTTTTTATCCTGACATTTTATAATAATCGTAGTATCATCAGCAAAAAGGATACATTTCTGAAAAGTGGCCTCAGGAAGATCATTTATATAAAGCAAAAAAAGTAAAGGGCCGAGAATGCTACCCTGTGGCACACCACACTTATTTATTATTGCATTTGAAGTAAATTTCTCTTTGGTAAAAATTTTGTCATTTTTCTTTACAACTTTGGATATCTCGGTGCACTGTTTCCTGTGTTTAAGATAGCTAGATAACCATTCATGTGCTTTGCATCCATGTCCCCTTATTCCGTAGAAGTCCAGTCCAATGAATAATAATAATTCAAAACTAATAAGGCACTAATCATTTTGTGCGATAAACCATGTAACGCTACCCTTGTGTACCCATATAGGTATATGATGTAAGTAATGATACATTAAAATAAGTAGGAAACCCATTGAAAAATCATAACCATTTGCAGCCAACGAACCATGATATGATTAAGAGTTAAATTGGAATGAGCTATTTATGGATGAGAATAGTACTCGTATATTATATAAACAGATTCGTGCAATTTACAAGCAAAATTTGACGTTATGTTAAAATACTTCATAGTTTTATCATTTTATTTTATGGTTTCTAAGTCATTGTTGGAATATGTAAGTACCTAATGTTTTTGGAATACTTCAAAGGAGACTGCTTATTGCTTACCACACAATATTGACAGTTTACCATCAGCCAAACCTTTCCCCAACTATACTGGGTTCGGCTTCAGTCTAACCAATCTGACTTGTCCGAGTTTGGGTCTTCTGACTAAACTTCTAAGGATGGATTCGACCAAACTAGAGTAAGTTTTTACTCGAGAGTAAACTACCTCTTACTATGCAATTGTTTATTCGAGAATAAGAATTGTCATACAAAGCAGTAGCTTAATCTCGAGTAAAAACTTACTCTAGTTTGGTCGAATCCATCCTTAGTGACCAAACAAAAGTTATTTTTGACATGCGTTACGCATGTCAAAAATAACAAATTAAACACAGCCCTAATGTCTCTAAGTGCTTTCCGAGGCAGGGAGGAGTCAGGGAGAGGTCTCGAAATGTACATTTATAACCGTCGATCAGGGTACCCACTAATCCACGTTTGACCTCTGTAAACGGAGCATAGTAAAGTTCTTATACCCATAGCTATAACCTCCCAAGTTCACTACAACTAATGACTTCAGCCGAGCATTTCTTCAACTACATAAGTTAGAGCCAATGCAAGAAGCACACAATATAACATCTTCATCTCACTACACCCATTGGTGAATTGACACTACCTATAAGCCTTTAATAATCAGTTATGTTTGATTTTTAGGGTGAATTCGACCTAAAAGTGTCAGATATTACATCATGCAAAGGACCTAAACGTAAGAACTGTGTTGAGATGGGAACAAAAATTATGAATGACGTGACCTTCGATATAGATTTTAATGTTAAGGAAGATATGAAAATGATCAAGGTACCTGCAATAGCTTCAAGTCACATTATCATCGTCATCATCAAACAAATCATAGAAAATAAAGCCGAGTCTCGCGAGTTTACTATAAGTCCACACTTACGAGGCTCGGCCGCGCGGCTCGGCCTCACGAAGGCGCGCGGCCCTAGTGGGAACGGTGCTTTACGCTTGCTTTATAATTTGTTAGCAATTTTACTATCTTTTTATGTCTCCTTTACTCCTATTAAATAAATTGAGATTCTAGGTACGAAAGCCGCGTATGACAGCCGGTGACATGACCCGGTGGCTTGGTGTGTTCAATCCATTAAGCTGCACTTTGTTTTTCAGGCTAAAATTGTCGGTTCGATGAACAACAAAGAGCTGTTACGAGTCCAAATAAAGAACTTGTGCGACCATATCTTCTTTAAACCATTGATTCAGAGTTTGTTCAACAATACTGATCATTGTGGGTTTTTTAAGGTAGGTACACCACTTAAAAGGCACTCCTTTATCTATAGGAATTAACAACAGACTTTGTAAAAATACATGACATATATTCAAACAAGGTGTAAACAGACGACACTACACACTTACCAACTTTTTAAAGTATTTTTCTCCCACTGTTCTGATTATAACGTGTTGTTACGAAAATAATAGTCTGAAGTGGAGAAAGTTTGTTATTGTATTCGAAGCGGAATTAACATACGAGCCGTAGGCGAGGGTGTTTTTGAGCTGAGAACTGCAAATACAAATGTCCACGTGTATCAAACGACGTTTTCCAATACAAGTGTATTGAAAAACGTCGTTAGATATTATTGAAGAAATAAAATAAAAGAGTGAAAATATTTTTCTTACGAAACTATGATTTCGATTTTCTTTTTTTTTTTCGCGCTTTGCATTCGCCAGGTTGAAGGAGAAGCAAAGGTATGAAACCGCTAAATAGCCTAATATGAAAATAGTTTTTTTTACATATTTTTGGATTTGTTTTTAATAATCATGTTTATCTATGATATTCTATTTATATACAAGGATGTTTTGGTGCCTAGCCAAAATTTATATTCAGACTCATATCACACACATCAACCAAAAGCATCAACGTAATTCATTTATTTACCTAAGCGGGATTTAAACATTACTGAAATGTGGATACCTAATACGTAAGATTAATGATTTTTTGTTTTCAGGGGCGCTATCGACTATACGTAGACATACAAACGCTTTCTCGTAACTTCTATGGAGGAAAATTCATGTACGGAAACTGGAATTTTAAATGGCTTTTCTATAACGACTACTGTAACTTGAGTTGCGGTGGTGTAATTCTTTCGATGACTCCAAAAGCATTTGCAGTTGGTGATAAACAATAAATAAATGAGTTAGTTTGAGTTCAAATTGTTTTTTACATCCAATTCATCAACCCAGTAGAGTACCTACACAGCACTGACATCGGATGATGGCTTGCCCCTTAAAAGCAATGCTCCGCTAATGTAATATAGTCACAGTCGTGTTGGTTATTAAAAGACCTTGAAAGAACGCTGGTGGAACTATTCCCAAATTATACTGGGCTAATACTTTTTCGGTCCCATGATGGGAAAAGGGCCGTGCTGCCCCCCTACCATTCGCGTAGCTCGGTAATGTTAGTGCCAGACTGGTCACCCTCACATAGGTGGGTTTCTCTTAATCGTATCTAATAATAATAAATAGTTGTGCCGAAGGTTTATCAGACCTGTCTTCTTACAAAGAGACGACACATCTCAATAACTTGCATTAAGATAATAAGTACCTATTCGAATACAAAAATCATGCCTTTCTAACAGAGCCAATTTTAGGGATTCGCAAACCTCCAGACGGCTTTTGAAACCACTGCCGACAAAGAATAATCTATGACAAATATAACAGGGAGTCAGAAACCTCAGCCACCGATATGCGCTTATGCGCAAGCGGGACCATCGGACAGTGGGAAAGAGACACTAACAGTAATTTCCCCTGAAGCACTTTATAATACGGTCCCTGTCAATTTGTTGGCTCTCCGCAGATGATGGCCCACCTCCCATCTTGCGCTGCGCCCGCGCACTTGATGACCTTATGGTTGCATCAGTGAGCGGGTTTCGTGTGGCTGAATTTTGGGCTAAGCATATTTGTTTTTCTTTTTCGTCATCGACACTCTAAGCAGAAGAAGTTGTCTTTACCTATCGGATAATAAAGATCCGTTGCAACTGATGAATCAATATAGGTCTTTCCTTGAATGAGTCTATCATTCTAGGAAAAACCTTGTGTAGTCCATTCTAGCTTCCCTTTTCGGCAAAAGGTTGCTGAGACGGACTTGACGCAAATGAAAGAAGTGGAAGACCAAGTTTTATGACCTAGATAGTAAAAGCTTCTGGAAACTTCATAATTACTATCAAAACAACAACCTTATCTGATTCAGTTTCTGTATCATCAGTACCCATTACATTGACTTATTTCTGCTCACAGGCCGTTTTATAAATATTCATAAATTATTTCCAGGTAGCGAAATTAAATGCGCAGTTTCAGTAATCATCAAGGAACTATTACTGTTCAACGAACCGTTTCATTGGTCAGTAATCAGTTATTATTTTTTCCAAAAAGGAATCCTAAAATGTAAACGTTAACAACCATTCTCATTTAAATTTATATCAAGCGTGTTCTTTTGTTGAAGTCAAATATGTTTGTGCAAACACTTCTTGTGCTGGTCACAGTTTATACTTTTCAGTTAATAGTCTTTGTAGAACCGAATACGCAAAAAGATTATGTAAGTCACTATTCTTAACCTTCGAAACTCCTCCATTGGCAGTGGAGTTTTTTCGAATTATGCCATATTCTAAAGTTGACGTCCATCGATTCATCTATTTTAGTCGTACCTAATGATTTTGATTATTTTAAACATTTTTTTAAATTTTCAGGGAACGTTTAATTTAAACATTACAATGTTCGAAATGTGCAAAGGGCCGAAACTAAAAGATTGTGCGATTTCAACGGCTAGTATTAACAACTCTGGGACATTAAATTATGAAATATCGGTTTTACAGAATGTATCCCCAACAAAGGTAAAGTTGAAAGGAAATAGTAGATGACGACGATGATGGATGAAACGGATGTGATGAAAAGAGTGATGAATGAAAATAAAATAAAAATAAAAAGAGAAAGTGATAAAACAAATTTTGATAGAGGAGGAGGTGGATAGGAGGCCTAAGAGAAAATAAACTATGCAAGGATTGATTTGAATGAAGAGCGAGTGAATAATAGTATGACGGTCGACAGGGAAGGGAAGAAGAAAACGTATTGCACCGATCCCAAATAGAATGGATCATCACCAACAGAGTTGAGGCATAATGAAGATTTTGTTTGAGCAGAGAGGAATAAGTGTATTATCCATGCAGCGGAAATAATTGTTACTAAATTAACAATTTCAGGGTAAAATCATCGCGACGACAAACGGGAAGGAGTTCCTTAGACTACAGATGAAGAAACCGTGCGAACATATATTTTTCAGACCTCTGTTCAGCTCTCTCATGAACGTAACAAAAGATTGTTTCGTTGTCAAAGTAAGTACCTAAAAATGTAAACTGGATATTTGGTATACCGACAGCTATAAAAACTTATACGGAGTGAATTACTATTGACTATGCGCAACTATTTATATGGGACATTGTAACCATGTTTTAAAAATATTAACAAGAAATCTATTCCAGTAAAAACATCTAGCTAGCTACCTACCTTTCTTTAACCAAGATTATATCTGACATACCCTCATGTAATTTTTACAGGGACACTACAAATTCAACGTTGACATATTGGCAATAGCGCAGTCATATTTTGGCGGCACATTCGTTTTCGGCACTTGGACTTTCAAAGCGGTGTTCTACAATGATTTTTGCAATTTCTCCTGTGCTAACATTCAAGTAGTAATGTCTCCGAAAAAGGACCACTAAATAGCCAACCATATTGACAGAAACCATCATCCAATGCTCATACATGCTGGTTTCTGAATATGGTTGGTAATCTTGTTTTCACACCAATTCATACTTTCATTTATTGGCTAAAATACAGAAATCTAGTATCCGGCTCGAAGGACCGTTAGATATATTCATCAGAGAGCATAAAACCTACATGTTTTTGTATGAAATGCAAATAAAATCCATTGATAAATATAACAAAACTTAGTTTTATTTCTTAGTTAACAAATAAATTACCTAAATACTAACAACATAACGTTTTTATTGGGATTTGTTACGAAATAAAAGTAACCCTTTACTTTGAACCATCTCTTTGGAGACAAAAGAATGAATTACCTTCTTATCAGTCGAATGGACAATCTTCGTTGTGGTCGAAACTAACGCAATACATCCCTCGTGACCTGAGATACACAAAAACACATGAATTTCATTCCTGAAAATAATACAAGATCGATGATGACTAAAGTATGTTATGGAACTGCTCAGAGTAAAATGTGTTACAGGCCCTTTAGGCAATTTGAATACATCTGTGTAATATTGCAAAGTATTATTAGGTTTTACTTGAGAAATTGCTCAGTAGACTAGTAGCCCGGATTTGAGAAATGTAAAGAAACGATGAAGATGAACGATGATGTGTGTAGAAAACTAGTAAAGGGAGTGCCCTTTACTAGTTTTCTCTCAACTCACAAAATGTGGATATACTAATAGATAAAACTCTGCTTAAGCTTTTAAGGACTACCTACAAGTGTAATGTGCGTTGATTAGATTAACTATAAGGGCACTTGACCTCGGCCTTTCAGATACAGGGAGCTTCCCCTAAAAAGATTGAATAGACACTTACGAATCAGGAACCTCTTCACCAAGCATCACGGCTTTTCTGTCGAACCTGATGCCCCAATGTCCTCGTTCCTTAGGGCAAGTGCTGTCGCATGGAATTCCAACCAGGCGGCGTTTTTTACGCACGCTCGCGGAGAAGTAACATGCACTCATGAAGTGGCTGCAACGGGCAATACCTGCGGAAGGAATGGAATTAGTTAAGCAGCAATAGTAGTTTGCTACAAACATACGTATATGGTAATATCGGAAAGTATTAATATAAAGTTAAACTCTGAGTCGCTCAGAGAATCTTAAAACAGAGCAGATTCAGTTTTCTCTCCGACAAAACGAGCGATCTCGATAAGTGAGGAAGGAGCGGTGATCCACCAGATAGATTTATGTCTACCTATAGTCTTTGTAGAAACTTTATTCTTGAACTCAAGACTGCTCTCAAAACGGTGAAGGAAACCATCAAAAAGCCACTGGCATGTCCTAGAACTGAAAAGTCGAAGACATGACTTGTGACATCTACCAACCCGTGCTGGGCGAACGTGGAGCCCGATTTGCTCTCATAGAGAGAAAGTCTGTATCCCAGCTGTGAGAATATTACTAGCTGATAAGCAAGTCTGCAAAACAAAACACTCCGGAACTTACGCATTACATGTCCTTTACAGCCAGGTTGCAGTCTTCCACCATTGACACAGAAGTCAGCATGGCCAATCAGACCCACTTCGCCAAGGAAACCAGCGTTTGTATGCATGACATGGACCACGTAAGCGTCATCCCTACCTAGGCGGAATTGACGAGACCCATAGGCTGATACTAAGGGTCTTCCTGGATCTAAACCTGGGAATAAAAGAGTAATCATGACATCACGGTTCATTCTCATTGTTGTTTTTAATTTCGTCTGAATACTGCACATGCAGTAAGAGTTTGTTGGTGTTTCTCTGTTTAGCCGATTGTAATAATTAGTCAACAAAATAATAATAATTTAAATAAAATTTTTTTTTTTTAGATGCGTTCCTGATTTGCTAATGAAAAAAAAATTCATGAAATCTCAAAATTACTATAACTGGGAAGGTTATAGTAATTTTGTCGGGTATTTTTTTGTTTTTTATAATTAGTTTTCTACCGCAGACGTGGGGGTCCGCGCTCTTATTTACATTTTATTAATGTTTGAGTGATTTAAAAGAAAAAATTAAAACTACGATCGTGCTCCATCATTGGACACGTTACATTAAACTAAGCTTATTATTAGTAACTTAAGATCTACGTGAGTCCATCCAATTTTTTTTGGCTTTACTGTTGTTGATGTTTCCTTATCCACTAATTAAAATTAACAAAAATCTACACCTAGCTATTTAACTGTAGGTATATATATATTTTTTTTTTTCTTCATAACTGCATGGCAATGTGAGTCGACCGGCAGCAACCGTCGGCACCCGTCGGCACCCGTTCACGGACATGACCTGCACATCCGCGCCGCTTAGCTCAACCATTTTGTAGGGAACTTAGCGACCGGATGTGCAGCGCCACCATCGGCACTGTTTTTACGTGAGTATGACAGACTCACCCTGCCATGCAGTTTTACATAATCTATTTTTGGTAACAGAGTTGTTTGGGAGTGGGATGTATGGGCTTTGGGTTTTGGGGTTAGGATGGGGTTTTTTTTTGTTAATTACGTCGTCTGATCAGGTACTTCGCTAGCCTGAGCAAAGCTTCCACAACGACTGCATCTCGATGCTGCATGGCCGTCTTCAGGTTGTACTCAACGACCGTTTTACTTGGCGCATCCATCGCTCTCTTTGCAAAGCGACCAGTGGCGTCATCGGCGTCGTCGGTGTAATAGACGCAACTGACTGTATGTCTCGATACCGCCACTACCGCGTGGGAGATGCTGTCGTGGATTGGGAGTCTCCTAGACTTGGTGTTGATGATAATCACGCTGTCGAAGGTAAGACCCTGGGCCTCGTGGATGGTTAGCGTGCGCGACCCTTCGCCGGAGCCGTATCCCTGGCTGATGAGAAAAGCTTTCTCTTCTTGCGTATGAACCAGAAATAGGGTGTTTTGGGCGGTGCTCGGTATTTGCACTCCTGTGTAACCTTTCACGCTCAGTGAGTGGACCCGCGACAGCGACAGCTTGGAGGAGTATATACCGGAGTATATCTCGCTCAACGCAAATGCCACATCCATCGGATTACGGTGTGTGCAGAGCAGCTCTTGGGTGATGCCAGCCACCAGATTTGGACGGATATACCTTAACTCGAAAAGGTTCTCTCTGTCCAGAAATGGTAGCTGATTATGTCTCCGATGAGGACAACTTCGCTTGCTCCTGACAACTTGACTGCCATTACTATGGCCCCAAAATGGTTCATAAGAGCCTCGTCCACCGTTAGGCGGTAACATTTCTCTTCTTTCTTGAACCCGTTGGCTAAGATTGAGGCCATAGTGCGCACCTTTGTCTTTACTCGGTCTCCTAAGCGGTGCGCGAGCTTCTCTCTGAGGTCTTTGGCAGCTTCGGTCGTCGTGGTGGCGACAACGTCATTCTCCTCATCGAAGTATTTCACCACCCAGGTTGTCTTGCCGCAACCGGGAACTCCATTTACCCACCTGATATTGGGCACTGTCCAATTTCCCTGAGATGCTGTGTTGTCTGGGATCCCCGAAATGGACTGTGCCATTTCAAGGATCTTATCGTCCAGCATGATCTTGGTACATTTGGCGGTAACCACTATCGGGTCGTCATTTGGTGTTCTGAATGTTATTTTTCCCGCGCGTTCCGTTTCCTCCTCGTCAAGGGCCACAAAACCGTTCTTTGCGCTGTAGGCTGCCATGTACGACCCTGTCATTTCCCCTTTGATGACTTGGGATTTAACGTTGTCGTACACCGCTGCCTCTGCCTCCTTGAGTAGTACCTTTAGCAGTCCTTCTGTGTTCCTTTGAAAGGTCTGCAGGATCTTCCTGCATGTCATGAGGTTGACCTCTCTGGTCGCCCTCACGATTGCTACGTACTCGAGGGAAAGCGCTCTTCACGTGATCTGTGGTGCCCGAGTTCATTGCGAGGACAGGCGGGCTGACTTGCCCTTTGTCGGCTCTCGTTGGTGTAGGCTTCCGTTGGGTTGGTTCTGATGGTGACTTCCTGAAGAACCTCTCCACTGCTGCTTCTTGTTTCTTGGCCAGTGATGCGCGGCTGGTGCTAGGGAGCAGTGCTTTCAGGAATGTGCCGAAGGCTTTCAGGCGACTCCTCGACCTGGCTTGGTCCTCTGGGCTGGTGGGGGCACTCTGCTCCTTTGCAGCTTTTTCGGCGGCTGCCTTCTGCTGAGCCCTCTCTGATCCGCGCCCAGTCGGGTATTTGACTAACTCAAATTTGATAGTCGTTTTACGTTTTTGTCACACGACACAACTGCCAAGGGTTTATGTTTTTTAGAATTCAAACATTGCGCTACCTAGAATATATTCAAACGCGGAGTGAAAACACGTATAAAAAAGGTGCAAGTCTTTACAACACATAACAAGATATGATGCTGTCCGCAAATATAGGGCATCACTTTAAAAACATTAAAATTTCTCTTGCTTTTGCCATTTAAAACAAAGCGTTAACATTTTGGTGCTAAAGTTCATTTCTCAGTAGACTGGCGATCATTCGTTGACAAGTTCTAGTCCAAGTTAAGAGTTGCCAGGTACCGAAAGTGTGTTATCTCGTACCTCTTTCTCGCGCTAGTAATTATAAGGAATTAAAAAAAAAAACTTAACTACATGCCAATTTTAAGTACTTACCTAAATAATCTTGCAGCATAGAAAAAAAAAATCTAGATAAAAAAAAACTACCATAGTGACAGCGCAGAACCCTGAATCTTATGCTACATAGTTTGGGAGTCAGGGTTTACTCTACCTGTATGTCGTTTAAATTAACAAAAAAAATCAAAGGTTAGTATAGTCCGGGAGGTACTGTTGCATTTTAGGTAGTGTTTTTACGGCGATCGGTAAATCGGTTGCCATCTTGTTCAATAGGTCTCAAGTGACTGATAAGTGAACCCAGCGTCAGCAGCCGCACCCGCGGTGGGTGTAAAATTGGGAGGTTACGGAAGTGATGAAAAAAAATAAAAATTAAGTCATAGTACGCCGGCTGAAACTTGTTTCATAAGTAGTTTACATCATAATGAGCTCAAAAAAATCGTCAGCTGCATAGTGGAGAGGGGATTATGCATTAGCCGCTCGCATGAACTTGTAAATGATACACGCCTGATGAAAAACTAAAAGCAATCTATCACACACTCTCTTACTTGGTGGTGCTTGCAACAGTACCTCCCGGACTATTACACGTCGCGTCGTTTCGTATTATTTTTAATTTAAATGCTGGCAACTACAGACTCCCGTCAGTTTGCCTGAAGCCGGTTTCGGGTGTGTACGCGAATTGTGTGGCAAACAAAACAGCTGATATTTAAACATAAATATGGTGAAAGTGGATGTTAAATATACTAAGGTAAGTGTAAATTGAAGTATTAAGTAATTTTATTGACAAATCATGACATAAAACAAATTTCTGTGGTTGTTTATTAAAATATTTATAGATCGCGTAGTAACGGATTCCGGGCAATTGGTAATATTATGTTTTTTTTAAGCCTGGAAGTTTAGAACACAAATTCCATTTTTTTTTATTTACACTGCTGTTTTCTATGCTTTATATCGTAAAGAGGTTTGCAGGTTTGTATATTATTAGATGGTGAAGGTACTTTAATAAATGACAATACAAAAAAACCCACACACAGATCGACTTAAAAATAAACGAGTACTTATTAATAACATGATTGAACAATCTTGTTTGTTGTACCACCGTTCTGCTATCACTAGTAAAACAAAATGCTCTTGACGACAAATTGTTTATCTACTTTTACTAAATACATTTCTGAAAAAGAAAACATTGAAACAAACAAAAATAAAAAGGTGAGAATTTGAAACAAGACTTTTTTTGTGAGGTAATATTAATGCCTTATGGACTGGAAATAAACTAGACATAAACCAGTAAAATGTTTTATTCATTTTTTGATGGCACTTCGAATTGGATTATCATCATCATCATTTCAGCCGAAAGACGTCCACTGCTGGACATAGGCTTCCCCCAGTGTCGCCACATTGACCGGTCCCGTGCGACTCGCATCCAACGGATTCCCGCAACCTTCACCAGGTCATCAGTCCACCTAGTGGGACGTCTACCAACGCGTTTGTTGTCGCCACTCCAGAACTTTTCGGCCCCATCGGCCATCCGTTCTGCGAACAAGTTGGTGCCCACTGCCATTTAAGTTTGGCAATTCTTAATTGGATGATGTATGAGAAGAAATACCGAAATTAAAATGGTCAAAGTGTCTTTTAAATGTGTTTATGACCCCCAATACCACCTCTTAATCCATGCGTCTTTTCTTTAGTATTACGTGGTATTACTGTCCCTTTCCATCCATAAACATTTGTATGCATCATTTTTCAACGTCACATTTTTGTGATTCATCCCTCTTTATCACATTTCCACATCAATACAGTTGACTCCCTTTCATCTGGTTTTCAAAAATTTCGTCAGTATAAAAGTTGAAAATTCTTCATTGTTTATGTCGTGCATCTTGTGGGCTCTTAGCACAGCTCCAACACATAACAACAGACACAATTAATTTGACAGTTTCTGCAGTTTTAGATATAAAACAAACAAAGGCAAAATACATTTATAATGTTTTACAAATAGCAATTAATAAATAGGAAATTTCAATGTTTAGATGACCTAACAATTTTACTAGCATTGCGTTATTATCCCCGCGAAAAGAAAATTTTAATTTAAAAAAATTGCAACATTTTTACCAAAAGTCACCGAGTGAATTATATTTTCAGTTTGTTGTCAATCAAGCACAGATCACAGAGTATATAATCAGATCACAGAGTATATAATCACTAAGATTATCAAGATTATTGTACATTTCTTGTATAAACGAGAACTAACCACGAAAATGGTCAAAGAAATTAAGCACAACAAAGTGAATAAACATTTAATTTATTAGAGTTGTATGTATATAGGCCGTTTTTTATATTTAACACCAAAAGTAAATACTGAAAACTGTGTGAACACGCGGATACGGACACATCTTAAATACTTAATCCAAATTCGTTAAGATATAAAAATCACCAGTCTTTGCGACCAAAGTTTCACACCCTATTAATGTTCGTAATAAGACGAAGTATAAATTAAGATTCCTGTTGCAAAGACCTGCCTTAGAAACCAGTTTAACGCGCGACTAGCATTGCAGAAACGTCTGGCTAGCCCATCCATTCGACGTACGAGGTGATTGCCTTATGAAGATGAGATCAATTCCAGATAATTGTCATGACGAGTCTGGACGAAGGAACTTCGTCTATCAAAGTCTTTTGTAGGCCATAAACTAAACTATAATAATAACATTAGCTGCTAAATACACTCCAGACACAATTTTCTAAATTCGTGAACCCTGCTGTTTAGGAATCAAATCAATGTTGGATGTTGTAAGTTTTAACATCAAAACAAAATTCTCATTTTTAAACACTGTTTTAGGCTTTCACGGTTTAAAACTAAACTTAGATGATGATTGAACTAAACTTATAAACTCAAAAGTAGCAGCCGGCATCATACAAAAAACTCCACAAAACCTGGTGATACTGTGAGTGCGTTTTGTCGTGACTTAGTGTCGAGTTCCAATAGTGCGCGTAGCAAAAGACAAAGAAAGAGGGTAGACAGATTTGTCTGCTCGGAACAATTTTATTTTCCATCCACCCGCATTCTCCAGTCACAACAGCGTCGAAATATCGGGAGCTCAAAACAATAAATTATCACGGAAGATATCCCGTAAGTGACAATATAAGTTTATTCTCATTTTTGTAATATTTCTGACACAGTTGTTCATCAACAATGAGTGGGTGGACGCAGTCAGCAAGAAGACCTTTCCCACCATCAACCCTCAGAATGAGAGCGTCATCACACAAGTGGCTGAAGCAGACAAGGTATAAGAGACAATTCATCATCATCATCATTCAAATGACCTCATCCCCATTAATTTGGGTTTGGGGCAACATATCTTCTTCTTCCATACTGCTCTTTTACTCGTCTCCTCATCAGACACCGCCTTTCTTGCTATATTAAGGAACAATAATTATTATATCTAGCTATTCGGGCTGAGCCCTCGTAATGTATTTTCGACCCACTCTCTCTATAGAGAAAAGCCTGTATCCCCGCAGACTGATTATGCTATTCGGCCTATCATGAACTTATATGCCTAAGGTGACATTCAAACATATGTTTTTCAAGGTGACGAAGCTACACTTGTCTTGTTATATCTTTGTCACAATCCACAAATTACTCAAATTTTCTGGTCTAAAGAAAAAAATACTGGTAAACAATTACAAAATCAATAAAAACCCGAACAAATGCTAATAGACAATTGCAGCAATTAAAATTATTGCTACACCATTACTGAAACATCTGCTCTATTTGTAGAGAGATAAGAAGACGTTATTTTTTTTCAAAATCTTAACTCGTGTAGTTGATAACAGTCAACGACAAAGTCTGTGATAACCCAAAACACGGTGGTCCATAAGTATCTAGACGTAATTAAAGTCAAGAAAAGCGATTTCATTTCGTATCTTACGGTCGATGTAATTTCGTCGTAAACTGCAGTATAACTCGATTCTGGAAATAACTGCAGAATAATAATCAATAGCTGAACAATATTGAGTTGATATCAAGACCATTATGAATGAAGAGAATGGTATTTTCCTTCATATTTCATCTTAATATTAAAGTTATCATAGTTCGAGCAAGTGCCGCAACAGGAACAAAAAACTTAGTACCTACCTAGAAGGTACTCTGATTTGACCAACCATATTCTTACGAACTTTTTGAACGACATTTTATCCGTTAATGCAATCATACTAAAAATAACAAAACCATCCAAGTTAAAAAATGTAAAATTCATTGTATTTGACAGGCTGACGTAGATTTGGCAGTTGCAGCAGCCAAAAAGGCCTTCGCCCGCTATTCCGCATGGCGCACAATGGATGCGTCACAACGTGGTCTCTTAATGCTCAAGTTGGCAGATCTGATAGAATCCCAAGCCAGATACTTGGCAGAACTTGAAACTTTAGACTGCGGGAAACCAGTGAAAGACGCCGAGGAAGAAGTGTACTATTCAGCGACAGTTTTGAGATATTACGCCGGCAAAGCTGATAAAATATTGGGAAACACCATACCTGCAGGTATAAAAGTCCTTCTTGATTTAAGTACTAGAACAAATAGATAAGCAACTTACAATACTGCACTAACTTAGCATAATATGTAAATTAATCTCGTAGGATGTATAAATCATCGATGGTGGTAACTTAATTACATTTCGAAATAATTAGTCTTTTACCTTAAATACTATAAAACAGTACAGCAGATTTAGATCAAGATGTACATTTAAACAGTGCAAGTAATGAGTTCTCTGATATATCAGTGTGATAAAAGAAAACTGAGTTATTGTCGTCATTCATTTGATGAATAAGTTCCACATGCATTATATCATTCTCTTCTAACAAAATTATCATCATTATTATATCCGCATTGTTAATATTATCTCTCGTAGACATTAAGATAATTAATTCATTGACGTCTATTGTCACGAACATGCAAACTTATTTAGCGTGATTACAGTGTGTTATATTTTATGCATTTCAATGAAATCTTACTATCAACGCTGTTCACTAGTTCTCAAGTTGATAACACGTAAGCTAACACGACGTCTTTGTTTCCCGAAGAGGTCTGTTAGACAGAGGTGTACCTCATAGTACCCACATTTTGCCAGCTATGTTTAAGTCCCATGTAATTGGGCTGAGCGTATTGCCATCAATCGATCACAAATCCAGACAATCCCTGTTAGAAATACCCAAGGTTACCAGCGTAATATTTGCTAATAGTATCTCGTGGATGTGTTACATTGTCATTCCGTTAAGATAACGCGATTGAGTTTCATATCAACTTAAATGCATGTTTTGCATGCTAAAACAAATCTGATATCCACCTATGCCTAAAAGCTGACTCAAATTCTTTAACGATTTTGTGCTCCTAATCTACATGAAATTTTAAATTGGTGCATTATTTTTGCTGAGAGAGACGTGCTTTTTCTTCGTGGTATGTCTATGAGGAATAAGGTAATTTACGTAGCTACATTGTGACCTGCAACAACGCATGCTGGGTCTGCGTGGAGGAGTATGCCTTCACAGAATGGAGGCATATGTCCCAGCAGTGGTGGGAAAAAAAAACCTTCATTCACTTTTTAGGGTTCCGTAGCCAAATGGCAAAAAACGGAACCCTTATAGTTTCGCCATGTCTGTCTGTCTGTCTGTCTGTCTGTCTGTCTGTCTGTCCGCGGATAATCTCAGTGACCGTTAGCACCAGAAAGCTGAAATTTGGTACCAATATGTATATCAATCATGCCGACAAAGTGCAAAAATAAAAATTTTAAAAAACATTTTTATTAGGGTACCTCCCCCAGACGTAAAGTGGGGAGCGATTTTTTTTTTAATTTTGACCCTGACGTGTGATATATTGTTGGATAGGTATTTAAAAATGAATAGGGGTTTTCTAAAATCATTTTTTGATAATATTAATATTTTAGGAAATAATCGCTCCGAAAGTCAAAAACAATGTGTCCCCCCCCCTCTAACTTTTGAACCATAAGTTTAAAAAATATGAAAAAAATCACAGAAGTAGACCTTTATATGAACTTTCTAGAAAAATTATTTTCAACTTGATGAGTTGAATAGTTTTTGAGTTATATAGCACTTTTTCAAAAAAACGCAAATGATAACTTTGTTTTTCATACAAATACTATGAAAAACAAAGTTATTTTTGCTGACGAAAAATGTTGGTATTTTTAATGGTCTGGGAAGCTACGGAACCCTACAGTGAGCGTGGCCCGACACGCTCTTGGCCGGTTTTTGTATAACAGTTTCAACCAGATCCCATCCTATCCTCCTTTAGATATAATTAACCTAAACCATCTCTTTTTTTACCTTGATGATATGATTTGCATTAATTTATCTTACAGATGGTGAAGTATTATCTTTCACACTGAAAGAGCCAGTAGGTGTCTGTGGACAGATCATACCATGGAACTATCCTATACCAATGTTGTCGTGGAAAATTGCACCAGCGCTAGCGGCAGGTATGTGTATTTTGTTTATTACTATGATTAACAGTATACGTATTGTTTCATTAGCGACTGTTTACGATCTTGTTAATAAGGAAATGCAAATATAGATCGTAATGTATTTGCTTTTCTATTGTTGTTATATTTGTGGTAAAAAATAGATATCTAAAACAAAGGTGTTTTGCTGATTGATCTAGAACGAAACTTTCAAATTCGACAAAGTTGAAATGCAATCTGTAGGAACTTTAATGGATGATTCTTTCATCACCTGCTTAGCCTTTTACCAAATGTTTGGGGGTCGGCTTCCCATACCACCAAACGCAGCTGCATACCCATAAATTACATGACGCGACTACCTCTTGACCTTACCCAGTTACTTGGTAATGGAGACAATAAAAAAATCGATCGTCTTTCAGGTTGCACAATAGTCCTAAAGCCAGCAGAACAGACTCCGCTTACTGCATTAGCAGTAGCTGCTCTGATCAAAGAGGCAGGGTTCCCTCCAGGAGTTGTGAACGTGGTGCCAGGGTACGGGCCCACAGCTGGATCAGCGCTTACTCATCACCCTGATGTTGATAAGATTGCATTTACTGGATCTACTGAGGTATGTCGCATTTCATTAGTTTGACAAAATTAAAGACACTCAGAAACAGGATAATGAAAATGCTTCTATCAACATGAATTATTCTAGACCCCGATTGGAAATTTAACAAGTGCTTACTATGTCATCATCTTCTTGCCATAGTCCCATTCTATTTGGGGTCGGTGAAACACGTTTTCTTCTTCCATTCTTCCCTGTCAGACGTTACTGCATCAGTTACTCCTTTCTCTTTCATATCATTCCTCACACAATCGCTTTACTATGTAACACTGATTAATTGCATTTTATTCCAGGTTGGCCGTTTGATTTTGGGAGCAGCATCTGCTGTAAACCTTAAGCGAGTCACTTTGGAACTCGGAGGCAAGAGTCCTTTGGTGGTCTTCAACGATGCTGATGGTAATTAGAACATTATTTTTGTACCACAGAATGCCCTCCACTTGAGACATTCAATTAACTTTCATCGAGTCAATCATAATCACATTATCTGATTTTAAACCCAGTATTAGGAATGAGCTAAATATTTTGAATTGCCAATCTTAAGTGGCAGTGGGTAGCACATTGCTCGCAGAACGGAACGGACGATGGGGACGACAAGTTCTGGAGTGGTAAATGCGAACCGGAAGACGTTGCGTTGGAAGGCCTCCCACTAGGTGGACCGATCACCTGGTGAAGGTTGCGGGAATCTGCTGGATGCGAGTCGCACGGTACCGGCGGTCAATGACCAGCAGTGAACGCCTTGTGGCTGAAATGATAATGATGATGAAATATTTTGAAGATAATAATAATTCGTCATTATCCATTCCAGTTGAAAAAGCAGCTCAGAAAGCTCATGCTGCAGCTTTCGCAAATGGCGGCCAATGTTGTTGCGCCGGTACTAGGACATATGTCCAGTCTGGAATCTACGACCAGTTCGTTGAGAAGGCCGCTGAGATCGCCTCCAAGAGGTCTGTCGGCAACCCCTTCGATGATGTACAACAAGGACCTCAGGTATGGCATCTTGTGATTTTAAAGATGTGATGCAGTCACAACACAAAGATCAACTGAATGTTTAATGTGTCACCCGTAAACAAAAATATGTACAATTTTACACTTCAGTAAGTACAAAATTCCTCTCTAACTCTCCTAGTATACAAATCTGTACCACTCACTTTAAAATTTCTTCAACTTTTTATTTCCTGTTTAAGGACGACATCCAAAACAAAATCTAAAAACTTTTACTTTTCCAGATCGACAAAGACATGTATAGCAGAGTGCTAGGGTATATCAAAGCCGGTAAAGAGGGTGGAGCAAAATGCGTAGCTGGTGGTGACAAGGTGGGAGACAAGGGGTACTACATCAAGCCTACTGTCTTCGCTGATGTTACTGATAACATGAAGATTGCTAGAGAAGAGGTAAGAGAGGAAGAGGAGGTCTAACTGGTTGTTGCTGAAACCAGCGCAATTTCCTAATCTATTACAGAATTGTTCTGAGCGGTGGCCGTTTTGCGTAGAAATGACGCATATTTTCCCAATTTTGTAATTTTAGTGTGTTTTATTTGTTATGCGTCGCTTTTAGTGAAAATTGATGTTTCATGTCATCTTTCTATTTGTATGTTCTTGATTATTTCTAATATTATCTTTACTAATATTAGTTAATACTTGGTTACGTTATAATTTTTAATATTATTACCAATAACATCCGTATTGTATTTTTTCCGTCTCATTAAAAAAATTCTTATCTTACTCTGTGTGTATCAGTGCAAAGATATTATGAATGTGTCGGCTTTCCTGTTCGTCTATCTAACACTGTTAGACGAACGAGCAGACAAGATATTCATGCTGTTTCTCGTTTATTATTCTGTTAGAAACAGCACATTTTAATGTTTATTTCAATTTTACAATCGGAAGAGGTATTAACATTTCAAGTTTTATCTTTTTGCGTACAAATGGTTTATCTTTCCCAGATATTCGGTCCAGTCCAAAGCATACTTAAATTTGAAACGTTCGAGGAAGTTATCGACCGAGCCAACGATTCTAATTACGGTCTCGGTGCTGGAGTCATCACAAATGATATCACTACTGCTCTTAGCTTTGCCAAGCAAGTCCGTGCTGGCTCCATCTGGTAAGCATTATTCGTTTTACATATTTTGCAAAAACGGTGTTTAATTCGTCATCTTCATTCTACAGATTCTCACAAAAAACTTTGATCTTTATTAAACGTCTTCTTAGAATGAACTTCCTTCCTAGAAATAATGTCATCTTTCTCGCAATCCATTCATCTTTTTTTTTGGTCTTCCGCTTTTCTTCAAGCCATTCAAATTGATCACACATTCCATACATTCTCATGACTTCTAATTTTGTATTTCAGGATCAATACGTATGACCACACAACAAGTCAGACTCCATTTGGTGGTTTTAAGGACTCTGGTATTGGTAGAGAATTGTGAGTATTGGCTAATCTCTTGGACCTTAGAGTATCTTATATTAATCTACTTATCAAATAAAATTGAATCAGAATTTTGTCAGCAAATTCATTGAGAAGAAACAAATAGGTACTGGTATTGTATTGTAGACGACCATAAGAAATTCCGGAGTAACACCAACTCTTTTTTTTTCAGGGGTGAAGACGGTATCAACCAATACCTCGAAATTAAGACTGTCACTCTGGCGTTGCCCAAACAACCGCAACTGTGAACTTAACGTTACGTATTTATAAATTATTTATGCGTACAGCTCATTATTTTTGTACGGACGCAACAAAAGTGCACAAAAACTATATGGTATCGATGTTAAAGAATACATAAGTAAATGAAATAACCCAAAAGTCTCTCATTGATCCATAAAGTTACTTGAAGAGCTTGTCAACTCAAGAGTGACCACGACGATATGGCGTGTATTTCTGCCGCGACGGTAACAGGTGATGAGCGATTTGGCAAACGACTGAATAAAATGTTTAGACGACTTTAGAGCGGGGTGAAGCGAAGTCGTGAACACACAGAACAGGGTCTCCAATCAGGGCAGTACACTCCGCTATGGCGTAGTGGCTCTCTGGCGCCGAAACACAATGCTGACTGGCTTGTGTATGTTCGTGCAATGAGAGAAGACACTTACCGACAATTTTGTACTGCTTCTCAGTGAGATGGTTGGAGATCATCCCACAGACGTGGGCGCCCAGGGAGTGTCCCACACAGGTGATCATCTTAGCCAATGCTCCAGCTTGGGTTATTGCTGAGTAGAGTTGAGCCGTGCATTGAGCTGCTTTCCTGGAAAGTTGTAGGATGAGGTTACGTATTGTCGTTATGGTTGTGTTTCATTTCAGCGCCCGACTTATATTTCTAAGATGTCAAGTCTTGGCTAGATTTGAAATCAACTGCAGTATCTTAAAAAACAGAATGAAAAAAGACTCGCCTAGAAACAGAAAAAATACGGATAAATTGGTAATAAATGTTGCCGAGAACCTCGTCTAACTGAAATTAATCGTAAGGGATCGTAGAAAAGACACACTTATACAGGGTGATTGTGAATGCGAATTTGCTATGGCGGGTCCAGAACCCGCCATAGCAAATTCGCATATAGAAGGGGTCATTAACTAATTATTGAACTTTACTTTCCATATCTTAAGTTTTATCATAGCTTTTTTTATTTCAGGTTGAATTCGATCGTAAACATATTTTTTTGTATTTTTTTTAAAAGCATACCATTTAATTTTTCGACCCTAGTTTGAGGAAAGTTCAGAGGTATTTTATGACTGCCAACAAATAAAAAAAACTACAAAAGTACTGCAAAAAAAAAGCTATGAATGCTTGAAGGTCTAATTTTGGAAAAATATCAATAAAGTTTAAAAATTGACATATCTCCTACACTATAAAACTTTAGATATGGAAAGTAAGGTTCAATAATTAGTAAATGACCTCTATATGCGAATTTGCTATGGCGAGTCCAGACACAATCACCCTGTATTAAAAAGGCAAAAGTTTGTATGTGGGTTTGTGTGTATGTTTGTAACTCTTTCACGTTCAAACGGCTGAACGGATTTGGGCATACAGATAGTTTATAACCTGGATTAACACATAGGATACTTTTTATCTCGGTAGTGTGATCCCGTGGGACAATTATCGAACTCTACGCGGGCGAAGCCGCGGGCACAAGCTAGTTGGAATACACTTGGTGGCATTCGATGCAAAAGACCGAGGTACATGAATAGTGTCCGTAAAGTAGGTGTATTTCACCTGACTAATTTTGTGTCTTATCTTAGCTAGCTAACAAATATCATGTCTTTTGAGTTTCATATCATTTGATGCGTGTTTACTGAATGATGAGTAAAGGAAACTAAGTAATAAGTACGATAATGATTAAATCACCTCAAATGGGCGACCCGAATGGCGCAGTGAAGTAAGAACGTAAGGCAGCCTCACTAAGGCTGCCTTCGACCTGCCCGGGTTCGAATTCCGGCAGGAGCAAATGTTTGTGTGTGTGATGAGCGTGGACATTTGTGTCCGAGTCATGGATGTTTATATTTGTAATAAGTATATATTAACAAACAAAAAATTACAAATGTAGTAAGTATATAACATATCTGATGCCCACGACACAAGCCTTGTTGTTTAGTGTGGCACTAGATGGCGCTGTGTCTAATGTCCGGAGCTATTTATACTTAAGTAGACTTACTTCATATTAGACAGCGCAGAAAGGTAGCAAGGAAACCTGGTCAGAACAGACCAGTCTACCATGAACACGTTGTAATCTTTGCGGGACAGGTACGCTGTAAAAATACATAAAGAGATTAGAGACCATCATCATCCGCCGAGGCTTTTTCCAACTATGTTGGGGTCGGCTTCCAGTCTTACCGGATGCAACTGAATACCAGTATTTTACATGGTGCGACAGCCTATCTGACCTCCTCAACCCACTTAGTACCGGGTAGCATGATACCCTTTGACCTTGGACTGGTTGTAAGACTTTTTGGGCCACTGACTGACTAACGACTGTCAAAAAACAAATGTTAGCCGGGACCAACGGCTTAAGCTTGACTCACGCTAGACCGTGCGAAGTGAGCGGAGTGTCGTCCGTGCAATTTTGTATGAAAATCTATTGTCCGATGCTCGGTAGCGGCTCGGAAGCGCGAGCGTGTCCACTGTCCATACAAAATTGACTCAGCTCAGGCCCGGCACGATCTAGCGTGCGTCATCCTTTAACGTGCTTTCCGAGGCACGGAGGAAACTCGGTATGTAAGGGGTGCACCTAGGCAAGCACGGCTTAACTTATAGATCGACCCGAGCGGCTGTTATTATTTACCCAGAAGCTCCTCAGAGATTAAGAGACAATGTAGGTAAATAAATAGGCGGTACAGTTGCTGTGTTTATAATTTTAATGAACGTAATCTTTGCAAATGGACTATTCAGCGGACATTATCGTTTTTGCATAGAGAAAGTCTAGATCTTTTCGGTCTTGACGTTTTTATTTTGTGTTTTTGAAATAAACTTTCTCAAAAATCTAGTGATGTAATTAAGCTTGTGGTAATTAAAGAAGCAGTTAAAAAGTCTTTAATGTAGACTAAAGATGAGCGAGAGATCAATGATGATGAAATTAATTGTAACTGGCCTACTTGAAATAAATGCTATGATTTTGATAATGTTCACTTTGACTCGAGAAAAAAAAAGTGTTTGATCACAATCGGAATCACACTATTCGCATTATTTTTACCTGGCTGCGCGCCACCAAAGCCAGTGTTATGTTTTTTCACGTATTCTTACGTTTCTAAGTATCTTTGTATACAGGGTGTAAACGGTTCACG
This sequence comes from Xestia ashworthii, assembly GCA_950022955.1. Taxonomy (NCBI): domain Eukaryota; kingdom Metazoa; phylum Arthropoda; class Insecta; order Lepidoptera; family Noctuidae; genus Xestia; species Xestia ashworthii. Next base: position 9,255,230 of record OX465558.1, on the reverse strand, counting down.
GGGCAGTAAGGGGAGCTACCTTAAGAGCGCGTATCCCAAAAGTTGGCAACGTCGCAAATAGTTGTCAAATATTTACATGTTTTAATTACTTTGGCAATTTTACTGTGTGAAAATAAGAAATATGGCTCTGTAGTGGACTAAAAAAATGATTAGCAAATGCAATAATTAATATCGTAATACCGAATATATAGTTTTAAATGTAAAAAAAGTATTTGGGAACTTGATCCCCATTCACAGATTAAAAAAAAATGTACAGTAAGCAAGAAAGATGCTTTTTATACAAAACATTTTTTTTTTATATCAATCGATCCTATTTCTAATACTGATCAAATTAAAGTATTACCGGAAACAACATTTCACACCTTAAACACTAAACCGATTGTTATAAAAGGTACCCCAGGTTCTCAAGAAGCATATAAGCTAATTTTCATGTTAAACACACGCAGATAAAGTCGAAAATAGCTAGTGTTTAAACAAAGCGAGCGTTTTGCCTCCTTCACGCGCAGTCTATCGTCTCGTTTCTTTATCACTTTCACACTTTCATTGAATATTTATTTTTTGTCGTTTTTTTCTTGTTGCTGAAATAACGAAACTGCAGTACATAAGGAACCATTCATTCTTCTGTGAGAAGAATGCGTGATAAGTAGATGTGCAAGTATAGATGTTCCGTTTACCGATAGCGTTGTCTGCGTGAAATTGAAAAAATACACCACGGGACTACTAATAAATATTCTAATCCCAACCCAGACCATGCAAGGTCTACACGTGTGTCAAAGTTTAGCCCATACAAACGTTTCATGTATCGTATGTGTATGTGCATAGAATAAACAGGGGAAGTAGGGGATCTTCATACAAACGCACCCAGTAGCGGCGTTAGGGTAGGGCGCGGTTGGGCGACCGCCCGGCGCCCAGGGCGCCAGGTGTAAAGGGGTGCCGCAGGCGCCCCTCTTGCCCCCTCATACACAGATTGTTTTCAGCTTGTTCATCAATGGAAAATTCTAACCGATTACTTGGATTCATAATACAAAAAAATAAAATTGAAATGTCCATTTATAATTTCAAATTATCAGCTTTTTACTCAATCAATTAAATGCATATGATAGTATACGGGGTGGAAGGGATACCGACGCGAAAATGGTAACCACGTTTTCAGCACCTACATCATTCTGAAGTCTGAACATGTGGGGACATAGAAAATTGAGCTATAAGTCAGCTATTCCTGACCTGACCTGATATTTATTTAGGAGTAATTATTGATAGAAATCTTAAATTTAATGATCATCTAAATCTTCTAACAGCGAGAGTGCTTATGGTAATATTTGCACCAAAATCTGTGTTAAAGTCGGTCTACTATGCTCTGTGTCAGTCTCAGCTTGAATATTGTATCACCACATGGGGTGGCACATGTAAAACCCATCTTCTAAAAGTTGAGAGAGCACAAAGAGCACTCCTAAGGGTTAGTTTGTTTCTACCTTTTTATCATCCTACCAATGATCTCTACTCGAAATGGGAGGTACTTACTGTGAGGCAGCTATTCATCCTGAGAACGGTTATGAAACAACATGCCCTAACACCTTTTGAACCAGAAAGTTATAAAATCGTAATTTAAAATAATTGACGAATTGTGAATCAGATTTAAATATGTAGAACAAAGTTCGAATCGTAACCATTCTTAACAACAGAACAAAAATTGATAGCTAAAAGTGACAACCCCGAGACAGGCAAGTACGTTAGGTAATTAAAGCGCGGATTGTGCCGGAGATAGCCTACTGCCCCTTTTTATTCTGTGGTGTGCCGTGTGTGTTCCTCTCCGGCAAATTAAACTAGAGCAATTTTTGAGCTCTTTCTCTAAGGGTGTGAAAAGGTTACAGAGAGTAAGTTACTTTCCAATTTTATTCCGGGAGAAACGATCCCGTGTGATAAAATTCCCGACCCCACACAGGCGGAAACAATAGGGCACAAGCTACTTAGAGTGCCTTGTTTTCAAACGTAAAAAGGCAGGAATCGGCTTTTTAGCAAGCTTTTTGCAAGCTTGTTATAAATATAAATACAACTCACCATCTCGAATATAAGTCATCGGTGTTTTAGAGTATGTGCCATTGAAGCCATGGATGATGAGAACATTCTTCCTCGTCTTTTTCCAACCAAAATCACGTAGGAGCTTTGGATATCGAGGATCTACGAAGTACTTGTGCGAATTTTCACTGGAAAATGGGAAAAAAATCAAATTCAAATACATGACGCATGGGTCAATAAAGTTATGTCTCACTATACATGGTCTTTAAAACACTCTTCACGAAGCCGTTAACCAAACATTCTGTAGATCAAACTAAGTAACTCTACGCAAAAATGATTGCTGGGAATTTACCTTTTTTTTGGGTGAAATTCACTTTTTACGTTTTGGGGTGTAAAACTCAATGTAACGCACTCAAAAGTACTCAACACATTGTGCTGGTGGATTGATTTAATAGTGGGTGGTTCGCGGAGGTGTTTAAAGTAAAGTTGTTACATTAAAAACATGTGTAAAAAAAAACTTGTGAAAAAGTTCAGCTTTGACCCCCAATATCTACGGAGATATTGGGGGTCAAACCGTTGAAGAAGTTTTGACATCCAACTTATAGTTGCATAGATAAAAGTGTGAAAACAAAAATAACAAACAGTTTTACTTCATTAGAAAGTAAAGATTATTATAGGAACCGGCTAAACGATAATTTGATCGAAGAGAAGTTGCAATACATGAATCATAGATCTCAAAACTGGCATAGATCCATATAAACTTGCTGACTGAATGGAAGACGATCATTTTAGAATGTTTGCGGTTACGTGGGACGACAGATAAGCTATACTAAATATTAATAACTAATAAATACTTACGGCGTATACATAAAAAAGTTAATCTCGCTGTCCGGACACTTCCATTCTCGTTTCATTACACATCGAAAGTAACGGAAATCCAACATGGACGCCAAATCGCCATCCACTTCAGTCACTGTAATTATAAGAACGGAACTGTTTATTTTACATTCGCACGCTTTGAAGGCTTCCGTGAGAAATGCTATACCTAACATAATAAGACGCAGAAATTATACAGGGTGTAAATCACATCATCATGAAGCCGTCAACCAAGAACCAAGCATCCTGTACCTCAGACTAAGTAACTTTACGCAAAAGTTATTGCTGGGAAACAACTTTTTTTTTGGGGTGAAAAATCATGTTTAGAAGTGATTGTGTAGAAGTGTAGAACTCAAAGTAACGCACTTAAAACATTGTGCTGATGGATGGATTGAATAGTACGGGGGTTGTAGAGGTAAGTAAAAATATTACATTAAACGTTAGAAAAAACTTGTCGAAAAGTTGGAACTTTGACCCCCAATATCTCCGTAACTAGAAGGTTTCCAGGTATGGTGTAGAACAAAAAAATGATCACAATGACGGGTAGAACAAATGACTTTCGGCTTCGCTAAGAGATGTTTTACACCCTTTAGTATAGATACATTTCGCACAGTTATACAGGTATTTTAAGTGCAGTGAATATTGTATCGAATGGCCAAAAAACCAGCATTTGCTAAGCAAACCAACACCTTACAGTCATGGAACGCGCTTGTGACTGCTAGACCAAAACAACAAGACGAGATAACTGACCGAACCCTTATTTTGATAAAGCCTACCTAGGATAAAAAGCTTCAACCCATAGACTAGTTCGTAGCCATAGATATTTATTCAATAACTCCCTCGATATGGGTATCAAATGAAAGGTCTTGACTAGTAGAATACGTACCTATATATAAATTTCATATCCAAGATGGCCGCCACCACAAAATGGTGAATTCCTTTTTTTTTCACAGCTCCCTCAATATGGGTATCAAATGAAAGGCCTACGGCATTTCGTTACGTGACGGTTTCAACTAAATCGCACTACCCGTAAGAAAAAAAAATGTGTTTAAAATAATGCACTTACTTATATTATGTGTCGGGTTTTTTTAATTTTTAATTTAATGTAACTTGAGTAACGTAGTCAAATCAACGCCATCTATCGAGTTCATGGACTCTATTTTTTTTTAATTCTCAAAAAGAAAACCTCTCAGCTCAATCGGTTCCCCGATCTGGTTTGAAATTCAGTTTCAAGATTTGACTAATAACAGATAAACATACAAGTCTAGTTAAATAAAAGCTTTTATTATAAAAAGAAAGTTGGATTATCCATGTTAAGATTGAATATTAATTTATTGCATTCTAAACGATGCCCTACAGCTTTAAACTTTATCAGGGAGAGTGAAGGATAGCACACTTCCTTTGCACTAGCATAACGTACTTTCACCACCAGACCACTGGACTGTCCAGTTTGTACCAATCAGACAGGTATACAATGTTATACAGATAGGTAGGTAGGTATTGTTTACAGACTTCTTATAAACGGTATAGATTGAACATGTTACCAACAAGTTATGCAAATTCATCGTTACTTAATAAATTTTATTAGGATATTCCAGGAAAGTGTTTGATTAGGGTACATCCGGATACATCCGGATTTGTTAGGACATGTTCAACTTTTGGGCGCCAGTCCGAACTTTGTTTGGTCTTGCCATTTGTTCAAAGTTAAATTGATGTTTTTACAAGTATCCGTTTTTTGGCATGCACGCTCTTTGAAGACGTACCCTAAGCCAATATGTAACACAAATATAGAATAAGACTGCCAGACGTAATCGGTAATCCCAAAACAAAATTCAAAACCCACTGAATTTATCATATGGATTTCTGCAGATCAAAATGGTTAAACCTACTATATGTAACTCTATCTAACGTCTCTTATCTACCTATATTTCACCAACCACACACAACACACTCTCTCTCACACACATACATATACACACGTTCACACACACACACACGCGAAAACACACACATACATCACGTTTATATTCATAGTCGCTCTGGTAGATCGACACAGTCTACTATTATACTTATAGCACCACTTTTAAGCTGAATCACTGTCTCTCAAGATACAGGTTACCTAGTTTGAGAGGCAGGGTTTTCCATATTGTGTGCAGATCTCAGTTCTTAGATTATACTGCATTGTGTTTTACCAACGCTCATGTAAATTTTGTTTATAGGTACGTACAAAACATGTTAAATCTGTATTTTGGAGAAATAAAGTTATTTATTATTTATTACCTAGTCAGTGACCCAATTCCTTCCAACATGAGTCTTTCTCTTCCTTAGAAAATATTTTAAACACGTAATGTTTACATAACTTACTGAGCTGAATAAATACAACAGCACCACTAAAAGGGCTTTGGCGCTGCTTCGAATACCAAAGAGGACATTAATTGAGGTGGAAAGCATGTTGACAACGTATATGCCAGTGAGGGACCCAAATAATTCGGCTCACATAAGAGGTAATACTGAATGCCCTTTTAAAATGCCATGCCGTTAAATGAAACTTGATTTCTTAACCTTAAGATTTGGAGAAGATTTCTCTGTAAAAGTGCATAATGCATAACAGAAAATGTGAGAATGTGTGTGATCTCATGTAGCTATTTCAGAAACGAACGGATCAAAGTTTTCGGAATTATGCAAGCGCATTAAAATAAATCAAATTAGCATAAAGATTATGAAAAGAAAGTGGATGTGCAATAATATTTCATTAAAATAACCGCTCTTCGATTAGCATATTTGTGTAGTTATTTTTAATGTTATTTATACTATAAGTATAACAGTATTTTAATTCTAAGACTGACCTTTAGGCAGCTAGCATAGCATCTGCCCAGTCTACTACGTTGGGAATAGGGTACAGCTGAACACTAGTATTAATAACCGGCCAAGTGCGTGTCGGGCCCCGCGCAGTGTAGGGTTCCGTAGCAGCCCGTTATCACATGATTTATTTTAGTTTTTTAGTTTTTATTTTGTTTTTCAATACACTCTTTACCCGTTTTAAATAAGCAACTACTTTATCTAAGTCACTTTAGAGGATTTATTCAAATAGCGCGAAATGAGTGGTTTCGATCGATTTACAAAAAAACTATTGATTGGATTAAAAAACTAAAACACTATCAGGCTTAATATATTCTTTTTACTCGTAGAATTATTTGGCAAAAAATCAGAATGATCGCATGCATATTAGTATGTTTTTTTTTTGTTTGAAAGATAATTCTAGAGATAAGTTCGCGATTTTTTTTATCGAGTCAAATTAATTGTATTATGTTTTCAAAACACTATCATGCTAGCATATATCCTGAAGAATACCATATATTTTTCGGGCCTTGTTTATAGCAGTGAATCTCGAAAAACTCGCGTTTAGCTCATGTAATTGCCTTAAGCAAAACCTCGACGGACATGGGCAGACGGACCTGACGAAACTAAAAGGGTTCCTAGTCAGGACTACGGAATCCTAAAAAGGGAACAAGTCACCAACTAAGAACTAGATAAATAAACAATATCCCGGCACATTACACACAACGCCATCTAGTGTCACACTAAGCAAGGCTTTTGTCGTGGATACCAGACAGTTGATATACTACAAAGATACTTTTTGTTTGTAAATACAAACTTATTATACTTACATATAAATATATCCATGACTCGGAAACAAATGTCCATGCTCATCACACAAACATTGGCTCCTACCGGGATTCGAACCCAGGACCCTAAGAACGTAAGGCAGCTTCACTACCGCTAAGTCACATCGTCGTCGTCTGACCTCGGTTAGGTCGTGGCAGACCTGCACCCATAGATATCCTGCACCACTAGCCATTGGCCTCTCCAAATAAAAGCCACTAAACTGGATACTCGGACCTCTCGCATCCTTCCGTATCCAGCCATCCGACCTACGATATCAAAACTTTCCGCTAGTGCGCTTATTCATTGCGTAAGTACTTTCGTTCTTGTTCAATTCCGCACACTACCAACGTAGTGACAATTTATTTTGATTTCTTTGAAAGTTGGCCTACTTTTTATGCATCATCACATCAGTTATCCACTTTGTTGGTCATTGTTGAAGCGTAATTGATAAAACAATAGCTGAATGCGAATAACTCCACGGTGGCCTACTGTTCCTGTCAATTATGAGCGTAAACGACAGGATCAGTCGGTTGATATATCGATTATAGTAGATATCAACCCAACGAGATAACAAAAAGCCTTACCTGCCGCTTGTTTACGAATTAAAAGTCACTCAATGAACTATAGAAAGAGCTAGATAATATTTTGGACTCTCTTCAGTCTACACAGGAGTACTAAGCAGATAGATGTTACATTGCTGCGGATAACCTTTCACTTACGGTTGTGATGCAGGTCATTGTCCAGAGCAAGAGCGCATGGGATGCATTCGCTTCCTTTTGCGAAGAAGCGGTGGAAAAAGATGCCACGGCAAAGGAGCAGTAAGACACAACCGCTCTTTTATCCGCAGCAGACGCACTGGGCCCCGAAGAGTACTCGAACCTGCGAGTGACAGATTTCGGGACCGACACCTGGGGCCCAAGTCTGCTACTTTTATAAATACGTCACTCCAAGATTATTCCATTCCCCTCCCATTGACACTTTTCTAAAATGCTGCTGCCACTGATAAGGCCAGTCAGCACTGCATTATCGTATAGTCCTACCCCTCCTCTGTTCCGAGGAACAAACGAAACTTGGGAGTCTTATCTTTTGGTAGGTTTTTTTATAGAATATTTTATAACGAGGGACTAAACGAAGCCATAATATACCCGAGGTAGTTTGACTCACGAGCTTGCGAGGGAGTCAATGAAAGCGAGGGTATATTAAATTGGCGTTTAGTCTCGAGGTGTAAACTGTACTTTTCAATTCGAGTGCGAGAAAAATAGTCATTTAAAACCGAACAAATTTACATTCGACAAAAACACTGTTTTAGACTTTCACGGTTTTCTGTTGATGCTTGCAACAGGGTCGAAATATCGGGTGCTCGAAAAACCAGAAGAAAAGCACGGATATAATCCCGTAAGTACTATACGTGTATTCGACAAAAATTCTGAACTGAGCGGTCAGTTTTTTCTTCAATAAGGTGAGTCACAGATTAACAATTTAAAACACAACACAAACTCTCAACATTTTCGCAATGAAGATGATCCACACTCCACAGATAATTAGTACATTACTGCAGAGGCATTGCACACACTTTTCAAAATCAACGAAGCACACAAACAACTTGTTTTTTTTTTTTCAATAAACCGCTTTCTATTTGAAAGCGAATTCGAAATTTAAATAAAACCTTTGATAAGTTACTCTTTTGTTACCATGTTTCAGAGTAAAGGATCGTTCCATTTTTAAATTACTTTTTACTCCCTAGGGAATAAATGGTCACTTTAATCCCGCTTCGTAGGGCATATTAGCGTACGTAGACCATAAGTAGTGAAAATTTTATTTTATAATAGATCTTCCAGGTTTTTTGCTTGGCAGGATCGTCATTTCGTGTTCTCCCATTAATAACGTGACTAATAATCTATCTTCTATCTTCTTCTTCTATCTATATACTTATAATAAATCTGTAGAGAGGTCAATTCTGTACATGAAATATATTTACAAAATAACTATCGGGGGGTGATTAGTGATCGATACTGATGCCAAAAATGCAATCAGTAAAATTTTTGTCTGTCTGTCTGTCTTTCTGTCTGTCTGTCTGTCTGTATGTTATTTATAGAAAAAAAAACTACTCGACGGATTTTAACGAAACTTGGTACAATTATTCTACATACTCCTGAGCAGGTAATAGTATACTTTTCATCACGCTACCATTAATAGGAGCAGAGCAGTGAAAGGAAATGTTGGGAAAACGGGAGAAGTTACTTGGTTTTTTTAGCTTCCGTCGCGTGTGCAGCCTTAATGGTTAAAGCTACATAGAAATCATGTATAACGGAAATATTCCACATAAAATTATATAAAAAATATCCCTAGACAGCATATGTCTATCTTTTATAGTTGACTCACAATAACACGTGTAACTCCCGATAGCTTAGCAGTACGGAGAATAAATGTGAATGTAAGTTTGTTTGTTGCGCTTTCACGCGACAACTACTGAACGGATTTGGATGAAATTTTGCACAGAGATAGTTTATAACCTGGATTAAAACATAGGATACTTTTTATCCCGGCAGTAAGATTCCATGGGACAATAATCAAACTTCACGCGGGCGAAGCCGCTGGCAGAAGCTAGTATTACTTATATATATTTTACATCTGGGACTCTCATTGTACTATGTTTAGTGTCATCGGCTCTCTAACTATAACTACCTAGTTAACAAAAAACGTAGAAACGTATGTTACGTTTCATGGGAAGTACGTTTTTGTGTGTGTATTCATCAAGGCTGCATGAATCAAGGTAATTGAAAAGACATTAAAGGTTGTTGCTCTATCCTATAAGACTTAGTATTGTTATTGTATGACTAATATCACTTTTACTTTCTCAAGACAATGTTTACTTACATCAGTTATTGTTTACAGCACAATGCCATCGTATATTATTATGCCATTGATATAGCATCTTTGCTTTAGCAAAAATAGGTGTTATAATAGAACAATGCTATAGTTTTTAGGTACAAAATAAATTCATATTCTTTCAACTTTGTTACGCTTCGCATGTTAACAGTTGAGACATAAGAGGTTGTTAAAAGAAAATGAATTTAAAATAACGTTTTTATTGTAACGGTTTGACATACTTAATTCATATTAAGCACTAGTTAGTTGTGCCCGCGACCTTCGTCGGCGTGTAATTATTATAAAACTAACTGCTAGTCAGAATCCCGTCAAAATGGGTCCAGCCGTTGCGTAGATTAGCCGGAACAAAGATACAGACAGACATTTTTTTTTAATAATTCTTTTGTTATACCGTATATTTATAATTTCTTAAGCATTCAGTAAAAAGCAGTTATTTTTTAATTACAAATACACTGACTTTTTCAATTTTATTTATTCAATTACACCTACTTATTTAGAATAAGTATTTCTGCAAGTAGGTACTCATGGTCAGAGTAGGTTTCATTACCTATGTGATGTACATCCCTTGATCGTTATTACTACTTAATGAAACCATAAGAAGAACAAATATCTATAAAACTGATTGAATTCTTGATACCGAAGATACCAGACTCAATATCGCATTGAAAGCAGACCAAGTGAAAGTAGTTTGTGATAATATAATGTTGGTGAAACTAAAAATAAAACAACAATTTTACATAACTGCGACTAGCCTAACGGTTCGACATATAAAAGCTATTAATAGCTTAAATTTTTGGTACAAATGATCTAAGTTAGACTTTATTTTTACCCGACTTCGGCGATGCCCAAAAGGAAGGTTATGTGTTCAAAAAGAGTTAATTATTCGACCTGCACTTAGATGGTCTGCTATAATAATAGAATTAGTTAAATATCACCATTACTACATCATCACCATCATCACTCGCGATAAACGAAAACACTAGACGGATTTTCATGCTGTTATCACCAATAGATAGAGTGGTTCTCGAGGAAGGTTTGAGTATAATTTGCACTCGGGCGAAGCCATATGGGCATCAGCTAGTTCTTATAATAAAAGTGAGTCAATGTGACAATTTTCATTATGTTAAGTGCGCCTACAGTTGTTTGTATTTATGTTTGACCACGTATTTCTCAGAAAATAGAGACTGTAGAATTGCAATATTACTACTTGTTTTTAGAGGAAATATTATTATCAGTGAACTAACACTGCAAGATTTAATCAAAATTTAATTGGTTCAGTAGTTTTCATGTTAATGCCCTTACTCAAAAATCAGTTATTTATCGCATTCCATGTGGTTTTAGCCCCGACGCAAAAACGACGGGTGTTGTAAGTTTGACGTGTCTGTGTGTGTGAGTGTCTGTGGCACAATTCTATTTAACTTTTAGTCCGTTGTGTCGGGGGTTTTTTAAATTTTAAATTTAATTTTACTTGTATAAAATAAAAGATCAGTATGAACCCTGTCGGGCACAGCAACATTAGGAAAGAGGGCTTATTACGTAAACGAAACATTTAATTTTGTTATGGGGACTAAAGGTGCTAAATTAGCAACTCTATTTGTGGTGGTTCAAACTTCGTTTGAAATACTGTTAGAATAAAGTTCTAATCAGCTCGCACTACAAAGTGTTTGTTACATCAGTCACTGCGGGCCGAATAGTGCGAAATAAGTGATTTTAAAAAGACCTATTAATTGGACTAAAAAAATAAAAGACTGTAATGTTAATATGTTGCTTGTAGAATTATTTGCCAAAAAATCAGAATGATCGCATGTATTTTAGTATGGTTATTACTCGTTAAAAGAATTTTTTAGAGATAAGTTCGTGATTGTTTTTAATCGAGTAAAATTAATTGTTTTCAAAACACTATCATACTAGCATATTTATCCTGAAGAGTATCATATATTTGTCTGGTTTAGTTTATTGTAGTGAATCATATACTTTCAGGTTTAATAAAACTCGCGTTTAGCTCCTGTATTCGCCATAACTACCAGTCAGTATTTAGATAGGTATGCTACCTACCCAGTTCTTATAGAAGTTCAATGATGTTCATAGTATTTTTCACTGTTGGTACAAATAGCCTGTTTGTTTTAATAAGCCGAAGAATAATTGTTCAATTATTCAATCTGCAACGGAGCAGCGTGCATCGCCTTTTTTTCGGATGGGAAATCATCAAATATCTTCTCCCACTCTGGGTGGAGCGGGAGGGAATGTCAGACTTCTACTGACTAAATCCCATCCATGTTTCTTCCTCGCCCTTTATGTTCCCGGGCCGCGGTATCTCTTTTGAACAGTCGCGCAGCCCAGCGTGCATCGCCTCAGTCGCGTAACAGAGTTTTGATCTCATCCCGAAAGATTTGGGGGAAAATGTCGAATGCATTGCTCCATATACCAATTCAAAATTAGTGGCGTATAGTGGCATTAGGACTTAGTTATGCCATAAGGATGATTCCTGACTGAACTGACGTTGGTGAAAACGGCAAGAAAATCGGTGCAGTGGTTTTTGAATTTATCGCGAACAGACGGACAGACGCGGCGGAGGATTTTGTTTTATAATATGTAGTGGTAGTGATGAAACAAATACCAACTTATTCATTCATGATCTCTCATACGCGCATACGGCCAACAGTTCTATCCGCATGAGTGACCAAGTAATTAAGATAAACAGGGCATCTGTATGTAAACCAATTATATGAGACATTTCTCCTCGGATTGTCAGCGAACATCATTAGAGTGGAAAAAAAACATTAATAATCGCACGTTAGTCGTTTTAAACAGAAACCGTATCAATTTATTAGTGATCGTCGCCTTCGTTGTAGTAACGGGTTAAAGTCGCGGTTAGTGGTTAAACCATTGAATCTGCACTAGTTTGTTAACGATGTTGGCTTAGATTCTAGATAACTTTACCATGCAGTGAATCTTCATTTTGGTTAATTTTTATTGATTATTTCGGTAGTTAAGACCAATGCAGAATGACGTTTACTATCATGTGGAATTCAAGAGAATAGGTCTCTGGTGTGGTACCTACCTATTTTAGAAGTCACTCTTTTGGCTCGGTTGAGTCATTCTATTCGGTACAAATCTACGGGAAACTCAAAAAAATTGACGGTTTTACTAAGTTGGTTTGAAATGACTGAAAATTCGCCCAAATCCTTCTTGGTTGGGTGTATACCAGTAAGCAATGAAAGAGAAGGATAAGTTCACAGGAAGATAGGGTTATTTGGGGGTGTACAAATAAGGGAGAAAGAATATTTGGTATTGGTTTTACTCAAATTAACAAATACTTGCCTAATTTCGTGGACAAAAACACCAAACACAATAATATCCCGCACTTCATAACGCACATTATCACAGGCACAAAACACTTTTCTCAAAAAAAAAAAAAACAGTTATCACCTCATTATGGATTTCTCTTTAAAAAAAATGAAATAAAAAGTCTATTATTTATAAAAGGAACGCAATGCGCGCGCTGTCGGTGCAGAGGCGAAGCGGCAAGCAACGACGCGAAATCAACACAGCAGCACGCAGAGAAAAGTAAAACCGGCCAAGAGCGTGTCGGGCCACGCTCAGTGTAGGGTTCCGTAGTTTCCCGTCCGTCACAATAAGGGTTCAATCCAATCCGATTTTAATAATTCTTTTTTTGTTTGAAAAAAGATAAGTACGTTCAGGATAATAAAATATGGAAACGAAGTTTAAAAAATGCTTGCTTATACGATTATACTACAAACTTAGTCCAGAGATTATTTTGTACAACTTTTTGTCTTTTTTGTACAAAAACTTGTTTCCATCCAAGTTCAAAATAATTTTCCTAGAAAGTCCTTATAAAGTTCTACTTTTCAGATTTTTTTCATATTTTCTAAACTTACGGTTCAAAAGTTAGAGGGGGGGGGGCACATTGTTTTTTACTTTTGGAGCGATTCTTTCAGATATTATTGACATTATCAAAAAATGATTTGAGTAAACCCCTATTCATTTTTAAATACCTTTCCAACAATATATCACACGTTAGGGTAGAAATTAAAAAAAAAATCACTTCCCACTTTACATAAAGGGGGGCTACCCTAATATTTTTTTTTTTCCAATTTTTATTTTACCACTTTCTCGGCGTGACTGATACACATATTGGTACCAAATTTCAGCTTTCTAGTGCTAACGGTCACAGAGATTAAGCGAGGACGGACAGACGGACAGACAGACATGGCGAAACTATAAGGGTTCCTAGTTGACTACGGAACCCTAAAAATGCCCCCCCCCTCTTGATCGCAATTTACGATGCAAACTGCTGTTGGTTGACCCTGCCGCTATACGGTAGCCGACCAACACAATTAAATCACGTTCATTGCTGTTTTTATCATTTCTTGCTTCAGTTTCATTCGCAACAAACTGGGTGATGCACTGATGAATGTTGTTAGAATGTATGGCTAAATAATTGTCAAAAAAAAACATATTGCTCGATACATGTACCTGGTAAAAAAACATATTGCTCGATACATGTACCTGGTAAAAAAACATATTGCTCGATACATGTACCTGGTGAAGGTTGCGGGAAACTGTTGGATGCGTCGCACGGGACCGGTCAATGTGACGACACAGTTTGGGGCCTATGTCCAGCAGTGGACGTCTTTCGGATGAAATGAACAGATTGATGATGGCTAAATTATTTCCGAGAGCATTCGGATGATCCGGAGACGAAAAAAAATCTTTTAGGTCTAGGTAGTTGGGAATAAGGGAATAAGTTAGGTGGTAAGTACCTAAATATTCGTTGTAAGTAGTAAGGAATTTGTACCTTCAATGTTCCGAACGAAGTTGACACAGATAGTCGAGCAATTGAATAGGCTAGTTTCCACCATCAATAATTTGCAAAACTAATTAGTCCGTCAGTTAGAGTATTGGAAAATAATGGACACGTATTTTTTGTTTTTGTAAATCACTGAGTACTGACCAAGATCAAACGCATCAAAACTCGGGAGTGGGGGCTCGTGACGTCACAACGCACTAAAAACTATAGCACGGCGTGACGTATTGCGAATTTTAAAAGCGTCGTATCTTCGTCAATTTTGGTTTATGTAACAAAAGAAAAAATACGGGTCAAATATTTTTTTAGTTAGATTACTAACTGACGGACTAATTAGATTTTTTTAGAACACAGGCCGATTCCTATAACAGCAGGCATCGTTCGATTATTTTTATTTGTAAGAACTCATAAGTTGCATTTAGTTTAATTAAATCCTACTTAATATTATAAATATGAAAGTTTATGTGATGGATGAAGGTAAATGTATGGATGTATGGATTATGTTATTGTTTTACACAAAAACTACTGACGGTTTTGGATGCAATTTTGAACACAGACTGTTTATAGCCTAGATTAAAACATAGGATTTTGTTTGTCAAGGTAGTAAGATCCCATGGGACAATTATTAAACTTCACGTGAGCGAAGCCGCTGACAGAAGCTAGTAAGTATATAAATGGGTCGAATTGGTCCCTGAACATGGAAAAACGCTGAGAGCACCCATGGAAGAAATGATAATGTCTCCTCAAATCTCCTGGACCTTGACTCCGGACGCATAGTCGCACACCTTGAGGGCTGATTCTATGTGGTGCAAAATAAGAATACCTGGACTTACCTACTTACTTGGAAGAATTTGTGGGAAGCCCTGGCTCCGGTGCACGCTACAAAAAATATGGTGTTTTTTTTTCATTTCGTTATAATTTATCAACTAAAAAACAAGTCTGTAAAAGAATTGGTTCGTTATTAGGGTTTCGTACCATTAAAAAGTAATAAAGGAACCCTTATAAGATCACTTTCTTGTCCGTCTATTTAGGGTTCCGTAACAAAAGGCTTAAAACGGGACCATATTATTACTACAGATAAAATATGTGTAACGGTGATGCCCAGGGGCTTTGCGAAGGCCGAGCGATACCTAGCTTCAGCATCGCGTCGAACTCTTTTTTCGCAGCGCTGTATCGATCTGGAGCAAGACGTCTGGGTTTCTGCGCGACGGGTGGTCCGGGAGTAACAAAATAATACCTCGCCATTACTAAGACTCCACTGTCCATCTGTCTGTCACCAGGCTGTAACTAATGAACCGTGATGGCTAGACAGTTGAAATTTTCACAGAATTTGTATTTCTGTTGCCGTTATACTTAACAACATCACCATGTGCCTAGCCTTTTCCCAACTATGTTGGGGTCGGCTTCCAGTCTAACCGGATTCAGCTGAATACCAGTATTTTAAATGAAGCGACTGCCTATCTGACCTTCACAACCCAGCTACTACTGGATAACGATACCACTTGGTAAGACTGGTTGTCAGACTTTTTGGCCGTTATAACAAGAAATAGGTAATAAATAAAATAAAATATACAGTAGGTAGTAGTACGGAATAACGGAGCACTTCATGAGCGAGTTCGACCCGGTTTTTTCTCCACCTACATAATTATTCGGTACCTGCAACTATTTAGTATCTTACTTAATACGTTAGATACTCGTTAGATACTAAACAGTTGCTATTTCTCTTGAACTTTATCGAAATACCTACTTAATTAACTCTGGAACTTGATTAATCCTTGTTGAAACTGAGATAAAGCTAACAATAACAGTGCCCACAATCTCAAACAACGTGCAGACTATGTAGGTTATTGGTAAAAATTTAAACAAAGCCATGTATTCACAATAACATTACAGTCTTCATTTCAGTATTTCCACTTATATTCAAAGGAGCTATGATATTCCCTCTGAGAAATCAAGTTTTAAATTATTTATTTTAGTGCCATCTAACGCCATCTTGACAAACTATTATTCATTGCCAATGGCCATTGGTCACTTTCGTTATTCGTAATGCTCATGTGCATGTCTTATTATTTACATATTATATTATAACAATGATAATTAACAATTCTTTAAATACACTTTATTTTCCTTTTAATTTTATGCATATAAATTAAATTATCAAGTCACTTGAAATCGTGTGTGAAACACACTGACATTTTAGTTGGTAAACTAGTTTATTTACGTACATAACCTCTATTAGTTGTAGTCTTAGTTTGTTGTGTTAGACAAAACTAAATAAATGTAGAAACTGAATATAAAGTGCCATTATAGGTATGTAAGTACTTAATTTAGTAAGCATTTTCTTCAATGAAAATTAAAAATAAAATCTTTTGCTGAAACTTGTAGGTAATTCAACGAAAACATTTAGAGGTTATGTTCTTTATTATTTACCTACATTTATTTGTTTTAGGATTTAAGTGATTGAATAAAACCATTATGGATTAATTAAGTTCGGGCTTTTCCTTGTTAACAATACCTACTGTATGAAATTACGAGTAGACAACAGATTGACTCAATAAATAAACAAACAAACATCAAACAAAGTAGAAAGCTGTCAAAACGCAGCTGTACTTCCCACTATGCTCCTTTTTTTTGGTATTTACCTTATCTTTATGGAAACACAATATTATAGGTTTCGTGACAAAATAGTTAGGTACCTACAAATAATTAGGAATCCGATAAGTAAATTGATTTCCACAAAGTTACTTAGTTCACGAACTGTAGCTCATTGATTTGATTAGGTAATATTTTTTAATATTATGTAGGCAGGTATACCTACTGGAAAAAAAAAATGTTTATGTACTTATTTCAAAATTATTCATGATCTGAAATCTCGGGCTTGGTTTTCATTGTGCTAACATTTTCTAGTGTTGCCAGAGCAAATAAACTTATCACATGCGATAGGAACCACATGTTTTCAGTTATTTCATTTATCTTGTTGACTTTTGACTTTAGGCGGCCTTCTCCCATGGTGCAAACGTATTATGTACAAGTTAACAACTGGACATTAGTATGAAAACAAAAGTGAAACCGAGTAGATTATTATTTGAGTTTATATTACTGCATTTTACGATTTCACATATTTTATAAATCGGTGTGGAATTTTATTTTCCATTAAGAAAAGTATGTATTTAATATTTTTAGATTTATTTTGAGTTTTTTGCCTAAGTGGTAAGTCTTTAAAATATGTTTTTTGTTTATGTTGAGGCCAAGCCAAGGCATCTTTAATCACCAATAGTAATTACAAAATCCGAAACATCCTGCAGACACCGTGTCCGTTTTCACTAATACCTAAATGAATGCCTTATTATTATTGAATATTAAGGTGTTCCCTAATGTTAATGAAACCAGCCGTTATAATCACTGAAGGAAAATAATTTTCCTGTGTGATAAAGATTTTTAGTAGCTTTTAATTCCTGTGTTTATTTCTAGTTTTTAACGGTGTGTTCGCTATTACAAACAATTATTAAATACTAGCCGACCCGACAGACGTTGTCCTGTCCTACCTACCTACTACTACCTACCTACCACTACCGACCTACCACTACCTACCTACTACTACCTACCTACTACTACCTACCTACTACTACCTACCTACTACCTACCTACTACCTACCTACTACCTACCTACTACCTACCTACTACCTACCTACTACCTACCTACTACCTACCTACTACCTACCTACTACCTACCTACTACCTACCTACTACCTACCTACTACCTACCTACTACCTACCTACTACCTACCTACTACCTACCTACTACCTACCTACTACCTACCTACTACCTACCTACTACCTACCTACTACCTACCTACTACCTACCTACTACCTACCTACTACCTACCTACTACCTACCTACTACCTACCTACTACCTACCTACTACCTACCTACTACCTACCTACTACCTACCTACTACCTACCTACTACCTACCTACTACTACCTACCTACTACTACCTACCTACTACTACCTACCTACCTACTACTACCTACCTACTACTACCTACCTACCTACTACTACCTACCTACCTACTACTACCTACCTACCTACTACTACCTACCTACTAACTGCAGTCACAAATCCACCTGTAGGAGTATTTTTAATGCTGAAAGTTGGAATTCGACGTTGATTTTAACTAAAAATAAATATATTTAGATGATTTAAAAAAAAACATTGCACATGCTTTTTTTTTGCTATTTTTTTGTTGCCGATTTGCTTCAGCAAAAAAATCATGAAGTATTAGCACTATAATCACCTGTGGATATTTGTGTTTAACTCGCCGTTTATTTTTTTTTGGAAAAAAAAATATAGTTCCTTTGTTTTTGAGCAGAATTAACTCGGGTGTCTTTTTTGTATATCATCATCATCATCATCATCATCGGCCTATTAATGTTCCCACTGCTAGGACAGGCCTCCTCTCTATGAGAGGGAATGGGCTATATAATCCACCATGGGGGCCCATTATAGCCTTTTGTATTATAATAATGACTAATAGAATCCGGCAAAAAATCCGGTACTTGCAAATTGAAATCGCTGAGTCTATGAAAGCCAATTTTCAGCCCACCGTGCGACGTCGTGCCACGGTGCTATGCGCCGCACTGGCTCATCACGGCAGACACCATCGGCTGAAATAATTCAATTTTGTAGTTTTTCTTTAGATAAAGACCGAGAAAGAGAATATTGGGTGTATCCATACTTTCTATAGGTAATGAACCATGATTCAAGACATTTATTGTCTTGAGACCTAAAACTGTAGCAGACAGCTAGGCAGTACATCTGTGTCATTTTATCTACTAAGTCGCGTAGCGCCATAAAAAACGACATCAATCAAAATAAATCAATGACTCAATCGTAGTATTGACTATTGACGTAGTATGTTGAACTTTGTGTGACTCATGTTCCTAATTTCTTACATTGGGTTACGAAATAAATTCTAATAAATGTTTAAGCCCTAAACGAATTCTGACAGAACGGTGGTTAAGCTCTAGAATAAAGGTGGTTGCGGTGTACAGTCGGAGCTCTACACAACGCTGAAAATTCAGCACCTGAAATTTAATTTTAAGATCGGCTCTATTAACGATCGAGTAATCTTGTTGAAGAGAAAAGAAAAGTAGAGCTTGAATAGAACCACATATAAGTTAAATTTTAAAGTACCTAAGTGTAAACTTTACTGTCGAGACTTATCGGTAAGCACACACGTCAAGATTTTAATACAGATTGAATGCCAGACGTGTCTAGAATGAGAAAACTTGAAAATTAATAGTGACTCGAAGGAAAAAGTTAATCATTAATCATCGTTAAAGGTATATTAAGTTGCTGTTATAGATTCTTTTGCATACTTTCGGCAATATAGCTAATATACCAATTAACAATGAATGTAGGTACAGTTGCACTATTTACAAGCCTAAATCTATAATTTCTATATTCTCCTATGCACCTATCAAATTACATAAGATAACCTTATCATACCTTATCTAGGTACTATTTCATAATTATTGTTGTGGTATTGTCATACACGGTAGATACGTGTAAGTAAATTAATTTCAAGTGTTTAATACTAATATCCAAAAATGTTTTCAGCCAAGCGGCTTGGTTACATAGACTTAGATATGGAACAAAATCATGAAACTGCAGGTCAGACAAACATTTTCTTTTTTTTCTTGGTGTATTATCTAACTATGTGTCTCGTCGTAAAACTACATGTCTCATTCATTTGTGTATTTACTGTTTATAGGTGTTCGGGTATATACGTTCGTAGGTAAACAAATCTTTGTTGTAAGCTAAGGGACTTTATTGCATGCCTTGCTTAGATACAAGTAGTAAAGAAATTGAGTACACTACACAATTACACACACCACATTTTTTATTTACTTTACTCAGTACTAAATATAATTTCCTGAAAAAAAACAAATTCCGCTTTTGTTCATCATTTTTGCAGTTACATAAAATATAGTCCCACATAGGTCTCCATTTATTTACTACTCTGTGTTTGTTCGTTTTCTTGCTGACACTTATGTTTTCGTTTTCTGAATTTATCTGTTTGCCTGTCTTTCTGTCTATTTGCATGATTTTAAGATACGCTATGCATTCACATATTTTGAACATTATTTCATAATTTATATATATTTTACAGATGACAATGGCAAAAATCGAAAAAGTTATAACAGGTACTTAGGTGCTTTTACCCGAGAATTCTTGTTTTCAAGATATGAGTACCTTTTAGTAATTTTTACTTTAAATTACAGATGGTGTGAAAAATTATTTTTGCGATGTCATCAAGAAGACTCAACACCATCTTGGCAACCGTCATGGTGGTCAAAAGTGTTTCCATTTCCTTTCTTTTCAACCTACAGACAATCAGCACAACAAATCTGCATTATAATGTTCTGTGAGTTTTGTTTCCCATGGTCTACGCCGTAGACCATATTACGTAGTTTTTTTGCATGTAACAAACATTACGTAACTCGGAAAACATATGTGCTAAAAATATCAAAGAACAGATAAGATACCTATCTACTTTTCTCGTTATCCACAGGATCTAGTATCTGTTTACATGCTCAATATCACGCTATAGGCAACCAAAACACATAAAAAGCAAAAATCATCATCTTACGTATTTTGAAAATAGAATATCAACCTAGAATGCGAGCAGTGCAAGGCTACTGTGACCTTACCATACCTAATTTTATAATATTGTGTTTATCTGTCACGTTAACGTAGGTACACCTTTACATTAAATTGATTCTGTGTTTGTCTCTGATATTGACGCCGTTCTATTGAAAGCACCTGACAAAGTGTCCTAGGAACTACAGTCACGAGATGACGGCCGGCAAACATTTGAAAAAAATTGATGATTTATACAAATGCAATGACGAATGAAACAATTTATGATTAACTTCTGGTTTCAGTCCTTCTCACATGGGGTATCCTATATGCAGAGCTTGGTGAGCCGATAGGATTAAATGGCGAGCTACTTAGTATGTCATTGCTAGTCATCTCCGCGTACTTAATAGGCTGGATCTGGCTGAAGATCACAACACTGCCAGCACTAATAGGTATGTTGCTGACTGGTATAGCTTTCCAAAATCTTCAGCTGGTGCACATGACGGATTCTTATAGAAAACTTAATCAAGATTTGAGGTATGTCTTAGCGTTCAGGTAGCTCTTTGACAGCGCCAAGAATGCCAAGATTTTTATTTTTCATCTAATTTTCCAGGAAAATCGCGTTGGTCATTATCTTAACCAGAGCTGGACTTGGTCTAGATGCAGCGGTTTTAAGGAAACACTACGCTGCCGTCCTGCAACTAGGTCTCTTACCTTGGTTGGTGGAATGTGTAGCAATAACGGTCAGCACACATTTTCTCTTAAATTTACCGTGGATATGGGGTTCGTAGATATCAATTCTTTTTTTTTTTGTTGCTTTGGGTTGAAGCGCGTAGTTCTTTTTATTATGATCTTCATCACTTAACATGCTTGAGTAAGCATCTCTAATGCTTATGACTTTATTTTAGGCTTTCTACTAGGTTCAATGATTGCTTCAGTGTCACCAGCAGTAGTAGTCCCATGTCTATTTAGGCTACGTGACGTTGGTTATGGAGTATCCAAGGGTATACCAACAATCGTCGTTGCTGCAGCCGCAGTGGATGACTCCATAAGCGTTGCTATATTCGCGATTATTCTAAACGCTATGTTTTCAACGGGATCTGCCACTTTTAATATCATTAAGGTAAGGCATTTTTTTTCTCTGGAGTTCTATGCAAATTCTGCGCTGGTGCTGTCAAACAAATACATGAAATGCCATAGTACCTCAATGTTTTTGACAGTGTTTTTTTCTTCAGGGCCCGCTATCCATTATTGCTGGTGTAGCCCTTGGATCACTTTGGGGAGCTATGACTTCAATTATTCCCGAAAAAGGAGACACTTACGTAGTGCCATTAAGATTCTTAGCTCTCTTTCTAGGAGGCCTATTTTCTTATTTTATATCAAGCATGATTGGATGGAGTGGTGCAGGTAAAAAATAATATTTAAGATACTTAGTTCTTTAAATCTCGGAATTTATAAACTAAAAATTTTACCTGCAAAATTACTTTAAGGTCCCCTGGCTATAGTATCGTCCGGGTTCATAGCAGCATATTTTTGGGAGAAACAAGGCTGGCCTGTAAATAAAAATCCAGTCAGTAACATTTTTAGAATCCTGTGGATATTCTTCGAACCCATATTATTTGCTTTTACAGGAGCTCAAGTTACGGTGAGCAAAACTTTTACTTTGACAACTTAATTTATTGGATCTTGCAGAGTTTTTAACAGTGATGGGCAAAAAGTAATTAGATTAATAATTACAAATTACAGTTACATTGTAATTAGTAATTAAAATACTTTGTAACAGATTACTTACGTAACTAATTGCAATGAGTACTTACTGTAATTAAATATAAAGTAATTCAATTGCAAGTTAATCTAATTACACTATAACAGATTACATAAGTAATCTGATAAAACGTAATTAGTCACATTTATATTAGTAGTAGTAGTAGCCGTAATGGGACAAATTAATACAAAAATGAAACACATAATAATTATACAAAAAAAAAAAATGTAATCTTCTGTCAATCATTATAATTATAATTTTAATCTTTTATTATTTAAAGTGTGCAAGCAATCCCAATTTGTAAACAAAAGAATTGCGGATTTCTTAGAAAGTTCAATAATGCCGACAATCGAGTTTATTACGGGCTATGATAATAAAGCGACAAAAGAACGTACACACCTGCGCAGCCTTACTTATTTTGGCAACTTCAAAAAAGTACTTTTTATTATTTAATTGTTGTCGTTATTGAGAGTGGGTGTAATGCTATATAGAGTGTATCATTGTATGGAAGATAAGCAAAACCAACCAAAGCCAAGTGATTTCGACGCTTTAGGGAGTTGGTCGTTAAATCAAGTGACGTTAAATGGAGTTTACACTGTAATTGTAAATAATTTTATGGATATTACCGAAAGAAAAAATCGAATGGGGATTTTCAAGGGTGAAAAATCGATTCACTGGATCGATTCAGTACTGCATATCGATTTATAAGATCGATCTTTTGGGCCTGACAAATCGATCTCAGATCACCATACCTACTTGCAGTAAGTACCTATATCGCAGTCGCAGCCATGCGATGCAAGCATGCGACATTTCATATTTAAAGTTATTTATTATAATTACAATATAATTGAATACTATGTAATTGAGTTACATTGTAATCAAATTATTTTGTAATTAAATACATTGTAATTAATTTCATAGCACATCCAAAGTAATCTAATTACAATGTAATTGAATAATATGTAATTAGATTACATTTTAATTCAATTATTATGTAATTCAATTATTAATTAGATTGCTAAAGTAACTAGTTACGCCCATCACTGGTTTTTAATAACAATTATTTCATTTTGTCAACAGATTAGTGCCTTAGACCCACAAGTTATAAAAATGGCTACTATTTGCCTTGTGTCCTGTTTAGTTATACGCGGTGTCGCCACGTATTTTGTGAGCTTTGGCTGTGGTCTCAACAGTAAGGAGAAAATATTCATCGGTCTTACGTGGACAGCAAAAGCTACTGTACAGGTACGCAGATCTATTTTAAGCATCTGTGCGTATTCTCCAAAACCTTTCGATTATTCATTGTATCTTTAATAAATGTATTTACTTTCGTATTTCCAGGCAGCGTTAGGACCAGCTGCTTTGGACTTAGTTATTAGTGGACAAACATCAGGTGTTGCTAAAGTAGATGAAGAATACTATGCCAAGGCAATCTTAGCTGTCAGTGTTTTAAGCGTAATGATATCGGCACCCCTAGGAGCGTTACTCATTGCTCTTGCTGGACCAAAATTGCTCACTAAGGATGACCGTAAGTTAAATTAACACTAATAGTACCATTTTTTTATTATTATTCGTCATAAATTGGTGCTTTGTTACATTACAGCCAACGAGATACAAAGTCAAGATCCAGAAAATCAGCAGTCTACTCAAATTTGATACTTGCAATTCAATAGGTACACGGGACAGAAAATTTACATTTCCATGATTAAGTATAGGTACGAGTAGTACTTACTTAAAAAGGTAGGTACCGAAAGTACTTGTAATTATTAGGGTAAATAGTTTATAGCATGAGTTTATTTATTAAGCGAACATTTTGATTTATACCTACGTGATCTCACCTAGTTGGTGCATTATATTTATAACTCGGGACTTCCTCAGAATTGTACAACGATGGTGCATAAAGAAGTACTTAAACAAAATCGAATATTAATTATTATTATTATTGTTATTAACTACTCAAGTAAGTACATAAACAGTCATATCTAATGTGTCGTTAGTTCGTAAATCGTGTGAACTCTGTGCGTATTCACTTATTATACTTTTACAATTATAATTGTGAATAACTACTACTGACGTGTTATTTGAAACCTTTTGGCAGTTTTTTTTGTTTTGTTTTTCGGTTAACATAGACAAATTTAAAGTGTCCTTAAATTAAAAGTTATGAATATCTGTTTGGCAAAAATCTTATAATCTCCGCAGAGTGGATTATCATTATACATGTAAGGGTGGAGTTTGTTGCATCGGTTCTGGCAACACTTTATACGGTCAATGTCAATGTCATCCGAGGGGTCAACAAACTTTGAAAACTTCGAAAAACTTTTTGAAACCACGGCTGTGACAGCTTTAGTACCAAAGGGTCCGTTTTGGCGCTGGTGTAGCATCGCCGGCGCCATGCCGCCATCTTGGATATTATATACTCAAGTGTCATAATCAAATGACACTTGAGTATATAATGCGCTCATTGTCAAAAATCTTCAGAGAATTCTAACCTCTGAGTGTATTTTCCTTAATTTTCCTCGTATTTTACTGAGTTGAGATACACAATTTCCTCTGTAGTTTGAGACAATACTGATTGTGCATGTTAAATGTGCTATTATTCGTCATGGGAATCCGAAAGTGCTGTGTAGGTGGTTGCAATGCAACAGTGAGTTTTCCCAAGAACAATGAACTTAGAAATCTGTGGATGGCTTCCTAGTGCCAACAAATTCCGTCCTCATTGGACTCAGGAAACGTGTCTATGAAAAACAGAAGAAGTTGCATAAGGCATTCCGCTTAGTGTAGCTGGTGAGTTTTGTTAAACTTTTTAGGTTATGTAAAAGTCGTTTTGTTATAAGTACTCAGATCAAGTAAAAAGAGGACTATTTTGATTACTTGATTTGAGATGTTATAAGTTTTTTTTATTAAAACTTCAATCAACTAGAAACCAACAGAACGTAAAGAACATATTATAGCGGACATATACAAAAAACATATACAGAATGTACCTATAGGGAAAACATAAAATCAACTTCGAAATATTAAAAATTACTGTATTAACTGTATCAAATATGTTTCCAGGGTGGGATGTAATACTTGAACATAATTATTTCAAGGCACAAGATGAGGCGGATCTACATGTACTACAACTGGTGTGTATGGTTATCTAAATATAGTCCCATTCATCAGTATTATTTTAGTATAAGTATGAGTACATCTCCCCAACCCGTCTTGAGCAAGCATGGTAATCAATGCTCGTGCCTTCTCTGTTGAGAAGAGGCCTTTGCCCAGCAGTGGGTCAGTTATAGGCTGGTTTTATTAAAATGAGTACAACTTATAATAATATGTATTACAGCAATATTTCTCAATTTTTCAGGGTGGTTGGTTGGTTGGTACAGTTGATCATAATTACTCCGAGGAGCAAGATTACAGTGTCTTACCATCATCAGTTTTGATTGGAACGGCAGGTATAGATATACATACATAAAATATCTTCTAATGTTTTAATTTTAATCCAATATAGGAAATGAAATTCCCTACACTGTGGCACCCTCAGAAAATATTCTTAGCAGTGTGGGGCTCCTTAGTGCCCCATAACTTTTGTCATGTCATCACTAAAAATTGTTTGTTGTGCGTCATGCTGAGGGACCTTTTTTTTTTACTTTATTAACGTACATTTCTTAGTTGTTGTGGCAACTGCGAGGGCTATAATTAACAGTCCAGCAACGTAACGTCTCATATACAAAGTGTCTCCATTTCTACAAAACTGGTATTTGTTTACTAATGTGTTCATTATTCTTATTTTCAGATAAATTACATGGTCTAGATTCTGGAGCTACAATGGCCACAACAGCTGAAGTTGTTGAATTTTTTGAACTGTTTGACAGTGTTAGTGGCTATCCTGGTGGTGGAAAAAGGAGAACATTAAGACGAGCTGTAAAGAAGACTCACTACATCATTCTTTTTGGATTGAAGCCATCAAAAAAATTAAATCAGTTAGTTTAAAAATGTTAATACAAATATAAAACCTATAAATTATCATTTTTATTTTATTATGATTACCTGAACCTCAAAAATAAATCAACTATATGAAGGGGCCATTAAAGTATCGATATCAATGAAAAAGTCGATATAAAAGAGCATCACTAGTTATCGATAACAAGATGCCTGCAATCACTATTACACTTACATACATAACTTTATCTATATACTTCTGTCAAATCCCTGATGGCTACAACAGCGCCAAAACGGACCCTTTGGAACTACCAAAAAGTAGAGATGGGTCGTCGACGCATTTAGCGTTAACGAAACTAGACCGTCCATTTTTGTTCATCGACTAGTTCATGAACTAGTTGAATTCTTCGACTAGTTTATGCGTCGACTTGGCTAAGCAGACGTTGAAATAAACGTTGCAACGAAGTCTACTACGTTGACGGCGACGCGACGTAGACAGTTGACTAGACTCCAAAATATTTGCTCAAACAAATTTTAACTGTAAATCTAGCAGGAGACAGTTGATATTTGTACGGGACTGATGTAAAACTCAAGAACGTAGACAAGTAACACAAATTCATTCGTCGTGATATACAAATATGAACTCTCTTTTGATAGACTTAGAGTTAAATTTTGTTTGAGCGTTTATTTTATTTCTAAGGACGAACGACTTGCCTACGTTCTTGAGTCCGTAGACGCATTCAGTTTAACCGTTGACTGTCGTTGATACGTCTACGGATTCGAC
Source organism: Xestia ashworthii (assembly GCA_950022955.1). Lineage (NCBI taxonomy): Eukaryota > Metazoa > Arthropoda > Insecta > Lepidoptera > Noctuidae > Xestia > Xestia ashworthii. The sequence continues at coordinate 9,227,831 of OX465558.1, read as the reverse complement.
TAGTTCATGGATTGTTGGTGAACCGTCCATTCGTTGACAGTACGTAGACGGTCGAATTAACTAGTTCGTTCATTCAACGCTCATCACTACCAAAAAGTCACTGTCGTATCTGTAGCTAGCTACTAATATAGTAATCTGTGTTTGAAACTTTAAAAATGTATTACCTAAAAGTAGTAGCATTCAAACTTACGTAAAAATGTCTGTCATCGTTATTGCTGTAGCTGCTGAAAGCGGTGTTCCAATATTTTCAAGAAAACGCGGTAACAATGAAAATGTAAGTAAACAAACTATACAACTCCAAAAGAAATAAAAATAATCGTAGCTATTCTTTAAGTAAATTTATTTTTTCAAACCATTCTGGCATACTAAACAAATCCGCCCCTAAGACGACCCACTGACCAAACTGTTCTCCTTTTAGGTCCAATTCTCAACCATAGCTTCTCTACATGGCATCAATATGTTCAGTAAATGCCACAATTTATCCATGATAGACACTCAAGTTGATAATGGAACTATTCTTTGGAAAGAATATTGTAAAAGGTATGATAATCTACATTTTCATGACAATATGATTGAACGGATAGCGCTTCCATTGGCTAATTATGACCGAACCATAGAAAAACTTTTTATAATTTAAATTAGCTCCCATAAAATAAATGTATATTTTACATAGGTGTGAAAAGTACTGCTGATGTGAGGAGTTGAGACCCATATAAAAGCCCAATGTCCAGAAGTGGGTTCATTTGGGTTAATTTAAAATGGTGCTGATGTACAAGACATGTTCTTGGTTTGTGATGAATGATTGTATTGAATTGTACAACAGGCTGGTGTCCGCGACTCCATGTTTCTTGTTGTATGGGCTATTATCCACCATGCGGCCCAGTGCGGTTTGGTAGATGTCACATGTCGGCATGCCGGTTTCCTCACGATGTTTTCCTTCACCGTTTTGAGAGCAGTTGGTGATGAAATAAATTACACAAAGTAATGCGCCTGTCTGGGTTCGAACCCACGACTTATTATTCGTAAGTCAGGGCTGCCACCACTGGGCCACCGCTGCTCTTCTGTGTGATGAATGATAATATTTCTTTTTACTTAATAACTCCTCAGCAGTAGTAATATTTTAGTGTAAATGTTGCAGCGTAACATTAATCGGCATAGCAACTGGAGGACTTGAATGTGATCTAGAACTGCTCCTATCTTGTGTCCACGATGCCATGGTTTTCTGTATCGGTAAGAAAGAGCTGGAAAACTTAAAGAATATTGACCAAATTAAAAGAGATTTGAGACAGTGTTATCCCATTCTAGATTATTTGTTGGAGTCTTTAGATCCTAATGCTCTGTCTAGCCCCCTTCCAACATTGGTGTTGGATTTGATACAAAGTATTTTGTGTCCGCAAGCTCAACAATTACAGGTATTCTTCTAATTTTTTATCATCCTTTTTTGTTCACCCACTGAAAATGTAATGTAACATATTGTTGCATGTAAAACGATAATTTGTACTTAAAAATAGATTATTGGTTTCAGCAAGCACTTGACCACTATGCAGAAAGTGTGACAGGCAGATGGGCGTGTCTTATTATCCACGGACACCTGGTGGCTACTAGTTCAGACTTCCATGAGCTGGACCCACGGGAAGCTCGATTGATGCTGCTACTTACTGCAGCTCAAGATGGCGCACCACTAAGAGATACTCCTGTATATTTACCTCAGATGAGTCCTAATGTTAGTATCCTTAGTTTAGAAGAATAACAATCTGTGTGGTTCTTTGCTTTAAAGTCCACTTCTGATACTAATTCTTCATATCTCATAAGAGTTGACTGTGATCTCTAACTTTGTTTGGGTGTTTCATCTCATTTTACTTTCATATGAATCACTGACACCATTTTGATCCTTATCAATTTTAAAACATAATATGTATTTTTGACCTGCATAAGTATTGTCTATACAGGGTGTCTCATTCAAATCGGTCAGTATGGGAAAGTCTGAAACTATAAGACATACGAAGATCTGTTCTGAGGAACCATGTCATCGATTTTAATAACAAGAAAAACTGCATTCATACATTTAAAAAAACATCTTTACCCCGTTCGGGAATCGAACCCGGTTATTTTGAAAAAAAAAAACCTACACTATTTCTATTTGGATATCGATTGTGTAGGTCTTAAGCAGTAAATGTCTGTATGAAACATGATGTCTGAAATGAATAAAATGCATTGTTTCCACATACTTTAATTTATTTTAGTAGGTGCTTGAATTGACCACGTTTAGAATATTAAACAAGTTCAAGTATTTCAAATTGTCTCTATGGTTGTTTGTACCTCTTTGCTGATGTTGCAACTTGATATACACCGCTTAACATACATATGACATTGGCATTGCATTACATACATTATTGACCAAATTTTAACGCAAATTCACCACATGAAGATACGAAATGCAATTGTAAGATCGTTACCTAAACGTGTTGAATATTGTATTGAAAAAGGCGGTGGTCACTTCGAGCACCTCCTAAAATAAATTAAAGTATGTGGAAACAATGCATTTTATTCATTTGAGACATCATGTTTCATATAGGCATTTACTGCTTAAGACCTACACAATCGATATCTAAATAGAAATAGTGTAGGTTTTTTTTTTTTTTCAAAATAACCGGGTTCGATTCCCGAACGGAGTACAGATGTTTTTTAAAATGTAAGAATGCAGTTTTTCTTGTTACTAAAATCGATGACATGGTTCCTCAGAACAGATCTTCGTATGTCTTATAGTTTCAGACTTTCCCATACTGACCGATTTGAATGAGACACCCTGTATATGTATAGAAATGGATATTATGAGCATTCTGCATCTGGTAAAAAAACAGCCTTATCTTGATTTATGTCAGACTCTTTACTGATGACTTAAACCCCCAATGTGTCTGGCCAAAAACTTCCTAATCTTCCAATGGGAAAGAACAAACACTCTTACGACTGTAAGAGTGTTTGTTCTTTCCCCCAATCTCTGAACAGCCAGCTGTGTGCAGCCCAGGAATCGTAACATTTTTTACTAGCTTCTTTTAACAAATGTTTTCCAGGTAGCCTTTAGAGCAGTAACATGTAAACTGTTGGCAGATGTTTACATATTGGTAGTATGCGGAGCCACACCTGCTTTATCACAAATTGATGAAATAGTCCTGCAGTGCTGGGAAGGTTATGCATCAATTATAAAGGAAGCCAAACTTGCACACCCTAGAAATTTTCCAATGAGCTTGACATTTGATCCATGTGTCTTAGGGTAAGTAGAGCCAGTACTATTATTTAGTTATTTACATTAGCATAAGCATACATAATTTTTCTATCTAGACAGACAAAAAATAAAAACAATAATTAATGTTGCTGGACATTACATGCTGGAAAAAATAAAACCGACTTCAAAAAGAAAAAGTGAAAAATAACTTTAGCTTCTGAAGTCGGTGACGTTTGTATGGTTGACTTAATTTTTTTGTCACCGACTTCAGAAGCTAAAGTTATTTTTCACTTTTTCTTTTTGAAGTCGGTTTTATTTTTTGCAAAAAAGTTTTTATTTTTCACTTTTTAGTGGTTCACATGGAAAGTGCATACCGTTACAATTACAACAAGCCCAAACACGACTAGGATACATTGTCTCATTATGGAGTTCCGTGACTCTTGGCTTCATCATCAGATCTGATGGTAGAATGGTTCTTATCAAACGCAAATGCTTCACTTGTTGTAGAAAATACCAAAATCGCTGTACGTTATCCTATAAAATTTGAAGAGTTCCCTCGATTTCGCCAAGATTCCATCATCAGATCCCGACTTGGCGACTATGGGACCAACTTGGAAGTATACCCATTCAAACGAAAAAATAATTTTTCAAATCGGTTTAGGCGTCTTCGAGTAATCTGTGAACATACATAAAAAAAAAAAAAAAATACATACAATCGAATAGAGAACCTCCTCCTTTTTGGAAGTCGGTTAAAAATGAAAATGTGTCTGTTTTCTTGGTACACCTTCAATCAAAGAGGAATCTATGTTATCTGTACCTGGTGTTGATGATACCGATTATAAGTCTGTCGCAGAAAATATTTGCTATTTACTTACAGTCTACTACAGAGTAAATCATCATTTCTTATTTCAGGGTACTTGTAATAAACATAAATAAGCGGCGATGTGTTTTCTCGCGCCATATACACCCATCCAATCAGAAAGGTCGAGGGATGTCAGGGGCGCACAGAATGGACATTTTGAGGACCTTTTACGTTACCTCGGCGAGAGATCTGGCGCCCGAATTGAAACCCAAGGATTTGAATCAGAAAGGTAATTTTAGAATGTTCTTATTTTGTTCTAGCATAACCCACAGGTTTTTTCTTGTTTTTGACCTTTTCAGACCCTGACCCTTTTCTGAACCTAGGCAGATGATGATGATTAACCTTTTTAACACCAGATCATAAATTCACGCGCGTTCCAAGCCACAATGTCACATAATCAGGTCATTGAGCGTACAGATCACGCGCTTTGCTTTTCACGTATTTGACAATGGCGTTCAAAAGGTTAAGCATTATCTCTTATCCAGTTATTCTCATCTTTTAATTAATTTTAGGAATCAATGACGAGATTGCTAATATGTGCGAAGCCTATTGGTGTTCTGAATACCACAAATGCCACGCACAGAGATCTGGAAACATTTTGTGTTGTACACTTTCTGCATCAACAGTCCAAATGAACACTATAAGGTATGTAAGGGATGATACACAAGTATGTTCGGGTCAGCAATTTGGAACACACAATACATTTTGCGGGCGGTCTGTGCCGAGTTAGGCTGCTTTCAGACTACGCTATACTATTGTGCTATATAGTATAGCAAAGGACCTAATGCTATACTGTATAGCATGGCGTTCACATTACGCGATAGTATCGCAAGCATTTATAGTATATAGCAAGCTCAGTTGACCGCGATCTTGGAAGTCTTGCGGTACGGCCGGGGGTGAGGGAGGAGGAAGAGGGCGGCGCGTGATATAGCACAGCATGATCTCAGCGCATCGCACCAATTTTATAGCGATAGTAAGCCAATAATATATAGTACAGTGCGCGATATTGTTGTGCTATGAGCAATATACTATATAATAGCTAAAAGCTACTAATAGTTTAAAGCTATAATATATTATAGCGTAGTCTGAAAGCAGCTTTAGGGCTTGTACAGAAAACTGCGAATCGGCGAATGCGAATTCGCAACGCAGAAAACTGCGACACGAATTGCTGCAATGCCATTTCGTGCGGCAAGGCGTCGCGCGTCGGGTTCGATTCGGGTGACCATTACAAGTGTGACGTAACATCGCAGGAATGTGCGTCGTGGGAGCTCGTACATTTTTACGATGCGACGGCGACGTCGCATCGCAGTTTTGTGAGCGTCAAGATGACGGGATCAAGTCCCCAATTTAAAATGTACCATAATAAAGTGATTGTACTACATATGTACTATTTGTACCCTAAACAAGACATTTGTACCTCTAAAGGTGAAGGAAGTATGTCAAGACGTCCCTGGTCCCGCCACTTTGACGTCAAAGTGGCGAGACCTTCTGAAAGCGCTACTCAGAGGCAGGAATTCACACCCGAAGACTTAGTACTACATATTTATTTATTTATTTATTTATTTATTTATTTAGGATCTCCAACAAAGAATATACACAAAACACGAAAAAATAATAATCGGCGACAAAAGTAGCACGTAGGTGTACTCCTTCACTTACAGGAGACCACAGCATTCATAATAAAATGTATAACCAAGCAAACAAAAACAAAATAAAAAAATTGAATTAACATCGACACACATTAAGTAATACAATTAGAAAATTAAATTAAATTAGATTTGAATTAAAACATAACATTTGGCAATAAAATAAGAAATATAAATTAACATTAAAATGACACAATAATTAACAAATAGAAAAAATTTTGAGGCTTTTTTTGTAATTTGCGAGGGAATCACAGATGTCAAGATTAGAGGTCTTAGACAAAGTGTTATATTGCCTACAAAGTCTTGGCACAGCGGCGTAATGACCCAAGTTGGTCTTCGAGCCAGGAATGTAGAATAACTCATATGTTTTATGCCTGGGAGTACGAGTTGGAATTTTAATATCTAATGAGATCAAAAGTTCACTGCAATCAATAGTTCCACTAAATATTTTGTGAAGGATGGTGAAGTCCAGTTTCATCCTACGACTGGCTAGTGTTTCCAAGTGATAATGTTTTAACCTATCAGAGTAGCTAGTCAGTTGTTTAGCCAAGTGATCGCCGTAGCACAGATGGTAAAGAAACCGCCTTTGGACACTCTCTAATCGCTTGATATAAACATCGTAATGCGGATTCCATACCACCGAACTATACTCTAAGATTGGACGGACTAGAGTGTTGAAGAGCTTAATTTTTGTAGATGGTTTCTTAAATTCTTTACAGTTTCGCAAAACGAATCCCAGTACCTTAAACGACTTAGACACAATATTTAGAATGTGCACATCAAACTTCAGTGCTTGGTCGAGTTGAACTCCTAGGTCGCGAACACTACTCAGTTTCTGTACTTCAACCCCGTCTATGTAGTATTTGTTATCTAGTACCTTTTTGTTACGAGTGAACTGGATGTAGTGACACTTACTGATATTCAATTTCATTTTGTTTTGCGTACACCAGTTCGCAAGTCTATTGATGTCGTCTTGAAGCATTATGGAGTCTAGGTTACTCTGTATTGGCTTCATTATCTTTAAGTCATCAGCAAACAAATAAAAACGGGAGTTTTTGAAGCATTCAGTGATGTCGTTAATGAACACGTTAAAAAGGATAGGTCCCAAATGTGATCCTTGTGGAATTCCGGAAGTTGGTTTATAGCTGTCAGAAAAGTGTCCATTAACTACCACTTTTGACTCTCTATCTTCAAGGTAAGATTTAAACCACCCTATTATGGTCCCACCCACACCCAGTTTAGCCAATTTATTTATAAGAAGACAGTGATCTACCTTATCAAATGCTTTACTAAAGTCTGTGTAAATAGCGTCCAGTGGTATACGATTGTCAAGACACTTAGACAAAGCCGATGTAAAACACAATAGATTAGTATTGGTAGATCTAGACTTCACAAAGCCATGTTGATACTCAGTGATGTGTTGTTTAAGGTACCACATCAGATGTCTGCTTACAATTTTTTCGAACACTTTTCCAAATGCACCTAGTATAGAGATTGGTCTATAATTAGTCACTAAATGCTTTTTCCCGGATTTAAAAATAGGTATCACGAGAGCTTCTTTCCAGGTATTTGGGAAAATACTATCATGTAAAGATTTATTAAAGATAGTTTGTAGGGGAGACACTAAGGCCTTAGCGCAACGTTTTATGAACATTGGAGGAATGCCGTCACTACCCGCACCCTTTGTTTCGTCCAACCTGATTAATTCACGGTATATTTCGTTACCATCTATTTTTAAACTACACAGAGCTGCGGAAGAGAGGGGAAAGGCGGTGTTCTCATGACTTTGATTACCTTCTGTAGGGGCAGTAAAGGTACTTGAAAAATTTTCTCCAAACATATTACATATGTCCTGTCCGCCTGAAGCGATTTTATTGTTGTGAGACATTTGTGCGGGGTATGAACTGCTACCTTTTCTTTTAGCTTTAATGAAGGACCAAAATGTTTTAGGGTTTTTTGTTATACTATTTTCTATACTTGAAATATATTTCTTGTAGCATGTCGAACTTAAAGCATTGCATTCGTCCCTTAATCTCTCAAAAAACTCTTGGTCTAATGGATTTTTGTACTTTTTAAAACGATGGTGGTATTTGTACTTCTCTCTGAGACGTGCTATTAGATCACGTGAGTACCAAGGTGGATATTTATTGCTCGCCGTCTTTTTCATTGGGATACATTCTGTAATGGTCTGTCTTAATAAGGAATAAAAAACGTCTACCATATCATTAACAGAAGCACAGTTTTTGAACGCGTCATCCCAGTCAATTGCTAATAAGTGATGCAGTACAATATCGTAATCCGCTCGATGGAAATTCGGTTTTACTACATTATTAGCTTCTAAAAACAGTTCAGCTTGCACTGGTAAATAAAACTCCAACGGGGGATGTAAAGGGTCCTCTTTTGATAAACTATGGGTACAACGGGTTACGTCAGTAACGGAGGTATTACATAATATTAAATCCAATATTTTCTGCTTATTATTTAAGATATTATTATATTGATTAAGACCATTTAAGGTCAAGAATTCAGTGATTATCGCATTTGTATCTGTGTTGCTGGGTTCTGGGTACAAATATATAAGGTCCTTAATTGTAAGCCATGTTATGTTAGATAGATTAAAGTCCCCCAAAATCAAAATTTGATCATTGTTGTTAAATACATTTTGGACGTTCTTAGTAAATAATGCCAGCGTGCTACTTTGAATGGGGGGCGGTAGGTATACGCCACTGATGTAAAGTTTATTATTAAAACTATTATTTGAGCCAATATTGACGCTTATCCATAGATCTTCAATCTCGCTTTCAAAGTGGGATAGTCTACATGATTTCAGAGTTTTCGAAACGGCAATCAAAACACCACCTCCATCTTTGCGAGTTTTATATTTACTTGTCTCACGATCGCGCCTGTAAACTAAATACCTCTCGTCAAACAACTCAGAGTCATAGATACCGCTGTTCAACCAAGTTTCTGTTAACACTATAATGTCGTAATTATTCAAGGAAATGTTATTATAAAAGTTAATAGTTTTGGTTTTTAAGCCTCGTACATTTTGATAGTACACACGTAATGGACGATTGAATGTGACTAGATAAAAACAATAGGAACATGTCACTTAGCACATACTTAATAAAACTATACTAACGATTTTAACTTGTCTAGGTTATTAATTACAATTCTTTGCGAATCCTCGTCTTTTTTCATGAAAACCTTGCCGTCGCGAACCCAGACAAACTTGAACCCAAGTTCTTTTCCGCGGATCCGAGCTGCGGCATGGATTGCTTTGTTTTGGCTGGATAGGTGTTCCGTTACGTAAATGGGTTGAGGTTTCTCCGTTGCCATCCCCAAGTGACTCGTATTCAGTTTTTCTTGGTTGTTGCATCTGTTAAATTTCATTGAAGCGGCAAGGAAACTGTCTCGCAGACGTGGACTACTGAATTTGACAAGAATGGAACGTGGCCTAGTGCTTTGTGCGTCTTTCTTTGCTATTCTGGTGCAGTGGAGTATATCGGGATCATTAATATTACAATTGATGACCTTACCAAGTTGAAGCACAGTGTTGACTACATTTTCCGCCTTGTTTTCCGGCACGCATTGCAGTTCGACGTTGGCGGACCTGGAGTTTTGTTCTACTAGGTTCAGGCGCTGACTAAATTGCTGAATGTCATCCCGTAAACAACAGTTCTCTCTTTCAAGTTTCTGTATCCTTTCAGATTTTTCATCCAGACTAGCCTTCATCTCTTCATACTTTTCGTTGTAGAAAGAAAGTGACTCATTGAAACCTGAGATCAACTCGTGAATTTTTCGGAACTGATCGGAAACCACGTCTTTAAGTGCACTCTGTATTTCTTCCTTAATAATTTCCCTTAACGTGTCTCTCGAGAACTCAATCAAGATGTCATCATTGGCTTGAACCGGCGCCGGTGGCGATGGCGGTGTGGTGCGGCTTCGCGACTGTTTAGGTTTCGAACGAACAGTAACATTAGTGTCCGTCGGTGATAACGAACGGGGCGATAACTCTGTTGTGGGGCTCTCAGGTTTGGTCGTTCTAACAGGTGTGTTCTTATTGTCGTTCTTAGGTACTTTACTTAGGCAGCTGGGACACTTCCAGATAGATTTTTGTTTGATGCTCATTCCCTTATAGACCTTTTCGTGGACATTAGAGCACAATAGATCATACCATTTGTGGCAAATGAAGCATTGCAAGCATTCCTTCGTATTAAAGTCAATCAAACAACCAGCGCAGTTCTTTGTTGACATGTTTTTGTCAGTGCGATTTAAATAGTGGTCTAGTATAATAAAGCGCTTTCAGCAAAATCACGAAGCATTAGGCGTCTAGTGGTGCCAAATAGAATGAAGCGCTTGAATGCTTAAAGCGCAGAGCGATGATGTGGAGCGGCTCACTAGAACTGTCGCGACCGAAAGGTCGCAAGCGCCGTGCAATGGGCGTCACTTACGCGTTTTAGTCCACACTGATTTTAAAATCGACACTGCACCGAGCACTTTTGTGACGGTTTTTGTTTTAACAGTTTTACTTTATTATACTTAGTTTTTACACCACAAAAACTTAGTCACTGCACTTTTTTGGTGTTTATTTACATTGATCACTACAAATATAGTTGCAAATAGCACTTTAGCCTAAAAGTAAACAAGTATTTATACGGAGCTAACGGTTACACTAGTTGCTTAGTTATAGGACGAGCGATGATCATATGTACATGTATATACTCAATTTTCAATACAATTGTAAGTCCCAAATTAAAGTTATGTGATTAAAACATTGGTCTCGTCAATTTGATGATTCATGTTATCGCTGAATTCATATGAAAATCGTTAGAACTCGTGCAAAATCAAATGTGGTAACTTAGTACGTCCTAAGTACATGAACGTGTGTAATTTTCATACCCATAATCTAAGCACATCAAAAGTTACCTACCATTCAGCGTTATCTTTGAAATGGACACGTTTATACAGGAATGAAACAACCCAAAACTGTTTTACCGTCATTCTGTATGCGAGTGCAGTTGATAACAACAGTTAATTGTAGTAATATTGTCTATTTTTATATCCGTATTTACGTGAGCGATATAACAAGTTGTGTTATATTCTGTTAGCTAAGATTAACAATGAAGAGGAAAATACAATGAAAGGAAAAGTGTAGTGTTGTTGGAAGACCAAAAAAAGGTATTTGAAAATTACAAAACAACTTTTATTCACGGCATACCATCATCGAATGACCTAGTGTTTACTGATATAAGCAAACAACTTAATTATAAAATGACCCCGAAAAGTTTATACATGTCGGTTAAACGCAATTTCAATTATTTTTTTGATGAACATGAATCTGTAACGGATAGCGATTATAATGATGTTAAGGAAATAGATTATGATGAAAGTAGTACCACACCACCATATCCTACTCACTATCATCTACTAATTATTTTTTTAACTTAATGACCTAAAAAAGATTAACATTTTTGAAATTCGGAGACAAATTGTCTTAAAAGGGAAGTGCTATTCTATTTTATCTGCTATAGAGTTTATAGCTCCACCTACATCTAGCGGCATCGGGCATTATCGAGCTCATATTTCTCGAATAATTGGTAAGTGGGAGTGCTACGATGACTTAAGGACGAAAGTTACGAAGAGTCAAACGTACTTATTGCCTAATTGTTTAATATTTGCGCAAAAATAATAAGTCTTATCAAACTTTATTTTTGGTATATAGACAAATAGATAGGGATAAGGGCAGGAGAATGATGATATAAGTAACTTTTATCATTAGAATACTAAAGGCAACAGTTATAATTGGAGTTCGATCAATATGTATAATATATACCTAATTATGAAAACAATTTTGGGTTGTTTCATTCCTGCATAAACGTGTCCATTTCAAAGATAACGATGAATGATAGAGAACTTTTGATGTGCTTAAATTATGGGTATGAAAATTACACACGTTCATGTATTTAGGACGTACTAAGTTTCCACATTTGATTTTGCACGAGTTCTAACGATTTTCATATGATTTCAGCGATAACATGAATCATCAAATTGACGGGACCAATGTTTTAATCACATAACTTTAATTTGGCACTTACAATTGTATTGAAAATTGAGTACATACATGTACATATGTAGTACTAAGTCTTCGGGTGTGAATTCCTGCCTCTGAGTAGCGCTTTCAGAAGGTCTCGCCACTTTGACGTCAAAGTGGCGGGACCAGGGACGTCTTGACATACTTCCTTCACCTTTAGAGGTACAAATGTGTTGTTTAGGGTACAAATAGAACATATGTAGTACAATCACTTTATTATGGTACATTTTAAATTGGGGACTTGATCCCGTCATCTTGACGCTCACGCAGTTTTGTGTACAAGCCCTCAGCAGACCCGAACACGATTGTGTGTAGCACGCCTAAGATTAATGGCACAAAATTATATTATTAAATTCTAGTGATTCTGCGGATTATTTACAAAATTGGTACTATGTTTCAGATTGATAACAAATCAAATACTGCAAGATATAAGCACTAATAAAGATGTTTACTGGTGAAATGATGATGAAGATTTACACAATGTATTGTAGTATTTATATAAGAAATAAAATAATGAACACTTTCGAAGATAAGAGCATGTAATTTGTGCCCTGAAACTGAAGCTGCAAGTCACAAGATGAAGTTTGTAAATATTCCTGAAAACAACTTTTTCAAAAAATAAGGTTGTGCTAAAAATATAAATAAATGAAAACTCAGTATTATTGTACACTTTTGATTTTAATACCAGATCATTCACACTATTACACATACAATGCTGATGGTACTAAATGATATAATTTCATATGTAAGTCGCTAAAAAGGCAATGTAGGTATTTATCACTCATATTCTTCGTCTAAGCATAAAACTGTTTTAAAAATCCCGTTTGGTCACGTTTAAAATTCACACAATGATTTCACGCCGATATATTAAAATGAGAACTGCCATAGAAGCTATATTTACAACACATATCCTCTCATTACAATTCTATTGCATAATTTGTATTGATCAACGGAATTTTACAGAATGCATTATTTTCTAATCATAGGTATTGATACAGGATTCATGATTTTAAAATGTATTGATACAAAATATCGATTTCTCTACACTTCAAATAAGTTATATCTTTATAATATTATCACCAATTTCGTCATTGTCAATGATGTGATTAAAAATATGACATTGCTTCAGCTGCAGTTTCGAGGAGTTGAGACAAACTTTTTTTCAACAGACATCTAATAACCCTAACTCAGTAATATTAGAATATTCCTATGGAACTAGAAGTTTAGTTGAATACATGCCAGATTTAATTTTAGTGAACAATATCACCTCATGTTATCTAGTGAAAACTTTTTTTATATTCACTGATGTTTTTTTTGTGAAAACTGATATAAGTAAACAGATATGATCAATTCAATCCTCAATTCCAATTCCTTTTTCTGTCAATAAAAAGCATTTTCACATAAATTTTACCTCAGTAGGTAGTCGATTATGTGGTTGATCAAAAAGACAATTGTATTAGATCTGGTTCCTGGTTACTCACTAGTTACTTGTGGAACAATATAAAAATACACCTGTGCTAAAATATAAAACATGCCTAGTATAAGAGTAAAACTACATTGGGTATAATTTCAAAGCCATTCACACTAAACGAAAATCAATAAATATGAAAATTAATATAATGGCGATTATAAAAGACATACAGTCCTTTCAGTTATTTTTAGTTTGACCGTATCAAGCCAACAGCATCCTTATTCCAATAGGATTAAAGAATAATGTTTTGACATACGTGTCAGTAGCAGCATACCAAAAGCGACCTTATAATTTTGAACATAAAGATCACAGTATTTTGGCGGTGATTCAAAATCAGAGCTGCAATAACGTGAAGGGGCTGTAGGTTCTGCCTTACACACAAATCTGATATCAAACATTAGTGACTGGCCAAAATATGTTTATTTTATAAAACAACCTCAGCTATTATGCAATACCAAAATATAGGCGAGTGTAGAATATGTTTGCTATTTTAGAATACACAGGATGGAAATTTTCAACGGAGCAGTAACTTATGGGCCGAGTCACACCGGAATGGCAGCGGCCGGCAGCGACGCGGCGAGCACTTTCAGTGTGCAATAATTTTAAACTATATCTACATACTTAAAAGACCAGTATCGCTTGTCAGTGGTTCTGCCCGCGGCTGCCAGCGGCGACGCGAGGCCACTCGCGGCACCGCGGGCGGCCTCGCGAAATTTTCAGGCGATACTGGTCTTTTAAGTATGTAGATATAGTTTAAAATTATTTCAAACTGAAAGTGCTCGCCGCGTCACTGCCGGGCGCTGCCATTCCGGTGTTATTCGGCCCTAAAGGGAACCTTAACCGTTGCTGCTATACGAAAATGGACTTCGAAGACCATCTATAATTTTTCGTGATATTTTGATAGCTGCCCCTTACTGCCGTGCTGAAAGTTTTTACCCTGTATTCAACTGCTTAAAAAGCTACTTTGTCACACGTTTGTATAAGTTCATGATTGAATGAAACCATAGGATTCCATTTAAAAAACCAAGTCTAGTCTGTGTCAACAAATTCAATTCGAAGAAAAATTATCATCTGAATTGATTACAAAAATACTGTATGGACCGTGACCCTTCTCCTTTTATAGTTCTGGCGCCATATGACTTTGTCATCGCGGATATATATGAGGACGCGAGATTCCCAAATGGTCAGGTGTTACAATTATCAAAACATTTACAAGTCTTACAAACGTAAACTGTAGAAGCGTATTTATTTATTAAAATTATTTAGCATTCTGCATTGAGGTTGTTTTATTTTACATTTTAATTGTTGTATTAAGTCGAAAATTTTTAATGAAGGACCTACTTTCATTTCTAATATTTCGATGATGTCGTCTTTTGTCAACTTTAACATCGTAGAGCCGGTGATGTTTGCGAAGTTAACGCAGTATGGTTGGCAGTCATTGACAGTTAGAAATCTGGCAACGTCTGCTGCGGTCCAGTTTATTGGATCAATGGAATTAAGGACATCTAAAGGTACTGATGTATTGATTAGTCTAGGTATCACCTTGTCAGGATCTGGGTCGTCAATCAAGGAGGCAATTGGGGAAAGCTGCGTGTTCTGACTTGAATCTTGAGATAGGTCAGTGTGATCTTGTGTGTTCTGAGATATATCAGTTGGTGTGTTCCGAGATGTGTCTGTAGATGTATTCTGAAATAGATAAGATAATTTAGATTCAACAAAAACACCAGCCGCACTGCAGCGGTCAGCATGCTGTGCTCTCTTAGACCATTGGAGCCTGCTCAAAAATTTTGTACGTAAACTAGCGCCAGCTATCCCTGAGGATGAAATTATTTACTGGTTGGGTTGCCACTTTATAACAGTGATAAGATTTAATTGAAAATAACAATTTTGATAAATTAGATTGAGAAACCATATTTATTTAATCTACACCAATCTAAGTAAATATAAAAAATAAAAGAATTAAATCAATCAATGATAGAGACGTATTTTATTAATGGCTACACTATCAACCGTCTGTCACCAACTGACAACTGTCATAGCATGCAATAGAACAGCTATTTTAGACAGATTGCCAATAAAACGTGTAGCCCGTTGAGGACTACCACTGACTTAGGAGCTGCAAATCGTAAGATCAAACCTCGATCACGACTCTTTTTGTTTTTATTTTGTTAGATTTTGATTTAACCACCACGGATAGAGAGCGCTGCTTGTATGATGACGGAAATACGGTTGAGAGTACCGTCTATCTCATTATATATATTGTAGTCTTTGGCGGTCAGTTAGACTACCGAACCTATTGCTTGCTGCTGGGGGTCTTCTCTTTAATCACGAAATCCGTAGTTTCGACTGAACTTACAGGGGTTCCCTACTCCGTATCATTTACGGACATAAGATTCGTTAGGGGCCCGAACTAAAAATGAATGCCAATTTAAATTGTCATCATACCAATGTGTTTTCAAAACTCATAAATCATTTCAAAGTATAAAGCTACTTTCGGACGGGCCCCATATCTTCGTTGACGGAGCAGCCCCCCCTGCTTCAAGTAGTAACAAATTGTTTCAAGTTCACACTCCTTAAATAGTTTATTACTGCTTGAATGACAAAACAAGCAATTATAAACTTACCGGGGTCTCCGGCTTTATATCTGCAAGCCTTTCTTCAGGAGGGTCAGTGCTATCCTTAGATTCCATATCAACATCCATCTTGTTCTGGTTGGAGTCATTTTCAGGCGGACATGGTGGGTCAGGGGACACTTCAGACACACTTGTAGGGGGTGATAAGCTCTTGGTATCACCCATGTCGGAGTTCTGTGAGCTATCTTCGGTCGTGTTTGGCGGTTGAGCGGTTGAAAGTGGACTGTCGCCAATAATGTTGCGATTTCCTAAAAAATCGGGTAAATGGAAATTATTAATATTAATTCACTTCCTGCACCCTGTCATTGAGTGAGACCAACATCAATAACTAGTTTTATGAGTAATTAGTGTGATTTGTTATTACCAGTGCAGCGGCATTAAGACACAAATGAAGAACTAACATCAAAAAAAAATCCGCGACTATAATGTATACCCAACAACAACTGTCGAGCAGTAGGTAGCCCACCAGGCACAACACACGTTTGGTCGGAGGATCCTCTCTATCAACTGGAGATTTTACACCGTATTCTTCATCTCCCTAAACTAGTAAGTTACGCACGCATTTATTGCGTTTAGATGCGTTCACCGCCATATTTTGTGTTAGTAATGCTATAATAAATAGGATAGTTTCACCATCAATAAATTGCAAATCTATTTAGTCCGGTCACTGTCGTCAGAGTATTGGAACATTATGGACACGTATGTTTTGTTTTTGTAAATCAATGAATATAGCCAAAGATAAACGGGGCTCGTACCGTCAGAACGCACTAAAAATTATACCACGGCTTGACGTATTGAGAATTTTAAAAGCGTCGTATCTTTGTCAGCATTGGTTTACCAAAAAAAAGAAGAAATATGAATATATCTTACTGACGGACTAGTTGGATTTTTTTTGTCTATTGTATTTCCGAGTTACCTTGTTTTCGTCGTCTTCTTGGCTGCTTGACAGGCAGTTTGCGCGGCGGCCGCGGAGGAGGTTGGAGCGGTCCCTCGAGCCTGTGACCTACCGCACGACACCAACCTACTGGGTAAACGTCCGTACTGTGCGCCCATAACCATTGGTCGTACTCTATGCCCCAACCGTCGAAGTGGACCTAAAAAAAAGTTTCTTTCATTTCTATCTCCATTTTTATAGTACGGAAAATAAGACACGCGGCAAGCAACTCTGTTTTTTTTTGCATAGGAAAGACGGCGTAATTAACAACATTGTTGATATTGGTCCTGGCTAAATAATAACAGCCGCTCTGGTCGATCTTTAGGTTAAGCCGTGCTTGCCTATTGTATTGTACAACGGGCTGGTGTCCGCAACTCCACGTCAAAGAGCGTATTTTGCGTATGGGCTATTTTATCCACCACGCGGGACCAGTGCGGGTTTGTAGACGTCACATGTCTTCGAATTTTGGTTCTAGGACATGCCGGTTGCCTCACAATGTTTTCCTTCACCGTTTTTGAGAGCAGTGGTGATGAAATAAATTAAGTACACAAAGTAATGCGCCTGCCTGGGTTCGAACCCTCGACTTACTGTTCGTAAGTCGGGGCTGCCACCACTGGGCCACCGCTGCTCTCCCGTGCTTGCCTAGGTTGGTTTGTGGACTCAATACATATTTAGTTTCCTTCGTGCCTCGGAAAGTACGTAAAACAGTTGGTCCCGGCTGTCATTCGTAGATCTTTGACAGTCGTTACACGGAGTCAGTGGCCCAAAAGAGTTTGACAGCCAGTGGAGGTCAGATAGGCACTCGCTCCATGTAAAATACTGATATTCAGCTGCAACCGGTTAGACTGGAAGCCGACCCCAACACAGTTGGGAAAAGGCTAGGCAAATGATGATTGATATTGGTCTTTTGGCAGCGGTAACCATTCACAATCAGGTGGGCCGTCATGTCGTTCATCTGCCATGCATCTACTTAATCTTAACTCAACCATGTTGAGGTCGGCTGCCAGTCTAACCGGATGCAACTGGATACTAGTCTTTTACATTAAGCGACAGGCTTTAATATGACCTTTTCAACCTCAACTCAAATTTGCGGCGTGCAACTGTTATGACCTAGACAGGAGCCAGTAATCCATCAAACAACATAAATAAATACGAACAAACCTTAAGCAGATCAGCGACAACCCTAGCGACAGTGGCCACGCACACAAGTCGTGGATCCATAAGATCAGCGCACTCTAGTCGCATGCCAGCGACGAACCCGTGCGACACCACGTGACCACGCGTCGCGAACAGCGAACGATCGGCCGCCTGCCCACCGCATACGGTCAAGTAGTGCTCCCAACTGAACTCTTCTATTGTAATACTGTGAAAAGAATTAAAGTGTTAGAACAAGATCTAGTAACAAGTTATAATAAATACTTAAATAAATATCGCTGGAAATTATACACAGCTCCATCTAGTGCCACACTTAGCAACGAGGCTTGTGTCGTGGACACCAGATAGTTGATATACTACATAGATACTTTTTGCTTGTAAATACATACAAATAAACATCATGACTCGGAAACATCATGCTTATCACACAAACATTTGCTCCTACTGGGATTCGAACCTAGCTATATCCAGCTTTCAATAACGACAACCTCCAGTAATTTGTGACTCGTTTCGGCTATTAGTTCGTTTTCAAAAATACCTGTTAAATACTGTGACTGATAGAAATTGAATGTGGGATTCAAATGAGCATTTTTTACGGCGAAATGCACAATAGCGCATGGTGAATTCATGCCAAATAGTTGACGCGAAGTTTTGTACGATTTCATGACAAGGTTGATAAGAATCGATACTAAATGCTATTGCAGGTTGTGAGGCTAACTTGGTATGAATTCAGCTCAAAATAAATAACGACAGTGAAATGTTGTTAGGGATATTGGGCGCGAAAAAAATGTACAATACTTTGTATTGTTAAAATCGAACAGCACACTCAATGCATTTGCTTCATCTATACTAATATTATCAAGCTGAAGAGTTTGTTTGTTTGAACGCGCTAATTTCAGGAACTACTGGTTCGAATTAAAAAAATATTTTTGTGTTGGATAGTCCATTTATCGAGGAAGGCTATATAACATCACGCTACGACCATTAGGAGCGGAGCATGAATGAAAAATGTTACAAAAACGGTGATTTATTTTTCCTTTAGTTTTTCTCTCATGTGACGCAGACGAAGTTGCGTGGGTCAGCTAGTACTTTATATTACCACTATCGATAAGCAGACTTACCCAGCAGGAGGCACAAGAGGAATATTATTAGCCAGTGCAAAGCCCACAGGAAATATGCACGGCGATCTCTGATGATAGCAAAACCAGTCGGCTCCCGACGCATCAGCAGGATAACAGTCAATCCTGATCATCATGTACCCTTCATTCAATATTTGCATCACTGTAGCAGCGCAAACAGCTGATAAGTTCAAAGGGTCAATGGCCTCAAGCTTCATACCCTCACCGAACAAAGGAGGTTCATTACTCGGGTATTTATAAAACATCTCAGGAGTACTGTCACTCGGTATCAGCCGACCGGCGGCTACTCTTTGGCAATAACTTTGAGGTGCATCTAAAGGATGGCCAATTCTAAAAGCCCATCCGACAGGGTGTATAAGTGGCGAGTCTTCGTGGCACCAAAAACCGTTGTCTTCTGGTGAACTGTCGTAATATTTCACGTGTAAGCGTTTTCCTATAATTTCGCACACAGTAGCTACCTGGAATGTACAAAAAGAACTTGGTATTATCATGCAGTCAAGTCATACACATCTTCATAAGAGCACAGATCGGAGGGTTTATTTATTATTTTCAGGTTTGTTGTGTTGAGAACTGCATGCATTCGTTATTTTAGAAAATGTTCAATTTTTAAATAAATTCAACAATACTCGAGAATAATCCAGAGGTTACAACTTTTACAAGATCAGCTAAATAATAAAGAATCATCGTAACTAATATTTTTAATGGGGATGTGAGTTTGTTTCTCACGCCTTGCCGGCTGAACAGATATGCCTTATGGTATGACGATATAATAGAAATTGCAGGCAGGAACTGGTGGAATCTCGGTGAAAAAAGAGAGGATTGGAAGAAGATGGAGGAGGCTTTCACATAAAAGTAGGGTTTCTCATCGAGAAGTCTCGAAGCGGGAATTCCCGGGAAATTTTACCTTAATCGAGACGGGAAAAAAAGGGTCGAGTACCCGGGAAGTCGAGAAATTAAAGAATGAACTAAAAAAATAGCAATTTGACGTTAATTCCTGTGTTTCTTACTAAAAAATTATATCCTCTCTATCTCGTCTCCCCTTTTACATTCTTTTACAAGTCACACAACGAATAAAAAGCGATGACCTTGAGCGCGGCACTATCTTTCTTTCAATCACACATGTCGTGAATGCTGTACATATGCGCGAAGCAAATATAGCAATACTTGATGTATTGATCAATAAATTAGAATCGATGAACAATGCTTTGGCCTCAAAATTCCTAGACCATCTCAAAGACAAGATCAATAATAGACGGAACATCAACTTGATTTCACTTATAAATTACCTCCACAATCCTTCTGCGTACAACAGTGACCGAAACTGGCCCAACTGCAGCAAAACTGATTTGATTAAATATACAGAAGAACTCTAAAACCGACTGTTTCCAAGCATCTCTAACCTTGACGATGACGAGAATGTCCAAGAAGTCCAACAAACTGAAGGTGACTCTCCTATCCATTTTGAGATGCAATTAAGAATGGCTATTGAGACCGCTTCTACGAGTACAAATACTACTGAAGCCCAGTTGTTAACCAAAAGCCTGATAAAAAAAAGAATTTCATTTATTTGAATCTACCGGAAAACGAACACCAAATCTAGAAAATTTATGACTGTGAAGCCTACGTCAACTGAAAATGAGCGAGTATTCTCTTTATCTGGTAACGTCGTTACAAAGATTAGGAACCGTCTATCAGACAAATCAATTAATGCTTTGGTATTTTTAAAATCTTATTTTAATAGAACCTGCTAGCGAATTTTTCGAAGCTGCTATTAACAGAATTTTTTTCCTTAATTTGTAATATTATTTATGTAACGGAGACAGAGATGATTATCAAAAGAACGTGATTTAAATGTCGTTAGTTATTATTACAAAACTTTTATAAAGGCATATTTCTTAAACATCATTCTTTATTTTAACGAAACATTGACTTTTACATTAGGGACTCGTATATATCAAAGTGATCTTATTTGTTAGTAGCAGCTAATATAAAGTCTGATGGATATTTTGTTAATTTTAAAGATTTTACTTATATTTTATTCTAGTTTTAAAACTCTGTGATTATAAATCAGTGATCATATTTGTCAGTAACAGCTAATTATATAAAAAAAAATGTCTGTGATTGATATCTTGTTAATTTTAAAGATTTTACTTTTATTTTATTCTAGTTTTAAAACTCTGTGATTATAAATCAAAGTGACAGTAACAGCTAATTATAAAAAAAATGTCTGTGATTGATATCTTGTTAATTTTAAAGATTTTACTTATATTTTATTCTAGTTTTAAAACTCTGTGATTAATGATTATAAAGGAAATTAAGAAGGCATATTTTTTAGTAAATTGCCAAAGACTGATTAAAATGAACATATTGTTGATTACGAAAATGTGCATTTTATTTTAAAACCTTTTTCATACATTTTTAGTGAGATTAATCAAATTCCCGACTTCTCGGGAATTCCCGGGAAATGGTGCTCGAGAAGTCTCGGTATCCGGGAACAAAAAAAAGTCGAGAAATGAGAAACCCTACATAAAAGGGATCTATTACAAGGGCAGAAACCATATGAATACCCAACTGAAATCACTATATGTATATAAATTACTTTGTAATTAGAATTAAATAAGCTTTAACTAAAGTAAATAACTAAATGCCAAATACAAAAATGTACCTTTACTTGTGAGATCCTATTTTTATCAACAACCTCCATGATGGAGCCAATAGAAAACCTAGATACAATACTATCATTCAATTTTGTGTAGAAATTGGCGGGTAGTGTTCTCGCGCCAGTTAGCTGCTTCACAAGGAATCTGAAATTATCATTATTTAATAATTATGTTAAATAATTGCATGAATTAATAAAATATATATATTCTGGAGTCTAGAAATAAACACGAAACAATTCTTACATCTTATTAGTGCTGTGTTATCTATTTGTTAAGCGAAACATTATTTGTATTTCATCATCATCTGCCGCGTCTGTTTGTCTGTTCAAGATAAACTCAAAAACTACTGCACTGAATTTCATGCTGTTTTCACAAATATAGTGGTTCTCGAGGAAGGTTTTAGTATACAGGCTCGAAAACATATAGGATACTTTTTAGCCCGATAATATGATCCCATGGAGGAGCTCGTGGCTAAATAATAACCTATTAACCTAAAAAGTCTCGACAATCAGTGTTACCAAGTGATATCATATTACCCAGTATTAACTGGGTTGTGGAGGTCAAAAGCTACTACTGAATATTTTGTTTTTACAAAGCATTACATATATCGTAATAATGAGTAACATACCTTTTCCAGTCTGTATATTTAGCTTCAATACTACAAGGGGGTATTAGAGGTTTGCCCCTAGTTGCACACCAACCCACAGGGTGAACTTCTGAGCAGCAAAGATTAACCCAAAAATCTTTTGAATCATCACTGCCAAATCCTTCATAGCGTAAAAGTCCCATGTAACCTTTCACCTGTAATAAGAGTTGAGAATTTAGATAGTCATTAAAAAAAATAATCAGCTATTTGACTGCACACACTTTTTTGTTTGAAAAACAGATGTGGCTAAAACAAAGATTTGTGAATCTAATCACTGGTAATATTATGAGTAACACATCTAACTATGATAGGCTTACCAGTACCAACAACACATGGATACATGAATGGCCAGTACATTGCATGGATGGACAACAAACAGTTGCAATAAAAACAAGCAACAACCAGTAAGGCTCAATCACCTACAGTGGATTTCAGGTACCTATAACGCACGCGAACCGTGCACCTTTTTCGACGTTTTATAAGTGCCCATCTAGGCCTATGTGAAATAAAATATTTTGATTTTGAATGATGATGAAGGGACCACTCTATTCTCGTTGTTATATCCGGAAGTCGTTACAGGCAAAGGTAAAGAGAAACATACTTCTCTTCCTACTTAGCTGATATCTTTATACAAAAGGTAAAGGTCTCCACACTTGCTGACCATTTGTGTGGATGTAAGCAAAAGATAAGAAATGTTTGTGCAAGAATGAAATCTTTGTCTTTGGCGGCCGACTCCGTCGCAATATCTGCATGGGATTTCTAGGAATTTGTTACAAATGATTCATCCAAAGTCGCTATAGCCACATGATTTTTTAAATAAAGTATGCTTTAAATTCAAGGGACTTTGATTTAACGTCGCTATAGGTAAATGGTTGCTACAACCAAGGTCGTAATAAATGTAATTCACTTTGCTAAAAACATGGTTGCGGTAAATAATAGTTACAAATTACTGTGTAGGAAGCTAAACCACACATTGCATTTTTCTTAATACTGGTTGCTAATATTATAAAAAGTAACTGTCTGGATGGACAGGTACACCATGATCTGGGTTTGGAGAATGACCTGACCACCATGTGGCTAAAGTCACAGGGCAAAATCAAATCAATCATAAAAACAGTACAAGGTACTTACTTTCAATACTGTAGCTACCCAAAAATAGTCATTCATCTTATCATTGCTATTCTCTATATCATTATTTTTGACTTCCACTTTCATGCCCTCGAATGTGCTGTCCCACATTTCATGCAGGGGAGCATGTTTGAACAAGCTCACTGGTGCGGCAAGGAAGTCACAACCAAACAACTCGTCCTTCCATTCATAACTGTTGGCTACTACTGCAGCTGATTGTTTTATGGGCCCAGCCTGATAACAACAGCATACATTACATTACATTGATGATAACGGTCAGTGGGTCGTCTTAGGGGCGGATTCGAAAAAATCGAAAAAATTCGTCTTAGGGGCGGATTCGAAAAAATCTTTTACCACTGCTGCAAATGTTATTTGCAGCAGTGGTAAAAGATTTTTTTATAGAATCAACTGTAGGCATTATTAGCTACTATGAGTAGGCAGCATGCTTAATGATCTTTAATATTAATATAAATGAACTGTATTACAAACTGCAATGAACATACACGGAAACTTATATAAGTAGTTTGAGTTATCAAATAAAATAATAAAACTACTATCCTTTGTCTGCCAACAATCAGCTGACACAAGGAAAAGAAGGAATTTATCACAGAATACCTTATTGATTTACTAATCATTATTTACCTGTATCTCAGTTAATGAAGTCTGCCAGTGCTGCAGCTGAGGCAGCGGCTCCATCGGTATCATACCCGCCATGTGTTCGGCACTTTCCATCAACCTGAACTTCCAATTACAATGTCGCCTTCTTGCGTTACTCGCGTTGCATCTAAGCGAGCAAAACTTATTGTTCTTCAGGTAGAACTCCGACCGACGACCGATGCGACCACATAACTCGCATTGTGCTGTAATTATTACACTAAATAATTGATCCGTATACTCGATTTTCTCATTACCTGGAGATGTACTCACCGAAACTGTCTTTTTCTAGTGGTATTATTGAAAGATCGTCAGTAATATTTGTATCATCAGTTTGATCCGATGAGTTAATTGTATTTACGATATTGCCGGCATTGTAATAAGCCATAATTCTTTTACAGTCACGATATTGCTGCCGAATGTCGTCGCCGTAAACACTTCAATACACATGACTAAAATTACTCGGAACGTTGGATACGTAGTAATTAATGCCACTAGGTATTGCAGAAGAACTACAAACCGTTTTCAGTTTTATAATTAAATGTTTTGTTTTTTCCACAGGTCATCAAACAACAAAATAAAAATTCGATTCGCATTCACAACATTGAACATTGCCTGAACTTGCTTGCCTGAAATGAAGTCATAGACAATATCACAGAGTATATAATCACTACGTTTAGATAATACACAGAATACACTAGGTATATGTCACCGTAAAATTGTCAAACACGTTATATTACAAATACAATAAAACGTGTGTCTCTCTAGCGATATTGTAAACTCTCAAAATATTGTCAAATGAACATACGGAAGTATTTCTGCCCCGATAATCGGGACTTGGGGCACCCCCCCGTTAGGTTAGTTAGGTTCCTTTAAAACAAAACACAGTAGACTCGCAGGGCCGAGCCGCGTGGTCCAAAACGCCGCGCGGCTAGTGGGGACGCCCCTTTAGAGTATGTTATAATTTATTCTGTGGTGGACTGGACCCCGTACGTTGACCAGTCTGCGTTCACGTACTCTTTGAGAATAATAGACCAGAGTTTACGTCGTGTATTATCTATGGTCTATCCATTTCCATTACTCTATTTTTAACTCCATGTTCCATATCTAATCTGTGGTTCCATCCATAGTTTAGTTTAGTTTTGAGTAAACGTAGTGATTATATACTCTGTGGTTTTGAGATAACGTAACGTGAACCGTGAACGATTGCAAATGATTGATTGATTGCTGAGAAAACATAAATATAAACAGTAGTAGCCCCCGGCCATTAATGTACAATTTTATGTGAAGTGGTGAATTAAAATTCGAAGGCAAAATTGCACCAGAATCAGCAACCCAGGAAGTAGATTTCCTTGTTCTATAAAATCCCAAGTAGAAAAGAAGAACTGCATTCTGTAAGTTTTAACTTTTACACCTGTAAAACATGACGACATTTTGTTTAAACGTTTTACGTACATAATTATTATGTACTTAAAACGTTTACTTCGAGTTCTATTCTTCTTTTTATAATTAGACATCTGTTTAGAAATAAGTACCACGTCTTGTAAAGTATTGTATTGAGTTGAATACAGTAGATGCTCTGTGAAGTAGTGAAACTGACGTGTTCGTTCGGTACTATCGCCTTGTCGTCAACCATCTATCTATAATTCCGCGTAAATACATTAATTTGGGTGGATTTTAGATCCCAAGTAAGTATACTTAATATTATCGCTCAAAAGCTGAAACTGGGAGTTGTGATGGAGAAGATAACAACAACATGCCTGCCATGCAACAAATGAAACAAAATTAAATGATTGTAATGTATTATTTAATAGAGCCATAGTTTACCTTAGCCATCTCACAGGAGATAAGGAGAATCATATAAAATTATGGAGCTCAAATTAAGCCTTGCTATGGGATTGTCCAAAAAGTTCAGTTTCAAAACCAAGCAATTTGTACACAATTTTTTTTTATTTTTATTCAAATGGAATAACAAACAGCTGCAATATAAAACATAGAACTTAAAAACAACATTGCAGCCCACAACGCTGTTCACAGATTATCTCTAGGATACATAATATTAAAAATAATTGCTAGGGTTACAAATACAAAAAAAAAAGATTAAAAATACTTAACAGTTGTAAAAAAAGAAAACAATAAATGGTGTATAAATATTTAAGAAAATTCCTTTATTATGAGTTTTTTAAACTTATAGTGAGAACATGCAAAAATGTCAATATGCTCGAAAGTTTTATTGTAGGAATCGACCATTCTGCGGACAGGCGAACGCAGGCCAGAGTTGGACTTGCAAGTGCCAACTGAAAATAATCTACCAGCGCGCACTTTTCGCATGTGGACCGTCCTAGGAACCGCATAACATAGCATATTGGACAGTTCAATGCAGTCAAATTTGTTTCGAGCAATATTATATAAATTCATGGCTTCTAAGTACCTACGTCTATTTTCAAGTGTTGGGAGCTGATATTTAGCGAGTAAATCATGGTAGGACAAATAATATCCATAACATCTACTATCCATATCCATCTACACTATCAACTGGTTCGCATTTGATCTCGGGCATAGCTTTCTCTGGTCTATATATAAACATATATAGCTTGTCCAAAAAATGTATTGCTGCATTTTAATGATAGCATTAATCCGCAAATTGAAAATTAATGAGGTCACTTGCCACAATCAGAAACTAATATTGACACTATATTATTGTTTTGTCTTGTAAATAAGTAAAAAATCAGACAAGTGTGAGTTGAGACTCCCACCCTTAGGGTTCCCTAACATCAAACAATATTTTTAACACTGTTTTATAAGAAAATTTACACTCAAAACAGCTTCACTATTTTTTTCTAAAAACTTAAAATAATGTAAATCCTTATTTAAACCAATTTTCATTGAAAGTTCTTTTACGTTTTACAAGCAATTCTCATCAACCATTGAGTTAGAAAAAACATTCTAGGAACCTTAATATCATTTTTCAAGAGCCATCCAGTTACACAATTTAAAAAAAAATGTCCTATTTTTTCTTATTTTCACATCATACCTATTTAATTTTGTGTAGCGATTCATATAAGGCATCTACTCTCCAAATTCCAACTGTGTTGTGTACACAGTTTCAGAGTAAAAGGGCTTTGACATTTTGACATACGGGCTGGCTGGCAGGCAGACCGACAGACAGGAGAAATCCAATGATTTAAATCTTTAATACCTTCTTTGTTTTAATTAAAATCTTAGATTTGTTTTAATATACAACACTTCAGAAGAATTTACTTCACTACCATGTATGTTGAAAATCTCTTGTTGATTGTTAAGGAAAATAAAGTAAAATTCTTATTAATTAAGGTGAAAGTATCAGGGTAGCCCGCGAAATTCAAATTTTCTTACGCGTTTAGCAATTTGCAGGCCAGTGCTAGGTTCTATGTTGATTAAAATATTGTTCGCGACTGTAAGACGTATGTAGTTACAAAATTATAATCATCACAATCATCAATACAACCCTGCAATTGCATAAAGGTTGAGGAAGTTTTTATCGCGGACTACCCTGGAGCATCAGCCTTAATCAGTTTTAGTTAAAATAATAATGTAGAATAGAATAGAATAGAATAGAATCCTCTGTATTATGTACACCATAAATAATAGAAATACAAAAATTTTAAACATTTTACAAGGGGTGACACAATGGGCGGTCTTATCGCTAAAAGCGATCTTTTAAAGACAACCTTTAAAAAACAACAAATGTAGGTACTAAAATAACATTACTTACTAAAAATAGTTGCAAGTTAAAAAAATAAATGAAGTGGCAACACTGTTATAGGGGAATCCTTGAACTTTCACAACACATGCGATCTAGAAGTTACCTTTCTGACAGTGACACATCTGACATCATTCATTTCTGTGTTTAAAAATAAAATCATATATAACAACTACTTATCCAGTCTGAAACCACAAGCGAACAATAGGACCTGTTTAAAACTAATTTAAATACTGTTTGTTCTAAACATTCAGTTCAATATTGTATTCTATTACAGATTACAACCTTAAGTGAGAAGTTTCGAAAATGGGCAAACCACGTAAGTAATCATTCAATGATAATATTTTATTCGTTTTTCGTTCTGTTTTTATATAGTAACAAAATATTTGTTCTCCAACCATTTCATGATCATGCTTAAAAAATTGTTGAATTTTCTTATCATTGATGTTGGCCTACCTTGTAACAAAAACTGCATAGTATTGTGTTTGCATCCTTTATTGGGTCAGTGGGTCGTCTTAGGGGCGGATATTGCCATAATTTAACTGTTTCCATTTCGGCTACACTAGGCAGCGATTTGCGATGCGACTGGAAGAGCGAAACGAGTCAACTTGGCATTGACATTACAAGCGAGATTCCGGCGTATTTTCTAATAAATTCGCTTCAATTTCGCTACGTTGGTGTAGCCGATGCCGTGATTACAGTAATGTTGTTCCGATCGCATAAAGAAATCGAAGATCGCTAGTAATATTTGATGTAGGTACAGTGTAGCCATATAATTATGTGAGCATTCATTTACTTGTTTTAATCGCTCATGATTGTGTCGCAGGTGGCGTCGCGGCATAATGTAGCCTCAGCCTGATGCTTGGATAGAAAATTTTGCAAAAAAAAGTCTGAAAGTTACCTATTGTGAAAAATAGTTAAAATTGTGATGCAACTGCATTGCAAATGATGCAATTATTTCCAGTTATAAATAACCTGACTTTTGAATTGATTTCGTAGGTCTGATTGTTACATAACATCATGTTTATGGTCCTCAAATGGTTAACACCTATACATTTGGTCTACCTTTTTGTCACACTTGAACGTGAAATTACATACAGCTGCCAGGCCATCCCTCCACCTCCTATGGTAGTAGTAGCAGCTGCCAGGCCCCACCTCCACCTTCTATGGTAGTAGTAGCAGCAGTGGGGTTTAAGTCGCATCTATAAGGATTTGTCTACACCAAAAGAAATGGTCTGATAGTAGTCCAACACAGTCCTATCAAATGAGTCAATCAAACAATTAATTAGCCAGTGCTTAAAATAGACATTGAAGACACCTTAATAAATCATACATATTTAAGTACCTATAATGGTTTAAAAAAAAACTAACTTAATCATCACTTAAATATAAAACTAGATAAGGTTACTGTTTTGTACTCTGAGAATAAATCTAAGTGATTTCGATGAAGGAATTATTTTTCCTTGCATGTAACTGCTTTTGATGGAGGAATTAGCCAAAACATAAATATAATAATAATACATACAATATGTCCCAAAATTCAACGATAAACCAACACCGGAGGATAGACCTGTCCATGACTACTCCGGGAAAAATATAAAAAAAAAATATAACTCAACTTATTTAAAAAAAATTAAATTATTCAGAAATGTTAAACCTTTTATGATATTTTTCACTACAATGACCAAAATTTTTAAATATTTGTTGTTATTTTTTTTTGTAGGTAACCTAATTAGCACTACTCTCTACCACAATTCTTAAAAAAACCATAACACCTCTAGTTTTTTCACAAAAATTAATGAAACTTAATTTATTCCCTAAATTTTTTGAAGATTTTTACTTTTAACCAACTTTAACTTGTTGTGGTGTAAAAAAAAAGTATGAAAACTACTATGGCAAGTTTTTTTTAAAATTGACGCAACTAACCAACATTCCAAAATGGTATAATACTCTATTAAAACTAGCCACACAAAAATAATATTCATACTAGTTCAAAACAAGAACCAAATTCCTTGAATTGTAGTTGACAGTAATCACTTTGATCGATTCCAGTCCAAAAAGCCAAGCCAAAAGTCGTTAATACGTACGAGAGCCACTTGATTACGAAACGATGTGCAGTAAACAAAGGAGCAGAGCATACTGAACTGAATTGCTGAAAATAATAACAAATTCAACAAATTCCCTACCTGCTCTGTTGTTATCTCTTTTTAACGCTATCTATCTATCCCTCTCTAACTTCCAAGGTATGTATGCCCCATTCAAATTTCTAGAAATTGTAATAAGAACCTATTTTGGGCAGGTAGTAAAAGCGATTACTGTCAACTACAATTCAAGGAATTTGGTTCTTGTTTTGAACTAGTATGAATATTATTTTTGTGTGGCTAGTTTTAATAGAGTATTATACCATTTTGGAATGTTGGTCAGTTGCGTCAATTTTTAAAAAAACTTGCCATAGTAGTTTTCATACTTTTTTTTTACACCACGACAAGTTAAAGTTGGTTAAAAGTAAAAATCTTCAAAAAATTTAGGGAATAAATTAAGTTTCATTAATTTTTGTGAAAAAACTAGAAGTGTTATGGTTTTTTTAAGAATTGTGGTAGAGAGTAGTGCTATTCAGGTTACCTACAAAAAAAAAATAACAACAACTATTTAAAAATTGTGGTCATTGTAGTGAAAAATATCATAAAAGGTTTAACATTTCTGAATATTTTTTTTTTTTTTTATAAAACAAACAAATTGAGTTAATTTTTTTTAATATTTTTCCCGGAGTAGTCATGGACAGGTTTATCCTCCGGTGTTGGTTTATCGTTGAATTTTGGGACATGTTGTATACTACACATAGACTGTGTTTCCGTACGATATCCATAAACTTCGACCGGTCATTGTACTCATCATTATGAACAACTTTTACTATGGGAACAAACCCTGAATCGCAAAAAAAAAATTGCTATTCCCTACAATTATTTTTATGTTCGCATTAACTCGACAAAATGTCTGGAACAGCTGATTTATTTTTCGCGATTCAGGGTTTCATCATTTCAGCTTCAAAAATCATGAAACCCTAGTCGAGTTAATTTTTTTATTTTTTTTTATTTACAATTTTAATGCGATCTGTCCATTGACTGACATTAAGCATCGTTTGTGTTAATTTTGGTTTAGTCATGCTTGGTATGCGCCCAGTGGTGCATCCATATCAGTCCGTTTTATGGTGTGTCAGCTGTCACAGCATCAGGTCTTGTGGGGTTTGCCTTTTAAGCCTCTTGAATGACTTGGTTTTCATCAAGTTCGATGCCAGTTTATTGGGATGAGTAGTAATTCTATTTCTGTAGGCACTGACTGCTTGCGTGATTTGTTCTTTCACCTTTAGTATTTTTAAGTCCCGATGTAAGCTCTCGTTAGTCATGTACCATGGTGCATTGGTTATAATCCTAAGCATTTTTGATTGAAACCTTTGGTGTATGTCAATGTTTGAGTTGGCTGCCGTGCCCCACAGCTGTATTCCGTATGTCCAGATTGGCATTATGATTTATAAATCCTGAGCTTATTTTCCAGAGAGTGCTTTGATTTTTTTGATAGTAGCCAATAATGTTTCCTTAGTTGTAGGCTCAATGCTTTACGCTTCGTGAATATTTATGTTTTCGGCAGGTTAGTCGCCGGTCTAAGTACATTCCAAGGTATTTAGCTTCTTCCGCTTGAGGGATCATAATATTATTTAGTTGAACAGGTGGGCAAGTATCTCTTCTTGTTGTGAACGTCACATGTACAGATTTGGTTTCATTTGCCTTTATTCTCCATTCTCTTAGCCAGTTCGAAATTTCATCTAAGCTTGTTTGTAGTATCTTAGATGCCTGGGCGGCATCTTCATGCACCGCTAGTGTAGCAGTGTCATCGGCGAACGTGCCTAAGACTACTCCCTCTGACACGGGGAGATCAGCTGTATAAAGAAGGTAAAGAGTGGGACCCATCACACTGCCTTGAGGAACTCCTGCTCGAATTTCGTGCAGTCCAGTTATTTCATTGCCTTGTTTTACAAAGAAGTACCTCTTTTCTAAGTAACATTTAATAAAAATGTAGTAATTTATTGAAAGTGTTTTCCTAAATTTATATAAAAGGCCCTCGTGCCAAACTCGATCGAAAGCTTGTGATATGTCTAGAAAAGCAGCCGAGCAGTATTTTTTTTCATCGTAAGTTATATGAATTTTTTCGATCAGCCGATGTATTTGTTCTATGGTTCCATGACTTTGTCTAAACCCGAATTGGTGGTCAGGTAACAAAGAGTTTTGTTCTATCAGAGGTCTTAGTCCTTTCATGAACAATGTCTCTAGTAGTTTAGAAGGGATAGACAACAAACTAATGGGCCGGTAGGACTTCACGTCCCCGGGGCACTTTCCTGGCTTAGCTATCATAATGATTTGAGCTACTTTCCATTGAGAGGGTACGTACCCCTTCAAGAGAATTGCGTTGTATAAAGCGGTGAGGAAAGTAATGCCTGCTTCTGGAAGTTCCTTCAATGTTTTTGCTGTAATTAAGTCATATCCAGGTGCTTTGAGTTCATTTAGTTTATTGATGGCAGTTCTTACTTCAGTT
This sequence comes from Xestia ashworthii, assembly GCA_950022955.1. Taxonomy (NCBI): domain Eukaryota; kingdom Metazoa; phylum Arthropoda; class Insecta; order Lepidoptera; family Noctuidae; genus Xestia; species Xestia ashworthii. The sequence continues at coordinate 9,195,257 of OX465558.1, read as the reverse complement.
TTCGTAACTTTTTCCAGAGGCAAGTCGAGTTGGTATGTTTGCTGTAAATATGATGTTATTTCACTATGTAGTGTTTGTGATCCTTGAGCATCGTTGGGTGTAAATACTTCACTTAGGTGTTCGGCAACGGTTTGTGCCTTTTCGAAGTCCATGCCCATTTAGCCCATGTATTATCACTTTTGCGTATTGGTGCTTGACTTGCTACAGGTCTCTTAAGCTTTTTTGTTGCTCGCCAGAGAGAATAATTTGAACTTGCTGTTGCATCTAGGTTTTTGGTATATTCCTCCATGTCTCGATTTTGATCTTCACTGAGTGCTAATTTAAGAAGAGTTGTGACATAGTTAAGATGTTTCTTATCAGCAGGGTATCTCGTCGTTTGCCAACGTTTTCTTGCTTTGCGCTTCTCATCTAGCAAATCTCTCACTGTTTCAGACCACTGCATATCTGTAGGTTTTACTATTGATGGGGGTGTGGCGCTGCATGCAGATTGTTGAATGCAGTAATTAAAGTGTTCTACTGCCTGATAGATTTCATCGTCAGTGTGCAGTGGGAGTCTATTGTTTATTGAAGACTCAACAAGCTGTCTAAACAGTGGCCAATCGGTTTTTCGGCTATGTAGTTTGCAAGGCTTTGGTTTTTCTAGTATTTTACGGCTCAGTTGGATGAATACTGGTGAGTGGTCCGATGACAAATCCTGACTGGAAGTGCAAGTAATATGCTTTTTAGCGATGCCTTTTATAATACAAAAATCGATGACATCCGGTACTTTGTTCACATCTGTTGGCCAGTATGTTGGTTCTCCTGTCGATATTATATCAAGATTCTGTATTTGAAGTGCTTGATATAGTTGACGTCCCTTCGTTGTAATTATCCGGGATCCCCAGTGTGTGTGTTTGGCGTTATAGTCGCCCCCAGCCAGGAATCGATAACCCAATGTACTTACGTATTTTAGATAGTCTTCTGTCTTAATGTTGTCTTTGGGTGGGCTATAAACAGCCGATATCACCAGTGGCCCTATCCAGTCTTCAATTGTGACACTAGTTGCCTGTATTTCTTGTGTGCAGTAAGGAATGTTTTCATAATCCACCATGGGCTTTTCCATCTGGGTGCATTGTGTGATAAAGTGTATATTGAGGTATTGAAAAATGGCTCTTGTCAGTAAAATGTGTTTCTGAAATAAGTAGTAGGTCGATCTTGTTAATTTCTAAGAACGGTTTCAGTTCTAGAATTTGTTGTGACAAGCCGTTGGCATTCCATATGACCACGTTTAATTTATCGAATTTTGGGTAATTTTAGTCATGAAGTTGATAAGAAGGTTTGTCATCGTTGTCATTTGCTGCATTAGTTGTTTTAACATGTTTAGCATGAGTTCTGTTTCGCTTGTACTTTGACTGGTTTGAGTTGTTGGGAGTAACTGTTCATTCTTGTTTATTTGAGCTGCTTGACTATAAGCCATGCGGAACGGGGTATTGCTGGATGGTACATTTTGATGTGACACAAGCTTGGGTGCTTTGGAATCTGAAGGTATCTTTGTTTTTATAGGCGGGTATTTGACTTTCTGAAGCTCTTGGTAAACAACACAACCTTTGTAGTTTGCGGGATGATTTCCCTCACATAGCACACATTTAACATTATCCGATCTTCCCTTTCTTTCGCAGCTAATAGAGGAATGATCTCCAGCACATTTAATGCATTTGGGTTTCCTATGGCAGTATCTCTTAGTGTGCCCATACTGTTGACAATTAGCACATTGTGGAATCTCGCGTTTAGGCCGTGGAGGCTCGAAGGAACAACGACAATGTAGTAGACTCACATCTTTATATATTAACTTATTATTGTTTTTTGGTTGTAATTCCACAATAAATATTGGTAAAGGTTTTTTAGTAATTCTCTGCTTAATGTTCCAAATATTGTTCCGATATATCATTTTTATCTGTGGAAGGATGAATATTTTTTAATACCACTTTGAAGCTCCTGTCTTGCTTGGGTTTGTATGTGTAAAACTCTGTTTGTTTAATTTCCAGTTGTTTTACAATTTTTGAATATGTCTCAGAGGACTGGTTGAATTTTTACCTGTTCATCACGGAGAACTTTTATTTCATAGCTACCATTGGCATGTTCATCAAGCGGTTTAATAAGAGGCTGGATATTGCTGACCTTATCAACGTAGATTGGTGGAGGCTTCGTTGTTTCTTTCGGCTGGGTATTTGGAGTTAGGACATCTTCCGCAAGGTTGGCAAAGCTGTTTGACGTCTCAATTGGTTTGCTTAACCAGTAGTTATTAAGTTTGGTTTGTTTTCCATTCCTGTGTATCTCCGGACTTTCTCTCTGTCTCTTTTTTGAATAAGAGACTTCTTTATAACCATCTTCGTTTTCTTCCGATTTTGAACTGCTTTCTTCGTGAGGTCTATGTTAGCAGAACTTTGTGGAGTTCGAGTGTGTGTTTTGTGAAACACTTGCTGCGTCAAGTGTTTTTTTGACTGCTCTTGATGCGGACCCGGAATCTCCCCTAATGGGTCCATTATATGGGAGATGTTTTCCCGAGGCCGGGCAACACTAGCCCGTGACATCCATGACGCTGACAGCAGCTGTCATTTGACAATGACAGAAACGGATATTTCACAGTTAACTTTTATTAATTTAATTGAGGGTAGAAGTTTTTCACTGTGATAATTCGAAAGTTTTGATTACACTTTTAATGATGTTAAAACGAATTTTAGCACTAGATAACGATAACACCCTAGAGTGGACACTCTAGCTACACGTAGATGGTATTTGTAGCACTTAATTCACTGTTTTAATAATTATTTTAGGAAAGACTTTGGGAGCATGAAGTGCTTGTGACAGCAGTTTGACACAGTCGAGTTAATGCGAACATAATTGTAGGGAACAGCAAATTTTTTTTTCGCGTTTCAGGGTTTGGTCCCTTAGTAAAAGTTGTTCATAATGATGATTACAATGACCGGTCGAAGTTCATGTATATCATCCGGAAACATGGTGTATAGGTACCTAGCCTATACATATAAACTCAGGTCACAATTTCTTTTTAAATTCCAGATGTAATCTTGGTTGTTTATTATTATTTTAAATGATTAAGTAATTATTACTTATTCAACAGCAAAAAAGAAAGGAGGAAAAAAAGATGCTCCAAAAGAGGAGCCACAAAGCATTGAAGAACCATCTACTTCAGAACCTCTACAAGCTGAGGAAGAAGATGACGCAGGTCTTACGGGAGCTGCCCGTAAAAGGAAAGAAAAAAAGGAAAAGAAGGAGAGGGCTATGCAGGCTTTGCAATCTCTGCAAGCTTCTCGAAAACCATCGTCAATTTCCGAATCTTCAGAACAACCATCTAGAGCTCAATCTGAGGCCCCTTCTGAACCATCAGTGGAGGTACAGCTGCCATCTGATGTTCCACCCGAGGCACCAGTAAAGCCAGCGAAGGAAAAAGAACCAATTGCTGAAGAAGCGGATGACAGTGGATTAGGGTTAACATCAACCAAGAAAAAGAAACCTCGAAAGAAGAAGGCGGATGCCCAACCGCCTGCAGCCCAACCACCTGCGGCCCAACCACCTGTAGCCCAGCTACCTGGAGCCCAACCATCTGCGGCCCAGCCACCTGTAGCCCAGCTACCTGGAGCCCAGCCACCTGCAGCTCGGCCACATGCAGCCCAGCCACCTTCATTCCAGCCACCTATGTCCCAGCCACCTGCATTCCAGCCACCTATGTCCCAGCCACCTGCATTCCAGCCACCTATGTCCCAACCACCTGCATTCCAGCCACCTATGTCCCAGCCACCTGCGTCTCAGGCACCTGCAGCCCAGCAGATATCGGATCCCCGGCAAGTACAGGCTATTACCAGTAACCTGGGTGCCATGTCAATATCTGGTTCTAGTGCTCAAGGAACTTGGCCTGTGTCGGGTCCAGGCCCCGCACCTGTGGGGCCTCGTGGCAAAGGGCCACCTGCTGGCATGGGTCGTGGCAAAGGGCCACCTGCTGGTACGGGTCGTGGCTGGGGTATACCTACTGCTCCACGTCCCGGCCAACCGCCAGTCATGGCGTTACCCACGCCTGTTCCAGCGCCAGAGCCTGTTGCACAGACAAGTGCTGCCCAACCACAAATACGGCAAACATCTGCTCGGCAAAAGTCACTGGACCCAGTTTTATGTTTATACAAGATACCTAACAAAGTACCTGGTGGCCTGGTCAAGCACAGACCCTTAAGATTACTGGTAAATTATCTGGAAATGGAGTTCAAATCTCTTCAAATAGTAAGTACCTTTTTTATATGCTATAAATAGTGAGTAATAAATAGTAAGTCTTGTACCTTTTTTATGCTATGCTATACAAAGTGATCTTTAAAATTTGATCCTGCAATGTAATATGACATGAGTGACTTTGCTAAACAGCTAAGATATTTAACCAATTCAAACTAATATTATACAGGCAGTGAGGTTATAATTGTTCAGCTTAATTAAAGTCGACTATTGGACCAATCAAAGATTTTTTCAAAAAGTCTGCTTATTTATTTATTTATTTCGGTCCAATAGTAAATTTTTGGTACCAACATTTTTTAACAGAATTTTAATTATATTTTGATGTACCAAATGCAATGAAATCTAATTCGTTTTTGCAGTCTCGTTACGATGTGAGCTTTGTCCCTGATAGACCAAAAAGGATGTTACCAGAAGCATTCGCAAAGATCAAAGCTAAGTATTTCGCAAGGGACTTAATTGCGTTTGATCAAATGAAAAATTGTTATTCCTTGTATCCACTGGGGAATATAACAGCGACGGATCGTTTCCAGCAAAACGTTAGTATTTGTTTTTCTCTTTCAAGAGCTTTATCTGTTTTTTATTACGAATAAATACATCATTATGTATTATGTATTCACGTTGTAATATGGTTAACTGATTTCAGATCGAATTAAAAGATCAGAATGGAAAGACCTTGACTTTTGGCGTAACATTGAAAGCTACTGGTGTTGTTGATCTCGAGAACATTAGGCGGTGAGTGCACCTAACTTGCGTGATTTCGGAGAAATAACTAATGCTTAAACTTAAGTTTAGTTTTCACTCCAAGCCAAATCATAAAATCTTAAGTCATATTGGAATTGACTTTAGTTATTATAGTTTATATTCGGTATTCTATTTTTAATCGTGTGGTTAGTGCACCTAACCAGGTGTCAAAGTTTTTATGCCGGCAATTCGTTATTAATGTTATAGTTACATGACATCCCGTGGTTCGTCTCTGTGCCATCCTACTGAAGAGATCCAATGCATTGATGTTATTCTGCGCCAGGGCGCTTTGGAGTCATATGTAAAGGTATGTAGTTATTTGATGAGATCATCCTAGATGTAATAAAAAGCTGTATAAATATTAGGTTAACTCAAACACTTTTTCAATGACAATAATTAACTTTTTTGCTTTCATTCTGTCAGTTTGGCTACAGATTTTTTTGGACAAATAAATAGTTTATTTATTAAAGAAATGAAAGACTGTTTGGCTCTGCATCAACCACAGGTCGGCTGGTAGAAAATGCCTATGGCTTTAAGTGCGTCCTTACTTTGTGTTCGTACTTTGTGCATGATGTGTTTAATAAGTAAATAAATAATTTTAAGGCGCCGGCGGGGCGTGCGGAGTTCATACAAACGTAATACCAAAATAATTCGTAAACCAAACATATTCTAAGAAAGTGTGTACTTATTTATTTCGATTGGATTACATAATATCTAGGTTCCCAAATATATGTTTTGAAAGGAGAATGATATTTAGACGAGATAATTATGAGGAATTTAAAGTTTCTGTAGAAAACTTATTTTTCTCATAACTCTTGTTTAAATCAATGTCCATTCATAACATATATTTGGAAACCTAGATATTATGTAATCCAATGAATATGTTTGGTTTACGAATCATTTTGGAATTACGTTTTTATGAACGACGCACGCTCCGCCGGCCCCTTAAGCTACCACCGCTTTCATAAGGTTATCACGTGCACAGGTAAGTGTTCTTACAGACAAGCGCTACGTTGCCAACGGCAGATAAACTGCAGCCGTCGTCACTTGTCGATGACGTTGACGACTGCCGTCGACGGGTGGCGACGCTTGCAGTTGTGGCATGCCGCGTAAATGAGTGTCCGACGACTGCCGTCGATGCCACAACTGCAAGCGTCGACGCCTCGGCGATTGTCGCCGATACGTGTGGCGACGGTTGCAGTTTATCTGCCGTTGGCAACGTGCCGCTCGTATGTAAGAACCCTAACAGGCATACACAATAATATACCTGTATTTTTTTTAGGCTGGTAGGCAGTTCTTCAGGCGGCCTAATAATCCTGTAGATCTAGGCCACGGATACGAAATGTGGACAGGATTGTTCCAATCGGCTATTTTCACAAACAAGGCCTTTATCAACATTGATGGTGAGTGAAAAATATTCATATAGAAAATTAAAATTAATCATAAAGTGAAACCAGGTTTATAATAATACTGGCTAGTTTCATAGTAGTGAAACATTATCTTGTAATATTTTTATAGAAGTGAGATGATGCTTCTTTAATTTCTTGAATAAATAATACATACATACTGTACAAAATATTTAGTTTTTTGCAAAAAACTTTCACAATATAAGTATTATATTTTATATTTCAGTTGCTCATAAAGGCTTTCCTAGACACCAGTCTTTACTCGACGCTTACATAAAAGATTTCAACCTGGATCCTAGTCGTCCGGTCGAGAACCAACGCGGCGGGGATTATTTCGTAAACTTCGTAAAAGGCCTCAGGGTAAATAATACTAGATTGTAAATGCAAAACAAACTACTCCTATACTTATACTGTCACTTACGGAATATCTTCCGTGATAACTTATTGTGAGCTCGCGATAAAATTACTGATAGTAAATTACTCATCATCATCGTCAATCATCATCATCATCATTCTGTTGCCCTTATTCCAATGAGGGATTTTCTTTTTCAACTCTTCCCTAGTCGCTGGATAGATGGCGCTAGTCTGACTACGTTACTGCAAGGAACAGAACGTCACATAATACCACTTGGACCTAATGATTATATTCGGAAGCTGATGCAAACGAAAGTGTCACTCAACGAGCGTATTTGACGTGTGTTTTTTCAAGCGTTTTGGCTTTGGCACCCAGTAACGTAGTCGGATCAACGCCATCTATCGAGTTCATGGAAACTATTTTTTTTTTAATTGTCAAAATGAAAACCTCTCATTCATTTGGTGTCAGCGCATCATGTCTTCTTCCATACTTATCTATTTTTCGTCATCTAATCAGACACTTATTTTCTTGCCTTTACATTCTTTATACCACAATCCATTCATCGTGTCTTTGATCTTACTCTACTCATATACCCATCCACATTCATACTTAAAACTTTACTCATGGGGTTGGCATATTCCGTATGGACAAAAACCCCTTTTAAACACAAGAATTTTTTTTTAATTTTTTTTATTTACAATTTTAATGCGATTTGTCCATGGACTGACATTAAGCATCTTTTGTGTTAATTTTGGTTTAGTCATGCTTGGTATGCGCCCAGTGGTGCATCCATATCAGTCCGTTTTATGGTGTGTCAGCTGTCACAGCATCAGGTCTTGTGGACGAATAAAAAATAAAAAAATCTTTACTCACGACATTTTTCTCAGTCAAAAGCAAAATATTTTATTTTACACTGGGCACTTATATCGTCGAAAAAGGTGCACGGTTCGCGTTGGTCGATTCCATGGCGGCATTCGCCACTTTCAGATTTTCTCGTATGAAATTACTCATAACTTAACCAATTTGTACTGGCAAATTTTTTGTTAGAGGCGTGGTGCTAAACTGTTATTATAGTGCTTTCTGGCAAACTTGCTCCCTGTCCATGGTACAGAATATCTCTCTGTTCTTTAATTAGTTTTTGACAAGTAGGGGACCGGAATCCGGTGATGTTATCTCTCTAGACACTTATAAATGATTTTTATTGTCACGCTAAGCACCCGTGCTTGCGCATGCACCAAACTGCCAGCCACTTCCCAATTACTCGTATAAATACAGAAATGCAGAATTTTCATACAATATCCATTTTCAGTAGATAAAAGGAAAACAAAAACACCAAATTTACATTTTCAAAATTATAATTTGCAGGCATTTTCTATACCTAAATGGAGACTCCTTGACATGCAATGTAGCCCAAATTGATACACAAAATTCTATTATCAACCTCATCCGTAGCCTTGCTCCACTCACTGTGGAGTACGGAGTATAGACCTCTCTTTTTGGTATAAAAGGCTTGCCTCTCTTACGAGTCTTAAACAGGTCTGACCAGCGATCAATGAATGTCATGCTACCATCACGAAATGCTACAGTATGTTCTTATTTCAGGTAACTGCACTCTTGGTTGGCAAGTGTGTTAGCTCGGGTGATCGTCGCGAGTACGTTGCTAATAGCATAGTAGCCCCACCTTGTGAATTGTTTTTCACTATCGTTGAAAAAGATGGCCGCTCGCGAAAAACCACTGTGTATGATTATTTCTTACAGGACAAGCAATACAGGTAAGTGTTGGTTTTGTATACAAGTGACAATGTCAACAGCGTGCATTCCAAGCGTGTCACCGTTTACTTGCACAACGACACTAATGACTTATAAAATGTAGGGCTTTGAATGGAGGTCGTGACGGGATTGATCCACCCAACGCACTTTAAATTATCAAATCTTAGGGACCGTTACGGAGACGCGGCGCGTCGGGCGGTGCCTTTCGTGTTTTTTTTCTGTTTACGGTGGGGCGGCACGTGCAGCTGCCCGTGTTATCACAAATGCGCAAAACATAAACGCGTGACTGTTGTGGCTGCGGGACTGTTCGAAAGAGATACCGCGGCCCCGGAACGTAAAGGGCGAGGAAGGAACATGGATGGTTTTTAGTCAGTAAAAGTCTGACATTTCCTTCCGTTCCGCCCAGAGTGGGAAGGGTGATTTGATGATTTCCCATCCGAAAAAAAAGAAAAAGACGTGACGCGGCGCATGTGCCGTGCCGCCGCGTGGTCCGTCACGGGTATCGCTACGTTTTATACGCCGCTTCTCCGTGAACAAAGTTAGCTGGCCGCAACGCCAACACTGCGTACACTGTACAAGTGTACACTGCTGCGTTGAATGCGGCGTGCATCGCGGCGATGTTACTTGCAGACTCAGCCGCAAGTAACGCTGCATTTCAAGCAAACGCGTGTTAAATCGCTTTCTCCGTAAACGATCTCATACATCGCCATTTGTTGGAATTTACTGCGGACCTTGCCGCAATAACGCGCCGCGTCTCCGTAAATGGGCCCTTAGTTAAAGATGACGCACGCTATAGACGATGTCGGCCGTAGCACAATATATTGTCCGTTGCTCGGTAGCGGCTCGGAAGCGTGAGAGTTTCCATACAAAATTGCACGGGTGACACTCGGCTCGGAACCGGCACGGTCAAGCGTGCTTCATAAACGTAAAAACCTTAAAGAAATCGATTTAAACCTTTTTTACTTTTTACACTCTTCCCTATATTTTTAAGAACAATAACAACTTATGCACCTTTGTATTTCAGGATTAAATACCCAAATCTGAATTGCGTGTGGGTTGGCTCGAGGGATAAAACTATTTACTTCCCCATAGAATTTCTAACTGTGCGTGAAGGGCAGGTATGTCATGACTTATCTTGCATTTTTTTCTATCAGTAAAAAATAATTCAAGTTAAAATAATAAACACTTAAAATTAGCCGAGTGCAATTAGGCAATTCGGTCAACGACCGAAGAATCGAACGACGACGAAGTTTTTGGTGGTCGGATTGTCATTGCTTTTTTTATTAAGTACGGTCGAACAAGCTATTTGGTTTACATTTTACAATGTAATTTGTGGGTTAAACTGTAAACCAAATAGCTTGTTCGACCGTACTTTCCTAGAGGTATAGAGAAGAAACTTGTCCGCCCACGGGCCTCTGATCTGGCTTTACATGCCGTCGAGAAATACCTCGCGCATGCTGGCTTCACGGAAGCAAGTAGATAAACACTTTCTTGAGAATGATCATTGTTCTCGATGATAAGCATATTTCAAGCTTATTAATCCAAACTCTTCTCAATTATTTGTTAAATAAGTACCGATTTTTAACCGACTTCCAAAAAGGAGGAGGTTCTCTATTCGACTGTATGTATTTTTTTTTTTTTTTTTTTTTTTTTTTTTTTTTTTTTTTTATGTATGTTACCCGATTACTCGAAGACGCCTAAACCGATTTGAAAAATTCTTTTTTTGTTTGAAAGGGTATACTTCCAAGTTGGTCCCATAGTCGCCAAGTCGGGATCTGATGATGGAATCTTGGCGAAATCGAGGGAACTCTTCAAATTTTATAGGATAACGTACAGCAATTTTTATATTTTCTACAACAAGTGAAGCATTTGCGTTTGATAAGAACCATTCTACCATCAGATCTGATGATGAAGCCAAGAGTCACGGAACTCCATAATGAGACAATGTATCCTAGTCGTGTTTGGGCTTGTTGTAATTGTAACGGTATGCACTTTCCATGTGAACCACTAAAAAGTGAAAAATAAAAACTTTTTTGCAAAAAGTAAAACCGACTTCAAAAAGAAAAAGTGAAAAATAACTTTAGCTTCTGAAGTCGGTGACAAAAAAATTAAATCAATCATACAAACGTCACCGACTTCAGAAGCTAAAGTTATTTTTCACTTTTTCTTTTTGAAGTCGGTTTTACTTTTTGCAAAAAAGTTTTTTTAGACTAAGATTTTTTTTTTGTCATACATAACTTACTCTTTCTTTATAGATAATTTCGTAGATTTCATAGATAACTGAAAATAAAAAAAAACTGTTTAAGAAATCCAAATTCATGAGTGTGTAGTGACTATAAATTCATTCGCATTTTTTTCAGGGTTCGAGGATAAATATCCGATATTTTGATATTTAAAATAAATATCGGATATTTTCGAACCCTGACTTTTTCCCCCCTTTAGAAACTCCATAAAAAAGTCCCATGAAAATCGGACCACTCTGTAGGCTAATTCACGTAACAAAAGAAGTGCGGTTGCAGTGCAGTTGCAATTAAGTTTCGATCAAAACAACGCTTTTCGTATTCTCTACAGCTGTCAGACACGCTCTCGTCAAGTTCGCGTCACGCGAGCGCAATATCGGTATTCTACTCTGCCGCGCTTACGAAGAATACAATAACTCAATTTTGCCACTTTCGAGAAAAACGCGCTCAAGGTTATGAACTTTATTTTTCTTGTATCTCATGAACTAATGAAGGCATCTACATGAAACTTATACCAACTGAAAGGAAAACGAATAAAGAATGGATTCAAATACATATGATGTGAAAAATGTAAAGCTTTTGGCCTGAAATCGTGGATGTAACGCTTATAATTGGGAATTTTTAAATGATCAACCTATCATCACTAATCATAAATACAATAACTACAATACTTATTGTGTTTATCTTTAGTAAACCTACTCGTTGCAGTTCTATGTAAACACTTACATAAATAATTTCGATAATGTCTAACGATAAATACAATAACTGAAATAGTTATTGTATTAATCGTTAGAAATACTTATGTAACAGTCGGTATACCAATGAAATATACTTAACACAATTTTAGGTTTAAAATCAAACCAAAAATATTCAGAATATAAGTATGTTCAACTAAGAAACTTTCTCTAAAGTTTTTTTTTTAATATAACAGTTTTACGACTCATAATTAAATTTATTTAAAATTGTGTTTTAGACACTTAACCACTTGAAGTTAACCGCAGCAATATTCTTGGACAATATTTACTACGCCACCATGTCAGTCTGACTTCAGGACCAAGGCTCGGAACCTATGATTATCCTTCTGCTGCGAGGTGTAAGAAAGGGAGACGTCATATCTCCGAAACTGTTCACCGCTGCACTAGAGGATGTCCTCAAGGTTCTGGACTGAAGAGGGCTAGGCATCAACGTCAATGATTATGGCGAGTACATCACTCACCTTCGGTTTGCCAACGATATAGTGGTCACGGATGAGACCATGGAGGACCTCATTACAATGCTCGATGACCTCAGTAGAGCTTCCGAAAGAGTGGGTCTTAAAATGAACATGGACAAGACGAAGAGTTAAATGTCACACCCACTCCTATCAAGATCGGAGACTCTACACTCGAACTTGTAGACAATTATGTATACCTGGGACAAACGGTCCAATTAGGTAGGGCTAACTTCGAGAAAGAGGTTAATCGGTATCTTCTCGATCTCGTCCAACTTACCGCAGTGTCTCAAGACGAAGGTCTATGACCAGTGTGTGTTGCCAGTGATTACTGTGTTTTTTCTAGGAATTTGCATTCTGGACTGCATCGACAAAGTCGTCGAAAACGTAGACTTTGTTTTTTTATTTCCATGGTGAAAATGATCGGCTGACAAAAAAGAGTGTCCGGGTTCTAAATATTTCACTGTGATGGCTTCAGTGGCAGTAAGTTCGCTGTTGACCATGTTAACTAGAAACACAGGAACGCCCAATTCTTAGTTTGAGCCGCGCAGTTATCAGCCCACTCTTATCAGCCAAGTCTTTTGTGTTTTTGTGCTTTTCTACTGGATATTGTTTCGTTCCATAGAACAGCACTTTATCTTCTTTGGTTTTTCCAAGAGGTACACAGCTTTCGTGGTAGCGAAGCTACTAGCATAACTGTCGTGTTTCTGTCGCTGAGCCCCGCGTTGCATAGTCTTACTAATAATAAACGCAATAACTTGTAATGATATTTTAGTTTTCATGGTATTTCGGGCATATTTTGAATTAAAATTCTAATCATAAATACAACAACTGTATTTATTTGTGAAGCCTCAGTAAATACCTCCGTAAATAGTTTAGTTAAAACTAAAAATAAGCACAATAACTCAAAGATATTGTGATTATGACTAGCAAACAAAATATTTGAATTCCGAGTCCTACATAACATAAGTGGAACAACTAATAGTTATTGTACTTATGACTAGTAATTTAAGCGTAGTTCAAACCTGATGTCACCACAAGAATGATTGTTGTATTTATGATTAGTGTTATTGTAATAAAGTTTGAGTTATTGTATTCTTGCTTACTGAAAAACCGGTTTCCTGAAGGAATTATAAAAAGTTACTTAGAGAAATTAATAGATCTCGATTCGCTGATTCCGAATATGTATATAACTCAAAAGTGACCAAAATCGAGTTATTGTATTCTTAGTTAGTGCGGCAGTACTGTTGCGCGTCTTTTGTGCGTGCTTTGGAACGAAACATGATCGGTATTCTGCTATTCATTTGACGTGTCAAAATGACAGCTTAAAAGTTTCAATTCGATCAACGTGCAGTTTCGTTTACGCACAACATAAGTTCCTCGTTATTTACTTTTGTTAGCATCAAATTGTATTTTTTGTAAATGTAAGTGTTTAAAATGGTTTGTTGTATGTAGACAAGTTAACTACAAGTCTTTTTCAATGGAATTCTAAATGATTTTTATACCTTTTTAGTGAATATTATGAGTTTCCAACTTGGTTTGAGATTTTTTTTCCTCGCTGCCAAAATTGATGAAGAACGTAGTCAAGCAATAAGAAGACAAAGGTTTTCTGTGGATCCATTCCGTATTTCAGTCGGGAATTACAGAAAACCTATCGTCTGAGCAAAAACTTGGCTCGGCAATTGATAGCCAAATTATCAACCTAAATTCCAAATCCGAAGGAGAGAAGGAAAGATGGTTTGAGTGTACAGGCAAAGATAACTAACACAACTAATCACAAACAAAGCATTTTTTGTGAACGAGAACAATTAATAAATAAATCAACGTCAATGAGGTTGAGAGTGCGGAGCGTACGCGTCAGTGGCGCCTCCCCTAACAGATTGCTCCGCGCGCGCGGCACCGCCAGCAAGCGTGATTATTAACTTGCAAGTAAATTCTTATTAGAATCTTGCTAGTTTTATTTTAAACTTGTATTAACTTATATTAGAGTCCAATAAGACTGAATTATAACGATTTAAAAGGTAAAAACGAAAAGTCAAATTGAAAATGTTATTATTACGTAACTTGCAAACATGATTTTTTGTTTGTAAGGATATCTTATGAAAATTAATGTCAAAAGGTTGGTCTTGGCTTAAAATCATTTTCTGTAAAAGAATCATGTAAATCGGTCCAGTAGTTTGAAAGATATATCTAAAAATAGAATCTAAAATTTTCACACTCATATCTAGGGGGTGCCAGGAGGCGTATGCCACCAGCGTGTATGGCAAGGAGCGCCCATCTACCCAAGTGGGAGATTGTCCCAGGCTGACTGAACCCCAGGTCTCCGAAACAGGTTTTATGAGGCAATGACAGACCATTATTCAGCCAAATTTTAGCAAAATATTGGTTAAATAGTGAATCAAAACATAAGTGTTTGTTTATAAAGTAAGAAAAAGCACTACAATCTGTACTGGGGTATTATTTTGATATTAAAATAACGACATATTCGTTGAAATGTAATCGATTCCATTCGATTATTTAGTGAGTAATATTTTTTCTCTCATATGGCCACACTATGGGGAAGTTTGACAGCGTTTGACTGTCGTACATTTGACGTGCAGTTCACGCGCAGCTTACGCGCAATTCAAAGATTACAAGAATACCGTTTGTCACTCGAACTTAAACTTAACTGCAGCTGCACTACAACTTCATCGATCTGTCATAAAATTACGTGAATTAGCCTTCTGATCTTCTTTTCACTTTTATGTCTAATTGCACTCGACTTGTGTAGGCACATATGCGAACGACACGCATAAATACGACTATAGGAATAAGCCGTTATTTTAAGAATTATAAAGGATGTAAAATGACTTATCGAAACCGAAAGGCCTTGGTTCTCCCCATCATTACGATATTTTTTTTGTTCTAGATCTAAACCCTATCTGGGTCTAGCTACCCCCCCTACCACCGTTACTAGAAGGGTTTCTAGTTACGGTGGTAGGTGGCGTTAAGTTACAACTTATTCACAAGTTTTTTTTTTTAAATACTTACATGTTTTTCATATGAGAACTTTAAACACCTCCACGACTTCCAAACTATTCCAATCACCAGCATAATGTTTTGAGTGCGTTACATTGAGTTTAACCGGAAAACGTGATTTTTCACCTAAAAAAAAAATACATTTCCCAGCAAGAATTTTTGCGTAGGGTTACTTAGTTCGTTGTACTGAATGCTTGGTTAACGGCTTCGTGAAGAGTTTGTTTACTCCCTGTATGATGCACCAAATCGTACGTTGAGAATGTATTTTTTTTTCTACTTTGTTTATTTCAATTGGGCGGTTTTTATTCCAAAAGTCCATGAAGCCTGCCATGGACGAAAGGTTACACAGTTTTTCCTGTACTTACTTGAATATAGATAAACATAAACTTATATTTGCAGCCGTTGGCTAGGCAACTAAACGAATTGCAAGTATCGAAGATGGTAAGGGAAGCCGCTACCCCACCCGATGTGCGACTGAGGAAGATCACTGAAGTTATTTCCAGCGTAAGTATCCAGTAACATGTTTACAATCACTACCACCAATATGTAAACACTAAACAACTTTTAAAAGTGTTTTTTCTCCTTGTTCTGATTAAAATGTCATGTTCTGTTTTAAGCTATTACGGTTCACAACTAAACTTAAAATGTCACTTATGGGATATCTTCGGTGATTATTATTTTTATTGCGGTCCTGATATTTCGACGCTGTTGCAAGCGCCATGATCGCGGATTGACTGGAAATGCGGGTGGAGTGAAAGAATTATTGTTAGGAGCAGTCAAATCTGTCTACCCTCTTTTTTTGTCTTTTGCTATGCGCACTACTGGAACTCGACACTAAGTGACGGCAAAATACACTCACAGTATCATCAGGTTTTTTAGAGTCCTTATTATGTTGCCGGCTGCTACTTTTGAGCATACTCAAAACTGGATTCCACGTACTTGACAATTTGAAGCCATCCTCTCGATTTAAATTTTCATGTTTTCTTATTTCAATTGCTTCTCTTGTCAGCCTTGGAAAGTAAGTCAAGACAAGAGTTTTAAGTTTAAATGTCATGTTATTACGAACAATAAGTAAAAGTAAAGTAATAAGCTAATATTCTTCACTGCTGTTTTAGATGAAATATTCCCAAAATCCAAGCTTCAAAAAGTTTGGCCTGGAAATCTCTGACAAGTATTACACTGTCAACGCAAAAGTTTTGGAGCCACCGGTCTTGGATATTGGAAATGGCAAGGCTAGACCCAGGTATTTTGCACATCACCTTACTTATTTACTTACCTATAGCTTTTTTTACTTAGATGAAATGGTGTTTGACAATAGGCTATATGCATGATTTTTTTTTATCACTCTAAACAAATTAAAGCATATTAACATCAGAAATAGCAAAGTGAAATTGTTTTTTAAACATTTATAAAAAAATATTTTTTGTTGTTTGGCCGATTTTGGTCTTGTTATCACTTTTTGTCATTATTTTATAATATTTATATATTCCGTATCGAAATATAAAAAAGAAAATTTATGGATAATATTATATTCCCTATTCAAGCAACTCTGACATAAAACTAAGGTGTCACGGTCTCTCTTAAAGTCCAGGCCTTGTCTTTGTCAGAAGATATGTAGACTAAGCAAATTAGTGAACTTTTGATGACCAAGAAAAAAATAGTCCATAGTACATGTGCAATTTTGAAAAGCAGTCTTTAAAACGAGCCAGCATTATTCAGGAAATTCACCGATTGCTAAAACTAGCATGTTTTCTAATGCGCCATCACAAACTGCTTAGTTTTTTTTTTTAAATCTATTAAATAGGGTGATGACACCATAAAACAATAATTCCAAGGCACAAATCTAGGGAATATGCAAGAAATACAAAACTCTTTTTATTTATTAAAAAAGCCTTGTATTGGCGCTTATAAACATTATGGTGCGCTTGTTTAAGTTTCTAATACATCACTTATTTTACAATTTATTGTTTTATGTAGCATATTTTTGGTGAAACGGAACGCACTCTCAAAACACGTCGTCCTCGATAACGGCGGTAGTGACATCAAAATTCATATGTCAAAAAATAACTTTTATTTGAAATGTAGGTAAAGTTGAACTACGATTTTATTATAATATCGTTATCGCAATTTTTGCTTGAATAAAGCACATACAATTAGTAAAATTACTTTATTAAGGCCAAAACAATAGATGTAAACAAGGTAGATTTTGATAAATGACGTCAAAGTATGGTCGCGACAATCATGGACGTTTGAACTGTCATAGAAAATTGCAGGAGTTTAGTATTATTTTTAAGCGACAAGCAGTAGTTGAAATGAACTTTGAATACTTTTCTTGGGTTGATAATAGTGTAATTAATTGATTTAAGTGAAGAAAAAAATACATGCATACTCCCTATATTTTAATTTGCTTTGAAATCAATAAATAGTTGAGTCATTGAGTCGACTAAACAGTGACGTCACAGCGTGCTATTGCCATACAAAATTATGAGAGAACCGCGTTTTGACAGCTCTTAAAAAGTATGTCAATTAATTGGTGGGGCATCTACCCTATTATTATCAGATAGAGAAAGTTTTTTAGATGGTTAAATATATTTTATTTCGTAGAAACGGACAATGGCAGGCGAATCGCCTCCTGAAACCCCAAGAGCTACAATCCTGGGCTCTCATCGCTGTCGATACCGACCCGAGGAATGAGTATGATACTATGATTAGCTTGGTAAGATTTTGTCATCATTTTCTGAGTATGTTGCTGTTAAACAACCTTTTTAGCGCGTACGTCAAAAGGAAATAACGGAACCCTTACGGGATCACTTTGTTGTCCGTCTGTTTGTCAAGACCCTTAATCTCGGGAACGCGTGGAGGTAATGAGTTGAAATTAAAACAATTTGCTCAGATCAACAGTCCCTGGAAAACGTACGTTTACGTGACAAAAGAAAAAAAAAATACGGACCAAATATTTTTTGACAATCTAAGTGTCGGACTAATTCGATTTTTATTTAGTTTCACCTGTCCCGATGTTTGTCTGTAATAAAATCTTGCAACTTATATTTTTTCAGTTGACAAGCAAAAACTGCGCCGTAATGACACCGTTATTGATAATATTTTAATATTTCAGATCATGAGTACTGGCACCCAGATGGGTATGAGCATTGCAAAGCCAAAATATGTCATAGTAAATGGTAAAATGAAGTCCCTGCACGCCGATTTGTTAAGATTGTACAAGGAAGTACGTTTTGTCTTCATCATCGTTTCTGCGAGGGGCAAGGATGACTATCATAAGGTATTGTGTGAGATTTTATATTCATTTTTCTAGTGTGTGTAGTGCCTAAACAGGAAAAAAAAAATATAATAAAATAATAATATGGCTTTCATACAAAAAGGAAATACTTCTCAATCTGGTTGAGTCAGCTAGTCTGTATCTGTTACTTCTCCAACCAACTCATCACAACACTGCTGGTGATGATACTTGGCTCGACTTGATCCTCACCTCTTATCCTTCCCTAGTCTCCTCACATGGTCAACTTGATGCTCCTGGTTTTTCCTATCATGACCTCATTTTCCTGTCCTATGTCCTTAAACCTCCTAAACCCAAACCTACATATCAGTACAGGCGTGCCTTTGCGCTAATGAATAGTGAAAGGCTTTCGCAAGACGCTTCCAATATTGACTGGACACCCCTAGAGGAAGCCACTACAGTCGACGATAAAGTTACATATTTTTATAATGTTGTAGTTAAGCTGTACGATACCCACGCTCCTATCAGGAGAGTAAAGCTGAAGCTTCTACCTCCGCCATGGATGAATAGGGGAGTTCGGATGGCAATGCGATGACGTAGGGACCGTGCGTTTTGGAGGTTTGAAAAAGATCGGTCGGAAGATAATTGGACCCTCTTCAAGGCTGCTCGTAATCGGTGTAATCAGATGATACGCAACGCTAAACGCCGCCACATTCTTGATAATATCACTTCTTCTCCTGCTGATATCTGGAAATTCCTTGACTACCTTGCTAATATTACTCCCTTTGCCTTCACCCCAATCGATCCGAGAGAGATCAAAAAGATTATCCTATCCATTAAATCCAAAGCCGTGGGCTGTGATAACATCAGTCGACACATGATCGTGACAGTTGTTGATCAGCTCCTTCCTGCTATTTCCCATATAGTTAACTTTTCCGTTTACTCCGGTGTTTTCCCTTCCCTGTGGCGGAAAGCCCATGTTCGTCCACTACCTAAGATCCCTAATCCCACACATCCCATTCACTTTCGTCCAATTTCCATCCTTCCCTTTTTACCCAAAGTACTCGAGGCCTGTGTACACAAGCAATTCTCCTACTTCATTCACAAAAACTCCCTCATCAGTCCATTTCAATCCGGATTCAGGCCTGGGCACAGTACTGTTTCTGCTCTACTTAAAGTGACTGACGATATAAGGCGAGGAATGGAAGACACTGAAGTTACGGTCTTAGTGTTGATTGATTTCTCAAATGCTTTCAATACCGTCAGTCACGAAGTCCTTTTATCCGTCCTCTCCTATCTCATGGTCTCTCCCGAGGCGTTGGAATGGTTTTCCTCTTATCTTCAGGGGCGTCAGCAGTCGGTTCTTGCTGGTGAGTCTAACTCCAGCTGGTGTGATCTTGAAACTGGCGTCCCTCAGGGCGGTATTTTATCTCCACTTTTATTTTCTATTTTTATTGATCTCATAACTACCGAGCTTCAGTGTGGGTATCATCTCTACGCTGATGACTTACAGCTTTACTGTCAGGCACGTGTTGGCAGATTATCCGGTGCGATCGAGGAGCTGAATCGGGATTTGCGCGTAGTTAAAAACTTGTCTGATCGTTTCGGTGTGGCGTTTAACCCAACCAAGTGCCAGGCTATAGTTATAGAGAGCCCCCATAGCCTGAGGAGGCTGAATGGTTTAACGGTGCCACCTTTGACGGCACAGTAATTCCGTTTAGCTCTGACGTCAAGGATCTGGGTTTGCACGTGCTTGCCTTGACTGGCGTAGGCAGGTTGCGATTGTGAGCAAGAAAGTTACCGGAACGTTGCCGTCGCTCTACCGGCTGAAAAATATTCTCCCTTCACACATTAAGGCAATGCTTGTACAGTCCCTAATC
This sequence comes from Xestia ashworthii, assembly GCA_950022955.1. NCBI lineage: Eukaryota > Metazoa > Arthropoda > Insecta > Lepidoptera > Noctuidae > Xestia > Xestia ashworthii. The sequence continues at coordinate 9,175,127 of OX465558.1, read as the reverse complement.
TTCCCCATGATTGACTATGGTGATGTGTGCTACTATGACCTGAATGCTGAACTGCTCAATAAACTTGACAGACTCTTAATAACTGCATTCGATTCGTCTTCAATCTCCGCAAGTATGATCATGTTTCTGCACATCGATCGCTGTTAAAGTGGCCACCCATCCGGCAGCGCAGAGCACTGAGGGCTTTGACAACACTGTTTTCTCTTCTTCACAAACCCACTTCTTCTTATCTCACTTCTCATTTTCAATATTTATGCTCTGCGCACAGCAAAAATCTTCGTTCCTCCAATAACTGTCTTCTACGCTGTCCTTCTCACCGATCTGGCTTTATAAAATCTTCCTTTTCTGTCCAAGCGGTCTTCCTTTGGAATACGCTCCCCCAGAGTATCAGGACATTGACTAGTCGTTTCACTTTCAAAGTGAAAGCTCGAGAGCATATTCGCAAGAAGTTGGCAGATTCGTCTCAAAACTAAGTTTTTGTAGTTTTTCTTGTTTATCTCACTTAACTTTATATATTTTGCTATATGTATGTATTTATTTTATTCTTATACATTTTAGTTTTAAATAATTTCTAGTCTATTTTTCGGTTATTGCACCTACCTACCTATACCTATACCTATCTCTGCATCACCCTAAGGTAGACACCTTAGGGTGATGCAGAGATAATACACAGTAGAAAATGCCTGAGGCATTAAGTCCGCCTTTGTACAGTTTTAACTGTGCATAAAGTTTTAATATGTATCATAAATATCCGATATTTTGATATTTATAATAAATATCGGATATTTTCGAACCCTGCCACAAATAGAGTTGCTAATTTAGCTCCTGTAGTCCCCTTATAAAGGCAGTATATTAATTTTAGCATTTGTTTCTTCTATACCAACCATGTTACCAATATTGTAACATCTATTGTGTACCATATTCTAATAAATAAACATTTTTGATTTGATTTCTCTAATAGTGAAAGACATTATAAAAATGTCATCACGCCTGTAATCCCCGAAGGGTTATTAGGGTTAGGTGTATAAATGTCACCGTAAAATTGTCAAACACATTAGATTGTAATCTCTCTAGCGAGGTTGTAAACTCTCGATATATTGTCAACTGAACATACTGCTTACAATATAACGCATTATTTTTCGGTAGATTGTAATCTATCGATTGATTAAGTGAAACCGTAATATTGTGAAATGCATGCGACGGAAGTATCTCTGCCCCCATAATTGGGACTTGGTGCACCACCACGTTAGGTTAGTTAGGTTCCTTTAAACCCTTTTTTTTTTTCGGATGGGAAATCATCAAATGACTTCTCCCACTTTGGGCGGAGCGGGAGGGAGTGTCAGACTTTTACTGACTAAAACCCATCCATGTTCCTTCCTCGCCCTTTACGTTCCGGGGCCGCGGTATCTCTTTCGAACAGTCCCGCAACCCCGGCAGGCTTCGGCCCTTGCGGGCCCCTCCCCTTATGCTGACATCTCTTTGAGGCGCGCGTGGAACACGAACGCGCCGTCGACACGGCCCGTCGTCATTAGACGGACGGACGGCTAGCTAGCCCATAGCCAACCGTCCACAGGCCCGCATCTACGGTGGCCGGTAGCCACCACGTGGCCCCCGACGCCCGGTGCGTCTCCCGCGGCGGCTGGGAAGAGAGGCTCTCTCCCTCTCTCGTTCCGCCACCTCCTTCGCTAGCATGACTGCTTCGCAGAAGGAGGTGACGGCTTCCCATTCCGTCTCGCTCCAGACCATGGATTGAACCAGGGCCGGACGCGAGAGGTCACCGCCGCCGATCACCGCTACGAGGACACGGCGGTGCTCCGCCCACGCAGGGCAGACCTCCACCGTGTGCTCCACCGTGTCCTCCGGTCGATCCTCGCAGTGGAGACACCCGGGCGTTTCCTCCGCCCCGATTCGGTGCAGGTACCTCCCGAAACATCCGTGTCCGGTGAGGACCTGCGTCAGGCAGAAGGTGAGGACGCCGTGGCGCCTCTCCAGCCACTCCTCAAAGAGGGGACTTACCGCCACTATCGTGGCGTGCCCTAGGTTCCTTTAAACCCTGCACTCAGAAAATCAAAATCAAAGCATTTATTTCAAGTAGGCCAATTACAGGCATTTTTGAATTGTCGAAACAAAGATGATAATTAAATGTACAGTCCCAGTCACAAGACATAAAAACTGTGAAAGTACTGTAGTTGCCCATTCCCTAGCGTAGATCACTACTCTTTTAATTTAAATCAAAATTATTGTTACAAAATCTTGGTAACATCATTCATGTGGAGATGGTATATTATGCGAGAACAATGTAGCAAGATAGATGTGCACGTTAAAGGATCCATAGTAAAAACAAAATAATTCCATAGTAAAAAAAGAAACAAGGGCCGTCGACCACGCTTTTTAGGGGAATATAAAGTGTTTTGAGGTTAGGTTATACTCGTAGTAATCGTTATTTCTCAGGAAAAGTACATTATCGTTTCACAAGACTGGTACCATTGGGCAAGGGGGACCCCTCCTTCCCTCCCACTCCTACACACCGCGCGAGTTGACTTCCATCGCATGCATTTCAGAATATCATGGTTTCACTTCGATAGATTACAATCTACCGAAAAATAATGCGTTTTATTGTCAGCAGTATGTAATATTTCGAGAGTTTACAATCTCTCTAGTTATTTTACAATCTAACGTGTTTGACAATTTTACGATGACATAAAGGGTGTAAAACACCTCTTCCCGAAGCCGAAAGGCCCTTGTTCTCCCCATCATTGCGATATTTTTTTTGTTCTACACTATATCTGGGAACCTTCTAGTTACGGAGATATGGGGGGTCAAAGTTACAACTTTTTGACAACTTTTTTTTTAATAAAAGTTTTTTTTGTAAAATTTTAACTTTTAACACCTCCACGACCCCCGTACTATTCAATCCATCCATCAGCACAATGTTTTAAGTGCGTTACATTGAGTTCTACCACAAAACATGATGTATAACCTCAAAAAAAAAAAGTTGTTTCCCAGCAATATTTTTTGCGTAAAGTTACTTAGTTTGATGTACAGAATGCTTGGTTAACGGCTTTGTGATGAGGTGGTTTACACCCTGTATAGTGATAGTGACATAGTGCTCATTTCGCTAATTATGCCTAAGTCAATTTTGATTAATAACTAAACTAACGATTTTGAACAGGTGAAGCAAACAGCCGAGCGTGAAGTTGGCATTTTGACGCAGTGCGTGAAGGAAGCGACAGTGCGTCGGATGAATAATATGACTGCTAGAAACATTCTTCTGAAGGTAAATATTGTTATAGGCAAGGCGACAGTATCAAAAAGTTACAAATCTTTTTAGTCTTTCAGTTAGAGTGTTGAAAATAGTGGACACGTATTTTTTGTTTTTGTAAATCAGTGAATATTTACAAAGATAAAACGCATCAAATCTCGGGAGTGAGGACTCGTGACGTCAGAACTAGCTAAAATTATACCTAGGTAGGCTTGACGTATTGAAAATTTTAAAAGCATCGTATCTTCGTCAATTTTGATGTACGTAACAAAAGAAAAAATATGGGTGAAATATTTGCTGTTTTTAACCGACTTCCAAAAAGGAGGAGGTTCTCTATTCGACTGTATGTATTTTTTTTTTTTTTTTTTTTTTTTTTTTTTTATGTATGTTACCCGATTACTCGAAGACGCCTAAACCGATTTGAAAAATTCTTTTTTTGTTTGAAAGGGTATACTTCCAAGTTGGTCCCATAGTCGCCAAGTCGGGATCTGATGATGGAATCTTGGCGAAATCGAGGGAACTCTTCAAATTTTATAGGATAACGTACAGCAATTTTTATATTTTCTACAACAAGTGAAGCATTTGCGTTTGATAAGAACCATTCTACCATCAGATCTGATGATGAAGCCAAGAGTCACGGAACTCCATAATGAGACAATGTATCCTAGTCGTGTTTGGGCTTGTTGTAATTGTAACGGTATGCACTTTCCATGTGAACCACTAAAAAGTGAAAAATAAAAACTTTTTTGCAAAAAATAAAACCGACTTCAAAAAGAAAAAGTGAAAAATAACTTTAGCTTCTGAAGTCGGTGACAAAAAAATTAAATCAATCATACAAACGTCACCGACTTCAGAAGCTAAAGTTATTTTTCACTTTTTCTTTTTGAAGTCGGTTTTATTTTTTTAGTTATATCATATCTAGTGTGTATAGCGAATTTCATTATGGACAAAAACATCGAACAAAGAGTTTGTCTTAAATTTTGCATCGCCAATGGAATTTCGTGTTCGGAGTCACTGAAAATGTTACAGAAGGCTCACGGTGAATCGACTTTATAAAAAACACGTGCTTATGAGTGGTACAAAGCGTTCAAAAGCGGCCGAGATGTGATGGAAGATTTGCCTCGCTCTGGTAGGCCATCAACGCCTGCAACTGAAGTTAACATCGCAAAAGTGAAGGAAATAGTGACTGAAAATCCTCATCCAACTTTGAGAGAGATAGCCGCCAAACTTTCTGTATCTCACGAGTCGATCCGTACCATTTTAACTGCTCATTTGGGTATGAAACATGTTACCGCTCGGCTAGTCCCAAAAGACCTGAATTTTCTCCAAAAACTCAATCGCATGAGAGTCGCGTTTTTTTCGGTTTCGGTTCAGTTGAAAGGCGCCACTCCGAAGCTTGTTGACTAGTTTGCATGTCAAATTCGTAAACCCACGTCTCGTCACCAGTAACAATGCGTTTCATGAATGTTGGGTCGGAATTGACTCGTTCTAGCATGTCCTCAGCGACTCATGCGATTGAGTTTTTAGGCCACTGACTACCTGTAACCACTGTCAAAGATCTACAAATGACAGCCGGGACCAACGGCTTAACGTACTTTCCGAGGCACGGAGAAAATTCTATATGTCATGAGTGTATATGTCAGTCAGTCACAATAAATGTACTATTTGCCAACAGGTGAATTCAAAGCTGATGGGTATAAATCAAGTAATAGATTCTGTCACCACGCCCAAATGTTTGAAAGAGGGAGGAGTCATGGTCGTGGGCGCTGATGTCACTCATCCTTCACCTGATCAGGTATGAACATTTAATTTTGCAATGTTTATATATGTATCTCGTTATTGAAACCGAATTTTTTCGTAAGTAGTTAGCGATCGAAAGTTAGCAATTTTGTCGCTGTCTATGTCGAGACTGCCGGCCCTGGGAACCTTCTACTTACGGAGATATTGGGGGTCAAAGTCCCAACCTTTCGACATTTTTTTTTTTTTTAAATACAGGTTTTTAACTTAAGATTTTTACTTTAAATACTTCCACGACCCTCACATTACTCAATCCATCTATCAGCACAAAGTTTTGAGTGCGTTACGGAGTTCTACCACAATACATGATTTTTCACCCCATAAAAAGTCATTTCTCAGCAATATTATTTTTTAGTTTTCTCCTTGTCGAATTACTTTCTCCGGTCGCCGAATCGAACCATGGGTTGGTCAATATTAATAACGGAAGCTTTTTGTACATACTATACCTGAGTAATTTTCTTTCAGTCTAATGTACCAAGCATTGCAGCGGTGACCGCGTCCATGGACCCTAAATGTTACGTGTATAACATTGAGCTTAGCATACAAACGCCAAAGGTAAGTAACCCTTTCAGAATTTATAAACTTGTGATTTGGAACTTACAGTCCACTGCATAGAGTTTTTTTTTTCTTATACAATACTTAGCTAACATACCAGCAATTACAGCATGATTTATTTACGGTTTTTTTTTAGTACTAAAAATAATCAACCTAGTTTACATAGCACTAAAAAAGATACTTGCAATAAAGCCAATGAAAGCAAGTAAATTAAATCTAAGATTCTTAGTTAAACTACTATTTGTGTTAACAGAAAGAGGTGATCCACGAGTTTGAAGACATGATGACTGATCACCTAAAGGTGTACAAGGAACGCAATAATAACTTCCTTCCAAAGAAGATATTTGTGTTCCGCGATGGCGTATCCGAAGGACAATTTGCTCAGGTATACAATTAAATATTTTTATAGAATTTTAATCCGAATTTAGATCAGCCATTGACCGATTCTCTTACCAGGGGAAGAAGTTGTCACCATCGAAAAAGTCTGCCTAAAGTAGATGGCCTATGTATGAGAAACTTCAAATTATTTTACCGAAAAGGAGAACTTTAAAACTAATGAATACTTAATTAATTTCTTGCAACTGGAACGGAGAACATCCCCGAAAATGTTTTAAGAGTGCCTTAACAACAACAATTATGTCTTTAATTTGTGATCTTGCAGGTAATGAATAGTGAGCTTCAAGCTGTTCACAATGCTTACACACGATTTGCGGGGCCGAATAAGAAGCCAGAAGTACTGTTCTTATTGGTGCAGAAACGGCATCATACGAGGTACGTATTTTAATGCATTCGATTTTAAAACAAGTCCGTTAGAAAGTCATGATTTGGCACATTGAAATGGTCCTTCGAGCCGGATACTTAAATGCTTTCTGGAATGAATTGGAATATGTTTAACCCTTCGTATGCGGCAAACGTAGATCTAGGCGAAACAATGGTTCTTTAATCGTGTCTATAATTACGGCATATGAGGAATATACCATAAATAACTATGCTAACTGCCTCCTTGGACTAATGGTCGCTAGAGTGACTGGTGACTGGTGAGGATTAGGTCTTGTTCCGTGAATCTTCACACAATCCATCCATCTTTTGTCTCTCACTTCTTTTATCTTGTTATACGTACAGTATATCGACAGCTGAATAAGCAAAAAATCCTCTTTTATTTTCAGATTGTTCAACGAAGGAGCGAACGCGCGCTTCAATGTTGAGCCTGGGACAGTTGTCGATACTGATATCGTTCACGCATCCGAATTGGACTTTTATTTGGTACGTAAGATTTATCAAAATCTATGGTGATAGTGCATTTTATTATGTGGTGATTGCTGAAAAATACTAACTGGGTCGTGAAGGTCGGATAGGCAGTAGCTCCATGTAAAATACTGGTATTCAGCTGCATCTGGGTAGACTGGAAGCCATTGACGTCCGCTAGTTCTTTCATAAAACTCTTATTTGATTTCCAGGTATCCCACCAAGCCATAAAAGGCACAGCTCGTCCGACGCGCTACCACGCAATCTGCAATGACGGCAAGATCCCAGATGATGAAGTGGAGCAGCTCACGTACTACCTGTGCCACTTGTACTCTCGCTGCATGAGGTCGGTGTCCTACCCGACCCCGACCTACTACGCGCATCTTGCCTGCCTTCGGGCCCGATCTCTCACTTAGTAAGTATTTTTATTCTTAAGACTAGTGAAAACTAAGTAATCTAAATCTGCTACGAGTTATGAAGAAAAAAAAAATATATCTATATAGTTAAATAGCCAGGTGTAGATTTTTGTTAATTTTAATTAGTGGTTATGGAAACATCAACAACTGTAAAGCCTAAAAAAAAAATATTGGATGGATTCACGTAGATCTTAAGGGCGCGTTTGCATATCAGGCAAAATTATGCGGTTTTTCGGTACATTTTATAGCATAATAAAACAAAATTCAATATAACCAATAACTACATCGTATAGATTGGTTCTTCATCTTCAAATTAATGGTACTTTATTATTGAAAATTTTACTTTTTTACAATGTAAAATCGATCTTTCGTTGCCATTTTCCACAAATTTAACGATACCGGGTTGAGTTTAGGTACATTTTTTGTGCTATTATTATCATATTTGACTACTTTTAAAAATACTATATGTAGGCAAACATATTCAATGTTTAATGTGAGTTTTTTTTTTTATCTAAGTGCTTTAAATAGTCGCAGAAAAAATGAAAACCGAAACTTATTTTCTCACATATTTTGCTATTCTGGATGAATCTTAATCGATTGCATTAAGGGTTATTTTATTTCTAATACCCGTCTTGATTTATTGCACAAGCACTTGGAATGAAACTTTAGTCCGAGCGCGGCCCCCGTCGAGAGTGGACATGTATCGCCTGTTTAGAGCGGCTCGAGTTGAAAAAGATCGCTGTAAAAACACAAAATATTCGACAAACCGAATTTGATACTTGACAAGGTACTCGTAAGATTTTCATTCTATTTCATTTTGCTATAAAAAAGTATGTAAGTAGGGTTTATATATGCCTAATCGTCCTGGACTCTATGGAGCGACCTGATGAAGGTGTACTTCGGTGACTGCTACTGGAACTCCTAGACGTGTTGGACTAGATGAGCCGAGTTTGGGCTTGTTTTGTTAGTTATGATGAGACCTTACCTCCGGACTTGATGGAGCGACCTGAAGGTGTACTTCGGTGACTGCTACTGGAACTCCTAGACGTGTTGGACTAGATGAGCCGAGTTTGGGCTTGTTTTGTTAGTTATGATGAGACCTTACCTCCGGACTTGATAGAGCGACCTGAAGGTGTACTTCGGTGACTGCTACTGGAACTCCTAGACGTGTTGGACTAGATGAGCCGAGTTTGGGCTTGTTTTGTTAGTTATGATGAGACCTTACCTCCGGACTTGATGGAGCGACCTGAAGGTGTACTTCGGTGACTGCTACTGGAACTCCTAGACGTGTTGGACTAGATGAGCCGAGTTTGGGCTTGTTTTGTTAGTTATGATGAGACCTTACCTCCGGATTTCATGGAGCGACCTGAAGGTGTACTTCGGGAACTGCTACTAGAACTCCTCGACGTGTTGGACCAGATGAGCCGAGTTTGGGCTTGTTTTGTTAGTTATGATGAGACCTTACCTCCGGACTTGATGGAGCGACCTGAAGATGTACTTCGGTGACTGCTACTGGAACTACTAGACGTGTTGGACTAGATGAGCCGAGTTTGGGCTTGTTTTGTTAGTTATGATGAAACTTTACCTCCGGACTTGATGGAGCGACCTGAAGGTGTACTTCGGTGACTGCTACTGGACCTCCTAGACGTGTTGGACTAGATGAGCCGAGTTTGGGCTTGTTTTGTTAGTTATGATGAGACCTTACCTCCGGATTTCATGGAGCGACCTGAAGGTGTACTTCGGGAACTGCTACTGGAACTCCTCGACGTGTTGGACCAGATGAGCCGAGTTTGGTCTTGTTTTGTTAGTTATGATGAGACCTTACCTCCGGACTTGATGGAGCGACCTGAAGGTGTACTTCGGGAACTGCTACTGGAACTCCTTGACGTGTTGGACCAGATGAGCCGAGTTTGGGCTTGTTTTGTTAGTTATGATGAGACCTTACCTCCGGACTTGATGGAGCGACCTGAAGGTGTACTTCGGTGACTGCTACTGGAACTCCTAGACGTGTTGGACTAGATGAGCCGAGTTTGGGCTTGTTTTGTTAGTTATGATGAGACCTTACCTCCGGATTTCATGGAGCCACCTGAAGGTGTACTTCGGGAACTGCTACTGGAACTCCTCGACGTGTTGGACCAGATGAGCCGAGTTGGGGCTTGTTTTGTTAGTTATGATGAGACCGAACTTGATGGAGCGACCTGGAGGTGGTTGGTACTTTCGTGATTAACAACAACAAACAACAAACGGTATCAATTTTTTATTGTAAGAATATTTCGTTGGATATGTGAAGAATGTGCTCTTAGTTCCATATTTCTTGCCTGTCTTGGGTCAATCAATTCTGGGAGTTGACACTTTTTATTATATTTTTTCTATGCACTGATACTTTATTTTGCCAGGACCTGTCCATATAGCAAACACACAAGTGTCTTGCCTAGTAACGCGCAGCTGTCGCCCCTAACACGACCCACTGACCGCACCTGTCCTCAAACTTGGTGAAACCATTTATGTTTTCTATATAACACGAATGTATTATTTGCCGTAGGCAACCAAAAATTAACTGTTTTAAATTCATTCTAAGTACTCGTTTGGTTACATCCTTCTGTATCACGAGTACTGCGACTACTTTCAGAAACTCTATGAAAAAATAAGTAATGATAATAATATCCCCCATCAAGTCCGGAGGTAAGGTCTCATCATAACTAACAACACGCACCCAAACTCGGCTCACCTAGTCCCAACATGTCGAGGAGTTCCAGTAGCAGTCCCCGAAGTACACCTTCAGGTCGCTCCATCAAGTCCGGAGGTAAGGTCTCATCATAACTAACAAAACAAGCCAAAACTCGGCTCATCTGGTCCAACACGTCGAGGAGTTCTAGTAGCAGTTCCCGAAGTACACCTTCAGGTCGCTCCATGAAATCCGGAGGTAAGGTCTCATCATAACTAACAAAACAAGCCCAAACTCGGCTCACCTAGTCCAACACGTCTAGGAGTTCCAGTAGCAGTTCCCGAACTACACCTTCAGGTCGCTCCATCAAGTCCGGAGGTAAGGTCTCATCATAACTAACAAAACAAGCCCAAAACTCGGCTCACCTAGTCCAATACGTCTAGGAGTTCCAGTAGCAGTTCCCGAAGTACACCTTCAGGTCGCTCCATCAAGTCCGGAGGTAAGGTCTCATCATAACTAACAAAACAAGCCCAAACTCGGCTCACCTAGTCCAACACGTCTAGGAGTTCCAGTAGCAGTTCCCGAAGTACACCTTCAGGTCGCTCCATCAAGTTCGGAGGTAAGGTCTCATCATAACTAACAAAACGAACCCAAACTCGGCTCACCTAGTCCAAACGTCGAGGAGTTCCAGTAGCAGTTCCCGAAGTACACCTTCAGGTCGCTCCATCAAGTCCGGAGGTAAGGTCTCATCATAACTAACAAAACAAGCCCAAAACTCGGCTCACCTAGTCCAATACGTCTAGGAGTTCCAGTAGCAGTTCCTGAAGTACACCTTCAGGTCGCTCCATCAAGTCCGGAGGTAAGGTCTCATCATAACTAACAAAACAAGCCCAAACTCGGCTCACCTAGTCCAACACGTCTAGGAGTTCCAGTAGCAGTTCCCGAAGTACACCTTCAGGTCGCTCCATCAAGTCCGGAGGTAAGGTCTCATCATAACTAACAAAACGAACCCAAACTCGGCTCACCTAGTCCAAACGTCGAGGAGTTCCAGTAGCAGTTCCCGAAGTACACCTTCAGGTCGCTCCATCAAGTCCGGAGGTAAGGTCTCATCATAACTAACAAAACAAGCCCAAACTCGGCTCACCTAGTCCAACACGTCTAGGAGTTCCAGTAGCAGTTCCCGAAGTACACCTTCAGGTCGCTCCATCAAGTCCGGAGGTAAGGTCTTATCATAACTAACAAAACGAACCCAAACTCGGCTCACCTAGTCCAAACGTCGAGGAGTTCCAGTAGCAGTTCCCGAAGTACACCTTCAGGTCGCTCCATCAAGTCCGGAGGTAAGGTCTCATCATAACTAACAAAACAAGCCCAAACTCAGCTCACCTAGTCCAACACGTCTAGGAGTTCCAGTAGCAGTTCCCGAAGTACACCTTCAGGTCGCTCCATCAAGTCCGAAGTAAAACGTAAAAATATAAAACGTAAATATTTATGTTGGTGCCATAATTTTATTCCAAATAAATACGTAAAAAAATGAATCTTTCTAAGTATCAAAATGAGTTCACTTGAATCAATCGAACCACTACATTGACACGAGTCAATACACACAAGTTTACTTTTCTCGGTAGCGAGAATAGTAGTCGTGCACTACACTTGTGTGTATGAGCCGTGTCAATGTAGTAGTTCGATTCTGTACCTATCAATTTTGCGAACGCGTCCTTAAGTTACTAATAATAAGCTTAGTTTAATGTAACGTGTCCAATGATGGAGCACGATCGTAGTTTTAATCTTTTCTTTTAAATCAATCAAACAATTAATAAAATGTAAATAAGAGCGCGGACCCCCACGTCTGCGGTAGAAAACTAATTATAAAAAAAAAAAAAAAATCTGCTACGGGTTGCGCTACGAAGAGTTAGGTTAGTCATAATACATTAAGGTACGGACAGGGACTGCCAAGGCTGCTACACTGTACGGGTAAAGACTGCCTCGTTGGTCTAGTGATTGTAAGTGCGACTGCTGATCATGAGATCTTGGGTTCAAGTCCTAGGTCGGGCAGTGTTTGATGGCAATAAGCTCGCCATCTATTACATAAGCAGTGGCGTGCCTAGAGATAAACAATACGGCAAGCCCATTAGGCAAGAAGACTGTTCAGAAACCCTTAATCATGAAGAATATTAGGTTCTATGGGCAAGCCAAGCTTTTAGCCTTGTATAAAGGTACCGCCACTACATGAGACTTAAACGTAACTGCCGGAATATGGGTGTACCAATGGGTACATCCCGGCGGAAAAGTTCAGGGATTGCAGGTATTGATTTTAAAACTCTTTATTGCATAACCAAAAATAATAAATTGTAATAAACAATATAAGCGGCAAATTATTGATTAATTATCATCTAGAACAAGCTCATTTATCCATCGCAATATATTGCAATCGACGTCTTCTTGGTTCGTCGGCCACATCTACATTAGTCTTGTCTAGGTAGGGCTGCTCCATCGCTGAAGCCAAATAAGTTGGCTAATGGTTTAAATTTATGTCTTGTGCAGCGAATACACATGCTAGTGGCACGGATTATTGAGATGATGATTCTTGATCTTAACCAACCTTATTGTTCTTATTGTTTGAGTTATGGTATGATTAAGTTTATCTTTTTTATTCACAGTGGCGAGCGATTCAACAACCACGAACTTGAAAAGCAACCGAAGCGTCTTCGTGTTCTCGACAAGATGCTGCAATTCAGCCGCATGTTTTTCGTTTAAAAATTTACTACTATTACGGAAAAATATTTAGTATTTTTCACATACTGGAAGTCTGTATCATTCATAAATTTACGAAATCGTAACTTGCAACACTGAGATGTCATGTTATTGCATTTACGCACAAAAAAAGAAAAAAAAGACCAGAAAAAAAACAAACAAAATAAAAATGTGTGAAAGGATTAGTTCTCTATGATTTATTTGAAAACTACTTTTATTCGTGTGTTTCTTTTATTGTATTAATAATTTTTTTCCTTATTAGATCAGTGTTTTTTAACGTAATTTTCAAAGAATCAGTTTTTCACCTGTTGATTTTTACTAATAGTGTGTACCTTTGTTTTTTTAATCATTTGTATTTAGTCGTGTGATCGTTATGCAGGGATTGTGTCAAATAATATTAATTAATGTTAGAGTTATATAGCCAAACTTTTTAAAAATACATTATTCTCTGATTATTATTATAACAATAATGTACTTTTTAATTTCTTAATAATCTAGTTCTTATATTTTTCCAAAAAGAGGGGGGCCGCTACTAATGAATTGGTTATGAGAAGACTTTTGGTTTGTGACTGATATTTTGTTAAATTTTGTCCGTTATTTTTATACTAACACTTATTTATAAGCCTGGAGAGTCTCTTTTTGTATTATTTAATAAGTTGCATAAAAGTAGTCTCGCAAAAAAATGATTTTTTTTTGTTAAAAGTCATTATTACAGTGACATTAGAGATCGCTGTAGATGAAGCCCTTCATCCTTGAGTGTTTGAGAGAAACTGAAGAGCTTTCATAGTGGGTGGAGGTGGGCACCATGCAATGGGCACAGACCTTGCGAAATACGGTTTTAATTGCCAATCAAATATCATCATCATCATTTCACACGTCCACTGCTGGACATAGGCCTACCCCAAGTGTCGCCACATCATAATATCAGTATTGTTTTTTTCTAAAATAAAGTAAAATCACATAACATAAGAAAATAAATTAGTCTGAGAGAGCATCATAGCAGCGGATGCGGTTACCGTTTCAAAGCTCTCTCAAACATATTGGGAGTTTTTTTTAACCGACTTCTTTTTATTTTGATCTTTTATTCTGACCTTGCAAGGTTGATATTTGTTTGCCAAAAGACTGTTGGGCACTTGTTCTACGCCAGCCCGTTGGCGGGAAAGCAGTCTTATCATTACAGGTGGAAAATAGTTAAGGACTAAAAGGGTGCGTTGAAATTATTTTACTACTATAAAATATTCATGTAAACCATTACCAGTTTGTACGTATGACGATCGACCACTTTCAAACCCCTTAGGTATTACTTACGGCCATTTTCAATAACTTAGTATAGTAGGGCCAATTTAATAGATCACATTTGACATGTGCCTGTTCAAAGTAAAGGTTACCTTCTTTTGCCATTATTACAATAAATATGTAATAGTAATTGAAGAAAGTTAAGCAATTGTGCAGTTCTAACTTCGAAAAAATAAATAATATTTAATTCCGGCCAATATATGGTTGCGTTGTTGTATTTTGATGAACTGTGTGATCTACGGAAGGTTGCTATCTTAGGCTGCGGTTCTACTGAGGCGGAGCGGAGACGAACTGTGCCGCGATACACCAATCACATGGCTTGATGTGGATTTCAAGCCATGTTTCAAGCTATGTGATTGGTGAATCGCAGCGCAGCTCGTCTCCGCTCTGCTCCGCTTCGCCTCAGTGGAACCGCAGCGTTATGCTTAATATTTAGCTTACGGACCGTTACAAACAAAACGTCTCGGCAAATTTTTCTTTGTTTTTCTATGTTTCAAGTGACAGGTAGGTGACGCAACCCTACTAATATTATAAATGTGAATGTAAGTTTGTTTGTTACTCTTTCACGCAAAAACTACTGAACGGATTTGGATGAAATTTTGCACACAGATAGTTTATAACCTGGATTAAAACATAGGATACTTATCCCGGTAGTAAGATCCCATGGGACAATAATCAAACTTCACGCGGGCGAAGCCGCTGGCAGAAGCTAGTATTGGATATTCCAAGGTAACTTTATAGAAACAGACCGATAGTTAGGAGACGAGCATATTAACTAACAGTTATTCATAAGTTGTAGAAAATGACCGTTAGAATGTAAGGGTGAAAAGTGTTAGTCCGTCAATGAACTCTGTATTACTTACAAGTTAGTAGAAGAAGCAATAGTGTAAGATTTCTACATCTTTTTCATCATTTATTTTTTGCGTTGGTGGGCCTAATCTTAACCATAATCATTAAGTTTATGTAGTTTTGAACTTTATTTCAATTGTTGTAAAACTGATTATCCTGAAAACCGCACTGAACTGCGCTTCGTCGGTTCTAAAAGTTTGATAAATAAGTAATGGTAAATCGAATTATGACGCTGTATGAAATCTAAGCGTTAAACATTGTACTAATAAGGCATTGCTAAGACCATAAATAGGAGGTTCTGTGGTATCTATAGGATACCACACCACATCCGCTGGTTTTTTATCGTGTTTAAATATCTGTATCTCTAGCTTATTTAGTCTTAGTAAATAAATATTTATTTAAGGGACAATAGTGTTTTTTATTTCCCACCGAATGATTCCTTGGAAGTGGTGAAGTCTTGAACCGGGTTTGACGCACAATGTGCACACGCACAACGCAAAATGTGCACTTGGAGTTTATTTTGTGAAATGCACAACTTTGTTTTGAGAAGTGCACAATTTGCGAAGTGCACATTTTTGCGTCAACTGCACATTCTGCGTCAAACCCCTTGGGCCGATAAATAGCTTTGTTGTGCCAGAAAAGGAGAGTAACTATTACAGTATTACTGGATTTCTTCTAGACCAGCGTGCAAGGACGTATACGCATCCTCGTTTGCCATAAGATGAGGCAGTGGTCAAGGCGAGCCTAACAAATATGTAAAAAGGTACGTACCCTCTAATCACTAATCCTACACCGTAACGTCGACATAGTTCACAGGCTTACGTAATGTTAGTAAACAAAACATTCGTAGAACAATTTCCGCCGGTTCTGTCCTATTTATTGCGGCCTCAACACCGCCTCACAGAGTGCATGTTAATTACCTTATGCGCCGCTAGAGGTCGCCGTTGCGTGTTAGAATAGTAATGTCTCACATCAACCATTACTTAGAGATACTTATAGAGTATAAACAGACTTATCACGAAGCTGTAAACCAATCATTCTGTACATTAAAGGAAGTAACCCTATGCAAATATTATTGCTGGGAAATGACTTTGTTTTTTGTTAAAAATCACGTTTTACGGTGAAATTCAGTGTACCGCATTCAAAACATTGTGCTGGTGGATGGATTTAATAGTGTGGGGGGGTCGTGGAGGTGTGTTTAACCTTTGACCGCCACAGCATTAACGCATGCGCGTGCCCTCCACGCCAAGCCACAATTTCATCTACTATTTTGTCACATATTTGTGTCGTTTGGCGTACAGGGCACGCGCTTGCTTGTCACGTATATGTGACAATGGCGTCCAAAAGGTTAAATTGAAGTTCTTAAAAAAAAATGTGAAAAATTTGGAACTTTGGCCTCCAATATCCCCGTAACTAGAAGGACAAAAAAATATCGCAATGACGGATAGGTACCTAGAGCAAGTGCCTTCCTGCTTTGTTAAGAGGTTTTTACACCCTTTACTTTCGTGTAAAGACAACACATCCACCAACCCACTGGGCCCGCAGTCTACTAACACGCACTGTCCCAGCAGTGGGAACATTACAGACTGATTTTACTTGACTGCCTCGTTGGTCTAGTGATCGCAAGCGCGACTGCCGAGTATGAGGTCCTGTGTTCAATTCCCCGGTCGGGCAAATTGTTATTGGGGTTTTCCGTCCGGAATTTCACAGTAGCAGCCACGGATTCGCGCCCGATTATTATAAATGGGACTTAAACATAACTGGCGAAATGTGGGTGTTTTAGTAGGTCTCTACGGTCCAGTTAGGTAGGTCTAACTTCGAGAAAGAGGTCAATCGTCGAATCCGACTCGGCTGGGCAGGGGCAGCGTTCGAGAAGCTGCGCGGTATCTTCTCGTCCAACTTACCGCAGTGTCTCAAGACGAAAGTCTATGACCAGTGTGTGTTGCCATCAGTGATAACATACGGGACCGAAACGTGGGCCTTATCAAAAGGCTTAAAGTTACCCAAAGTGCAATGGAGAGGGCTATGCTCGGAGTTTCCTTGCGTGATTGAATCAGAAATTAACACATCCGCAAGAGAACGAAAGTCACCGACGTAGCCCGAAGAATTGCCAAACTTAAGTGGCAGTGGGCAGGGCACATTGCTTGCAGAACGGATGGCCGATGGGGCCGAAAAGTGGCGACCGCGAACCGGAAGACGATGCGTTGGAAGACCTCTAGGGGGACCGATGACCTGGTGGAGATGGCGGGAATCCGTTGGATGCGAGGCGCAAGGGACCGGTCAATGTGGCGACACTTGGGGGAGGCCTATGTCCAGCAGTGGACGTCTTTCGGTTTAAATGATGATGATGATGATGAGATACACCTCTGCCTGACCCTTCGGGGATTACAGGTGTGATGTTATCTTATGTTATGTTTAACAATAGGTAAATAATGGATTTATGTACAGACAAAACAAAACAGACAAAACTAGATACCTACCTACCTAGTTTTCTCCTATCTAGTTTTGTCTAGTGATTGCGATCACGCCTGCTGAGCTTGGAGAATATTGGGATGCTGGTTTGATTCCTAATTTCCTTTTAGTAGGGCAAACAGTTATTGGGAATTTCCCTATCGAATTTCTCAGATGCAAGCAGCTCGAAGTTTTAATTTATACAGGGTGTAAACAACCACATCACGAAGCCGTCAAACAAGCATTCTGTACATCATATTACGCAAAAAATATTGCTGGGAAACTACTTTTTTTTGGGGTGAAAAATTATGTTTTGGGGTAGAACTCAATGTAATGTAACGCACTCAAAACATTGTGCTGATGGATGGATTGAATAGTACGGGGGTCGTGGAGGTGTTTAATGTAAAAATCTTACAATAAAAACTTGAACTTAATAAAAAAAACATGTCAAAAAGTTGTAACTTTGACACCCCAATATCTTTGCAATGTAGGTACACTCGCGAGCAAATAAATCGACTCAACCCGCACGCATACATATCTTTATTTTTCGAAAATATAATGGTGCCGATTCTGTTGTGCACAAACTAAACTTAATTTAGGCTATTACTATCTTTTTCTCACCAATAAAACGAGAAAGAGACGGACGTGATTTAGAGCTGTCAAATTATATTCGAACTAATATTTCCATACAATTGAAGGGTGCACGTAAAAACATGTCGACTAATAACACGGTGAAGCGCAAGGCATAAACTAGTTTGACATTTCTAACTTAGTGCATATCTATAGCCGTCCTTTTCTCGCCCTGCCTTTTAAGTAAAAGATAGCAATAGTCTAAATTAAGTTTAGTTTGTGCACAACAGAATCGACACCATTACCTACTTATTTAAAAAAAACTTCCGATGTTTTGTTCGGTGAAAATTTATACTTAGATATTAGACAAAAAAGCCGATAACCAATTTTTGTGTTAGCAATAGGTACTCGTAAATCCAGAGAAGATACAGCTACGCAACCCTTGCTACGCCGTAGTCGGGCTACACGTGCTACCTTAGAAACTATTCCCGTTGCGCGTTGTCCGCTACGACAACTACGGGAGATTTTTTTGAAATCTTTCTTATGAAAATATGTATAGTTACCGTCTATTTTAAACCAACTTCAAAAAGGACGAGGTTCTCAATTCGTCGGAATCTTTTTTTTATTTTTATGTACGAGTATGTTCCCCGGTTATTTGAAGATGGTTGGACCGATTTGAATTATTATTTTTTGATTTTAAGGGTATACTTCCCAGGCGGTCACATAATAATCAAGTCTGGATCTGATGATGGGATCCCGGAGAAAGAGATAGAACTGTACCAATTTTATAGGCACACTTGATGCGATTTGCAATGAGTAGTTTTTGGAAGAGTACTTTCTTAAAGTGAGAGAAACTTCGGAGATAAGCAACGGAACTTCTCAATAAATTATAGCAAATGGACTGGGATTGCTGAAATCTCATGTCTGTCTATTGTTTACACCAGTTCATAACATAACATCAGGCCGGTACGCTGTGAAGGGGCAAGCACATGTGAACCACTAAAAGGTGAAAAATGAAAACTTTGCTGCAAAAATTAAATCGACTTCAAAAACACAAAAAAGTGAAAAATAACTTTAGCTTCAGAAGTCGGTGACAAAAAAACGAAGTAAATCAATCAAACAAAGGTCAGCGGTTGTGTTTTTTACCAAAAATACTTACAAAATAATAAAATCCCAAGTATACAAAATGCGTTAATTCATAAGCAGGGCATGGTTCAGCAATTATACGCTGCAACCTTGTTGTATTTCAAAATAAATTGAAATGCTTTTAATCGGTTTTTTTTCAAAGTATCAATGAAATAAAAAAAATGGTCGATGTGAGCATAAAAGAAATGATCACAGAAAAGTTCTAAATTTACATCCGTTTTTATTACTGCTAATGCTTTTCTCAAGGTATTGGAGATTAGCACGTATTTCGTAGAATCAAGGTTCGTTGAACAGCAAAGGTATCTTTGTTATCACAATGGAGCTAGCTCGAATTGTGAGTCGTGCAAGTGGTCACGTAAGCCTGTCTGAGATTTACCTAGTGTCTTTGTAACCATAGGGCTTAACCACAGCTATGTGGGCCGCGTTTTAGTGATCTAGTGTGCTCACATGTTTATTGGAACATTGTTCCTGATTTGACAAATTCCGTAGTAGGTTTTGTTGATCGACGATCCTAGGATATGCAATAGGTACCAATTAAATTCTGTACCTTTCTTTGGCCTTTATTTGATGTGGAAACGTTATAGTTGGTACTAACTATTGATTTACTAGTGATTGGGCACCAACTGTTGTTTCATTCAATTATAATTTTCTGAACTGGGTCTTAAAACAAACCTTCTACAAGCTGCTATTAACATACATAAAACTACCTAATTAATTCAGCAATTTAATGAGTAGCCTAATGTCAAATGTGTCAATGATCAGCTTTCAACAATTACTGGTATACAGGGTGATTGGTAATTGGGTGCAGGCCTTGAAATGGGTGATACTAAACCTTATTTACAACAGTTTTGACCCTGATAACTGGGGGTCCAAATTAGGTGTTTTCTGAGAAATCGAGCTTTTAAGGATTCTTTGAATTTTTCCATCTCTACACCATAAAGTGGTGATTGTGAGAAATACACGCCGTTCAGGATGTTAAACTGATACTTTCCTGATAGCTCATGAACGAATGTATCTTTCAGTCGAAGAAGGACTTTGACCGTGAAAAATTCGTTCATCGACTCTCATGAACTTGGAGAGTTGTATTGATGATTTTGATGATTATAATTCTGTAACATAATACGTCTTACAGCCGCGACCGATATTTTTATCAACATAAAACTTAGCACTGCCCTGCAAATTGCAAAAAACATAAGAAAAGTTGAATTTCGCGGGCTACCTTGGAGCATCCCCCTTAATGCTATATAGAAACAGGTATTCTAATATAAAAATAATAACAGGTGTATTTTAATAATAAAACAAAAAATGCATTCCGGAGTTCTTAATTTTATTATCGACACCAGGTTACTATATTATAAGTCATGGTTATGGCAAGAAAATAAGTGTCTATGAGATGACGAAAAATAGAGAAGTTTGGAAGCTGCGTCCACCTCAAATGGATTGGGATAGAAACAGAATGATGAGGTTTATGTCACGATCAATATAAAAACTTGACTGCCTCGTTGGTGTAGTGGTCGAAAGTATGACTGCTAAGCAAGAGATTCCGAGTTCGATCCCCGGGTCGGGTAAAGATATATTGGGTTTTTCTATCAGGGTTTGCTCAGTAGCAACCTTGGAGTCTGTAATGCGTCCGGTTGATGCCAATAGGATCGCCCATGGGACTTAATTGTAACTGGCATAATGTGGGTGTACTCTATGTACTTACATGTACACCCACAATAACACAACACCTCTGACTAACCCTTCTGGGATTGCAGGCGTTATGTTATGTCAATGCGAATAAGGGCGCACAGGATGACAGCTAAAATTCAAAATTTGCAAAGTAGGTACCTAATATTAAAACGAGACCCATTCAAAAATCACGTTTTTGGGTTTTCGTATTCTTCTTAAACGCGCCCAATGCAAATATATTAACAGGCGTGTCTGTATATTTATGTCAAAATGTGAGTAGGTGTCGTAAGTCATGCGTACGAATCCTGGCAGGCACTTTGCATTTTTTTTAAAATTTAAATCGTTACCACCTGTTCTCAGTCGCTCCATGGTAAATACTGGTATTTAGCTGCATCCAGTTAGACTGGAAGCTGACCGTAGTTGGGAAAAGGCTAGGCAGATGATGACCTTGATGTTCTCAAGATGGTGAAAGAAAACATTGTGAGGAAGCCGAATGTTCTTAAACCAAAAAATCAGACTTGTGACGTCCATCGACTCGTTCTGTGATCCCGCCTGGTTGATTATAGCCCAATTGCAAAGATGAGCCCTCAGCTCTGTGTCTCAACAGCGCGAACGTTGTAACTATGTATGTATACCTGTAAACCCTAAACGCCAATAAAGCCGCTAAATAATATCGTAATTTCAAGTAAAACAAGTTTAAAACCAAGCATTTTCTACGATAATAATCGGTTGACATTGTTTTTTAATAAGAAATTAACAAGTTAATACGCGGTATATGTTTCATTGGGTTAGGTGGAGGTTGAAGTGAGTGCACCAGTTCCGATTACGCTTAAGGAAGTAGTTGCAAGGTCTAAGTCGCCGTCATCCTTCCTTCCGCTATAAGATTATCATATCCTAATACTACACCAATGTAGATACTTTAAATTATTTACAATAAAAGCGACATTAACCTATTTCGATACGAAATGTAACCGCAAAAAAAGTCGTGTTAATTATACAGGGTGTAAACCACCTCATCACAAAGCCGTTAACCAAGCATTCTGTACATCAAACTAAGTAACTTTACGCAAAAATTATTGCTGGGAAACAACTTTTTTTTTTGAGGTTATAAATCATGTTTTGTGGTAGAACTCAATGTAACGCACTTAAAACATTGTGCTGATGGATGGATTGAATAGTACGGGGGTCGTGGAGGGGTTAAAAGTCAAAATCTTACAAAAAAAACTTGTATTTAAAAAAAAACTTGTCAAAAAGTTGTAACTTTGACCCCCCATATCTCCGTAACTAGAAGGTTCCCAGGTATGGTGTAGAACAAAAAAATGATCACAATGATAGGGAGAAAAAGTGCCTTTCGGCTTCGTGAAGAGGTGTTTTACACCCTTTATACCTTTTTTAGGGTTCCGTAGCCAAATGGCAAAAAACGGAACCCTTATAGTTTCGCCATGTCTGTCTGTCTGTCTGTCCGCGGATAATCTCAGTGACCGTTAGCACCAGAAAGCTGAAATTTGGTACCAATATGTATATCAATCATGCCGACAAAGTGCAAAAATAAAAATTTAAAAAACATTTTTATTAGGGTACCTCCCCCAGACGTAAAGTGGGGAGCGATTTTTTTTTTAATTTTGACCCTGACGTGTGATATATTGTTGGATAGGTATTTAAAAATGAATAGGGGTTTTCTGAAATCATTTTTTGATAATATTAATATTTTAGGAAATAATCGCTCCGAAAGTCAAAAACAATGTGTCCCCCCCCCCTCTAACTTTTGAACCATAAGTTTAAAAAATATGAAAAAAATCACAGAAGTAGACCTTTATATGAACTTTCTAGGAAAATTATTTTCAACTTGATGAGTTGAATAGTTTTTGAGTTATATAGCACTTTTTCAAAAAAACGCAAATGATAACTTTGTTTTTCATACAAATACTATGAAAAACAAAGTTATTTTTGCTGACGAAAAATGTTGGTATTTTTAATGGTCTGGGAAGCTACGGAACCCTACAGTGAGCGTGGCCCGACACGCTCTTGGCCGGTTTTTTATTTTCAACGTTTGATTCGTAACTTGGTAATTATTGCGCGGTTGCATGCAATTTGAATGTTTTAGTGTATTTAAACGTATCTTACATTTGACCAATTCGGTTTCAATGTTGGGTCGAGGACAAGCGAAAGAGTTTATTCGGTGTGGACATTCTGTTAGTCTCATAATTCATTTAAAGTTATTATTATTTGCAGTAACTAATATTTTATAGATTAATCAATATTCATTTGAAGAAGAGGTTTTTTGACGCACGCGTGTCGATTACTATGAATTGGTAAGCGAGCCAGCCTCCGCCATGACGGAGTTATCAATGCCCTGATGTGTAGATATGAATACATAATAGGTACAGCTTGGCATAATTCTGTTCTTATTAGGTAATAACGGTTTTTTAGCGATCCGAAGTCACGCTTGATTGGTAGGTTGGCAAGGTGAAGGATTATCGAGTGTGGCTATAATGTTTGATGTACCGTGTCGAAATGCTTGCTTGTAAATATTTACATGCAAGCATTTCGGCAGAATAGAGTGTCACCGATTTTGATGAAGATCGGTGTGACACTTTGGTAATTGATTTCAAGCTCACTAGCCGAGTGCAATTAGACAAAAAATACTCATTAGGTGAAACGAAGTTTATAGTGGGCGGATTTTCATGGGACTTTTTTATTGAGTTCCTAGAGGAGTGATGAAGAAAGTTAAAAAAAAAAACGACTTTTTTTTATTTTCCTTTGGAATATTTTTTTTTTCGTTCGTGAATAACTTCAAATTCAACGAATTCATATTGTTGTGCAATTAACGTTCATTCATTAAACGCTAATTTGGCCTGTTTTATTGTTCATTGTAGTCGATGCTATGCATATTTCAAGTATTTTTTGAAAATTTCCTATTTTCTTCAGTTTTTTCTAAAATATCGAATTTTTAAGGCCTAGATTTCTTTTGAAATTGGTAATTGATATTTTTTCACAGATAATTTGATGTAAAAATATTACAAAAAGCGGCCAACTGCGAGTCGGACTCGCCCATGAAGGGTTCCGTAGCAGCAAGTAACATAAATAAAAGATGACGTGTTAAAAAAAAGCTACTTACTAGATCTCGTTCAAACCAATTTTCGGTGGAAGTTTATATGGTAAACGTACATCACATATTTTTTTTGTTTTAGCATTCTCTTATTTTAGAAGTTACAGGGGGCCACACACATTTTACCACCATGGAAGTGTCTCTCGCGCAAACTATTCAGTTTAGAAAAAAATGATAATAGAAACCTCAATATCATTTTTGAAGACCTATCCATATATACCCATACGTATGGGATTGATGAAAAAAAAATGATTTTTAGTTCTAAGTATGGGGCACCCCCAAAATTTTACTGTTTTTTTTTTTCTATTTTTGTGTGAAAATCTTAATGCGGTTCACAGAATACATCTACTTACCAAGTTTCAACAGCATAGTTCTTATAGTTTCGGCAAAAAGTGGCTGTGATAAACGGACGGACAGACAGACAGACAGACTTGACGAATCCATAAGGGTTTCGTTTTTGCCATTTGGCTACGGAACCCTAAGAAAACCATATTTACGACTGAAGTGACTAAAAATTCATTCACAATTAGAACCTCAGCCATATATAAAAGTTATAGAAGGCCATTTTTCTATGGAATTTATAACTTGTGACTGAAATATACTCATCGGCTCATACTTTTCGGGGAAATCAGCATGAGGTGGGTCTGTTCAACTAGATTAATGTGGCTAATTTTCTTGTTTGTTTAGTGCTCGGCAGTTTCCTGAACTGGGCCTATTTTGCACAGCCGTGAGACACAATATTTTCTCTATTTTTTCTGTTTAGTTTTTACCGTGTAGATTTAAGTTTTTTATTTTGTTTTTACTTAATTTTTTTATTTTTTTGTGTGTGCTTATGACATGCGCCGAATAAATACCTATGTTTTCTTTATATCTAGTATCGTCCTACTCCTGGCAAAGGCCTCCCCCCATTTCCTTCCACTTCTTGCGATGGTGTGCTTCTTCTCGCCAATTCGAGAGGAAGCCATCCAAGATGTCTCGCCATTTTATTCTCGGTCAGCTGCTACCCCGTCTACCTGTCTCAGGGCTCCATTCATGCGATATTCGGGGCATCGGGGCCACCGCTAGAATTAGTTAAAACAATATTAGTCATAAAATTGTGGTAAGAAGTTGTTTTGTTTTGCAGTTTTTTAGGCTTGCGTGATTGTAATGGAATATTACTTGTAACTACTTGTAAATGGTATCAATGATCTGAGCCATTTCTTATCTACTTCTTATCGTAACATGGGAAATACGTCCATTGTGAGTTAAAATGGCGTGACAGGGACATCCCATAAATTAATGTTAGCCCTTACTAATTTGTGTGAAACTAGGTTAGTTTCGATTACCACGGAGTAGGATTAATATTCAGTGATTTTATTGCTTGATTACAATAATGCATTACAAATCACTTGTAATTTGTGATTTTTCATTTTTTCTGTCAGATTGGTTTATTGGTTTCTATGCAGGTTGCCCAATGACGGTAACCGTAAATCGTCACCGCGACCTGTGAATACTTGCAATATCCAGAGTCATTGTAATTGCATTGCCATTTTACGGATAAAGTCACGTCTGATGTGCCTCTTAAAGCACCGAAACCCATACCCTTTTAACCGGAACACAGACAACGCATCTTAATAATAATATAATATTGCTGGACATTACACACAGTGCCATCTAGTGCCACACTAAGCAAGGCTTGTGTCGTGGACACCAGATAGTTGATATACTACATATACAGGGTGTAAGGGTAAACACCGTTGTCACTCAAACCACGGGTAGTTGACATAAATAAAAAAATATAGGACAGAGTTAAAAAACTGGATAAGGGATTTTCTTAAAAAAAAAATTAAATTAAATTATCCGACGATGTCCCCGAAATCATGGCTAGCCCGACTACACGAGTGACGTAATCGCTGCCCGCCCGTCGAGGCATCTATCTACTTACAGAATTCTCGTGACATTACCTGATAAATGCAACTTTTCCTGGCAAAATACCTACCTTACGTGTTGCGTGACGAGTCTAAATGTAACTTTGATGTGACAACAAAGAAAATGAAAAGTAATCCAAACTACTGAGTAGGTATTTTGGCGTATTTAAAAAGTTCATCACAATTTTATGTACGTACAGTTAAAAATCACCGATTAAATTTACGCAGAGGTCAGTGGGTCGTCATAAACAGATTGAATATCTACTAACTTACCTACTGTTCAAAATTCACACATTGTTGTTGAGCACTCGAGAATCTGATGTCTGCATACATCCTACGAGCCTCGTACAGGTTATTTATCACCCGCGATGGCGTAAAGCCGTACCATTTCGGTCCACTGTTCACTTGTGTAAGACATAGCACTAAATTTACGCGCGAGAAACTTAGGACTCGGCACGCGGCGCGCGCTCCGACGAGCGACGTGGATTCGCTTTGGCGACAGCGTGCAGCGGGCCGACTGAGGTACTCGTGACTCACCGTTCACTCGATCGCTGCGCGGGCGCGCGGGCTGCGACGCGGTTTTTCATTGGTTTTACTTTCTACTAATGAAACCAAACCCCTGGTTTCAAGGATAACGGTGTCCACAATAACACCCTGTATACCTTTTTTGTATGTAAAAACATACTTATTATACATATAACGTCATGACTCGGAAACAAATGTCCATGCTCATCACACAAACATTTGCTCCTACCGGGATTCTTGGTGGTAGAAATAGTAATAGTGACAGCCGGTAGCATTTTGTCGTCCGCATATCCGTGCTCTATACAGGATCTTCAGTCTCTCTGAAGTGTTCCCAATAGAAGAAGAACAGAAAGTACATGCTAAGTGTTAGAGTCCCATGTGAGAGGGGGCGAGCCTTGCCATCAATCGGGCACAAATCCAGACTGAGAAATTTCTGAAGGAAAAACCCATCAATACTTTGGCCGACCTGAGAATCGAACGCAGGACCCATTCTCAGCAGTAGCGCTTGCGTCCACTCGACCAACAAGCCACCATTCTATATCTACCCTCGAAATTACTGAAACTGTAGTTAGGTACTGGGGGTCTTAAATGGCCGCTTTAGCAGAATCGTAAATGAATCACGTTAAAAAAATTAAATTCTTAAAATGGTCTTTGTCACCATTGCCATTAGGTCCATTTTAAGAATTTTTAATTTTCGTGATTCATTTTATTGAACAAGTTTTTAAAATTCTTAAAATGGACTTAAGAATTCAAATTTTTAACGTGATTCATTTACGATTCTGATAAATAAAGCGGCCATTTTAGACCCCCTGTAAATTACAGCCGAATCGGGCTTCAGAGCATGTCAATACAAAGAAGCGTATTGCGAGCCCTCTGTAGTGCTCGATGGCTCAAATGTGGTTTAAGGCGCTACCCCAAGCAAAAGCCGTTTTTTGTGCAGTTTTTTGGAGCCAACTCCTCTTTATCCAAAAGAAATACCAAGTAATAAAAATACATTAAATTTCTACATATTCTTAGACTGCAAAGTGGTAGTTTTATTTTTTATTTTAAGTCTCATAATGTGTAATAAATCCCCTCACAATGAAACCACAAAAATGAGAAAAAAATATTTATAACATGCTTCTTCTCGTAAAGTTAACATTATTTTGATTTGCTTCTTATACTAATGGATAGACAATTTAATAATGAACATAATGCTAGTTTTTTTTTTTTCAAAAGACGGAAATTTGATTTTATAAAGAATAAAAATCACTAATTTCGCACTATTCGACCCGCAGTGACTGACGTAAAAACCACTTTGTAGTGCAAGCTGATTAGAACTTTATTCTAATAGTATTTCAAACGAAGTTTGAATCACCACAAATAGAGTTGCTAATTTTGCCTGGGGTAGCGCCTTAAGAGTTCCTAAAGGGATGAAAAAGGAATGAGAAGGATATTTGCAATACACCGCGGTCCGCCCAAATGTGTGTCAGCTCATAACAACCTAAGGTTACCAACCACCTGCCAGACTTTCAGCCTTAACAGTCTGGCATTGTTACATATTCATAAAAAATACTTTTTAATTACTGCCAACTCACTCGCAAAGGTTTATTTACCGGACCATGGATGTAATAATTAGGTCGATGTCATTCTATTTTTACTCAAGTTCAATGTTTGTGGCGGTTGTAAAATTTTTTTACTTTTACATTATTATATAACTGTTTCGCAAATCGAAGGCTGGAACATCCAGTCGCGTAGTAAGGTCTAGGTTTTTGTATTGTTCATTGTAAGTTTTATTTTGTTATTTAAATATTTATCTAATCTTATACTACACACTATCTTAGTTTGTTCTTAATTTGCCAAACTTAAGAAGCCGTGGGTAGGGCACATTGCTCGCAGAATGAATGGCCGATGGGGCTGAAAAGTTCTGGGAGTGGCGACCCCGAACCCTCTTACTAGATGGGCCGATGACCTGGTGAAGGTTCAGGTTTCATCAACATCATCATCTCAGCCGAAAGACGTCCACTGCTGGACATAGGCCTCCCCCAAGTGTCGCCACATTGACCGGTCCCCTGCGACTCGCATCCACCGGATTCCCGCAACCTTCACCAGGTCATCGGTCCACCTAGTGGGAGGTCTTCCGGTTCGCGGTCGCCACTGCAGAACTTTTCGGCCCCAACGGCCATCCGTTCTGCGAGCAATGTGCCCTGCCACTGCCACTTAAGTTTAGCATTTCTTCGGGCTACGTCGGTGACCTTGGTTCTCTTGCGGATGTCTTCATTTCTGATTCGATCACGCAAGGAAACTCCGAGCATAGCCCTCTCCATTGCCCTTTGGGTGACTTTAAGCCTTTTGATAAGGCCCATTGTGAGCGACCACGTTTCGGTCCCGTATGTAATCACTGGCAACACACACTGGTCATAGACTTTCGTCTTGAGACACTGCGGTAAGTTGGACGAGAAGATACCGCGCAGCTTCCCGAACGCTGCCCAGCCGAGTCGGATTCGACGATTGACCTCTTTCTCGAAGTTAGACCTACCTAACTGGACCGTTTGTCCTAGGTATACATTATCGTCTACAATTTCGAGTGTAGAGTCTCCGATCTTGATAGGAATGGGTGTGACATGGGTATTATGGGTATTCAACATGACCTTCGTCTTGTCCATGTTCATTTTTAGACCCACTCTTTCGGAAGCTCTACTGAGGTCATCGAGCATTTGTACTGAGGTCCTCCATGACCACAATATCGTCGGCAAACCGAAGGTGAGTGATTTACTCGCCATTGACGTTGATGCCTAGCCCTCTCCAGTCCAGAACCTTGAAGACATCCTCTAGTGCAGCGGTGAACAGTTTCGGAGATATGACGTCTCCTTGTGTTACACCTCGTTGCAGAAGGATAGGTTCCGAGGCTTGGTCCTGAAGTCGGACTGACATGGTGGCGTTTTTGTACAAACACTTCAACACCTCGATGTATCGATAGTCAATTTGGCACCGTTGGAGAGACTGCAGTACAGCCCAGGTTTCGATCGAATCAAAGGTTTTTTCGTAGTCCACAAACGCTAAGCAGAGAGGCAAGTTATACTCTTCGGTCTTCTGTATAACCTGCCGAAGCGTATGTATGTGGTCCACGGTGCTAAAGCCTTTTCGGAAACCGGCTTGTTCGGGTGGCTGGAAATCGTCAAACCTGCGCGCGAGACGATTCGTGATGACTCTTGAAAACAACTTGTAGACATGGCTTAGAAGTGAGATGGGCCTATAATTCTTCAACCGGGCATTGTCACCCTTCTTGAAGAACAGTGGCCTGTGGCGTTTTCCCCTCGAGTATGACGGAATTAAACAGCTTCTGAAGGGCCTTAAGTACTGGTTTTCCACCCGCCTTTAGGAGTTCGGCCGTAATTCCGTCATCACCCGGTGCCTTGTTGTTTTTGAGCTGTTTCAGAGCCATCCTAATCTCGTACAGGCTGACGTCCGGGATGTCTTCGGTATGACGATGATGATCTTAGTTTGTTTAAATGTTGCAAGCGTAGGCATAGTCTTGTACTACACGATAACTGACAAATGCTTGCACTGACTGGAGAGGTTCGCTCAAATAT
The DNA here is from genome assembly GCA_950022955.1 of Xestia ashworthii. NCBI lineage: Eukaryota > Metazoa > Arthropoda > Insecta > Lepidoptera > Noctuidae > Xestia > Xestia ashworthii. Next base: position 9,145,340 of record OX465558.1, on the reverse strand, counting down.
GTGTGGGTTCTTCTTTGTAAGACCATCTCTGAGGGCCTACTCCCTAACGTTTCGTCCATATATTCGGATCTATCCGCCTCTCTCATCTGCAGACGTGCGCGAGAGAGACTGATAGATCCGAATATACGGACGAAGCGTTAGCGAGTAGGGCCTCTGACACTAATCTGCGTAGTCCTCGTGTGAGTTGAACAATATGTCTAGACCTTAAAAGAGACTCTGAGTTTGCTTTGGTTGTTTCTAGTCAGGCACAAAACACCAGCCTGTAGTTATTTAAAAAAGTATAACGTGTGAAAGTGTTTGTAAAAAGTTATTTGCAAAATAAACATCATTTCCCGAGACATTTCATATATATCACTCGCGTTAACCTGCGTAGTTCCCGTTCCCGTGGGAGTACGGGGATAAAATATAGCCTATGTTACTCGCTGATAATGTAGCTATCCATTGGTAAAGAATTTTTCAAAACGCGGTCCAGTACACTGTTTTAGACTTTCACGGTTTTTCACTACACTCAAAGGCTCGCAAAAACACAAGAAAATCACGAATATAATCCCGTACGGTCCAGTAGTTTTTAAGCTTATTCGTTACATGCAAAAACTTTTTTGCAAAAAATAAAACCGACTTCAAAAAGAAAAAGTGAAAAATAACTTTAGCTTCTGAAGTCGGTGACGTTTGTATGATTGATTTAATTTTTTTGTCACCGACTTCAGAAGCTAAAGTTATTTTTCACTTTTTCTTTTTGAAGTCGGTTTTATTTTTTGCAAAAAAGTTTTTATTTTTCACTTTTTAGTGGTTCACATGGAAAGTGCATACCGTTACAATTACAACAAGCCCAAACACGACTAAGATACATTGTCTCATTATGGAGTTCCGTGACTCTTGGCTTCATCATCAGATCTGATGGTAGAATGGTTCTTATCAAACGCAAATGCTTCACTTGTTGTAGAAAATATAAAAATTGCTGTACGTTATCCTATAAATTTGAAGAGTTCCCTCGATTTCGCCAAGATTCCATTATCAGATCCCGACTTGGCGACTATGGGACCAACTTGGAAGTATACCCTTTTAAATAAAAAAAGAATTTTTCAAATCGGTTTAGGCGTCTTGGAGTAATCGGGTAACATACATAAAAAAAAAAAAAAAAAAAAAAAAAAATACATACAGTCGAATAGAGAACCTCCTCCTTTTTGGAAGTCGGTTAAAAATACAAACATACAAATCTTTTCTCTTTATAATATTAGTATAGACTGTAACATGACGGGCATACATAGGTCCTTTACCTAAGTACCTAGTAACCTACTTTCTATATAATATACAGTTCGGCCTTTTTCTGTTAATGAACAATGATAGGCACGTGAAGACGTTGCGGTGAAGGGCCTCCCCCTAAATGGACCGATGACCTGGTGAAGGTTGCAGGAATCCGCTGAATCTGAGACGCACCGGTCCGGTCAATGTGGCGACATTTGGGGGAGGCTTACGTCCAGCAGTGGACGTCTTTCGGTTGAAATGATGATGATGACAAGCAACCAAAAGCTAGAATCGTAAATTAGATAGTTGAAATGGTAAATTTAGTTTTCGATAACCATCAATTTTTGCGGTCGATCATTGCGTTTCAAAAAGGCCATCTTTGAATTGTCATCGTCACGCTTATGTCAGCGCATTCTCACATCGATGTAGGTAACTCACGTGAAATAATTGATCATAATACTATATTATTACGATGCTCTTACATCATCGATAGTATTCTACATATGTTTTCCTCAGTACGGATGCGGTGACTTGTACTTTTTTTATTCAATAGGCTCGCGTTTGACCATTACTCCGCTAATTTAGTGATGAATATTCGTAAGCAAAAACACTTCACGAAGGGTTATGAATATGCATACTTAATAAAACACCCAAATTTCGTCAGTTATGTTCAAGTTCTATGTAATGGGGGTGATCCTATTGCATCAACCAGGCACAAATCTGACTGAAAAAATCCGCATGTAAAAACCCAATAACAATTTGCCCGACCTGGGAATCGTACCCAGGACCTCATGCCCAGCAGTCGTGCTTGTGACCCAACGAGGCATCATCTAATGGAAACGAATTTTTTGTTTTTGTATATCGATGAATATTGACAAAGATAAAACGCATCAAAACTCGAGAGTGGGGCTCGTGACGTTACAACGCACAAAAATTATAGCACAGCGTGACGTATTGAGAATTTTAAAAGCTTCGTATCTTCGTCAATTTTGGTTTACGTAACAAAAGAAAAAATACGTGTCACATAGTTTTTGAAAATCAAACTGACGGACTTATTGGATTAGATTAGATTAGATTTAGATCACGGCCGCGCCAAATAGGTCCAGTTCAGCAAACTGCAGACCAGCTCTGTTCCTCCGATATGGAAGTTATAGTCATAGATTTATCATGTACGTTCTTCTTCAGTTGATTCGACAGTAAACCGTGAAAGTAATTTCCGCTACGAGTATTATGCAAAATAGACCATCGTTTTTTCGCGTTTCTGGTATTAGAGATCTTACTTTCGGTCTAGTATCACCCCATTTTAACTGCAACCATTAGCCCTGACCAAGTCAAAGGTCGATGACACTTATAATAGAACAGCAAGATTTTAACACTGATTTCCCGTTAAAAGTGATGAAATGTCTACGAGTTTTCTTTTCAGTAATTTATTTGTGTTTCAGTACAAAATTATTTTTATAGTGGCTGGGTGTTAGTTTAATTTATCCATAACATTTTCGTTAGTGGTGTGTCGCTTATAACGTTTTCTTGGTGTCTCATCTGTAATTTGCTGACCTCTTGCATCCGTATTTGTCTAAGGTATTTTTACTGTTTAGTAATTAAGTATTTTAGCTGTTTGGAGTCTGGATGTATCCGATTGGTATAGGATTGTCCCCTATAACTTGGAAAATACCATGAGGCGAAATGTGCATGTAAACCTTCAGGAGCACAGGCGTAAAGTTTCCGATGTTGATCTTCCATTTACACTTTACTTTAAATACCTCCTCTCCTCGTACTATTGAATGCATTCAAAAGCATAAAGTTTTGAGTACGTTACATTAAGTCTAATCCCGTAAACGTGATTTGTCACTCCAATAAAATTCGTTTAGCAGCAATCATTTCTGCGTAGGATTACTTAGTTTGATGTACAGAATGCTTGGTTGACGGCTCGTAAAGGATACGTTGTATAGGTGCCTAATATAATACCTATTATCTACTCATAAGACGCTATTGTACCTTTAAGTTTAAACCTTAAAATCCAGACAGACAGAAGACAGAGAACAAAGCATCATTATCTAACTTCCCTTCAAAGTCTGTGGCAGCCAATTGTAGCGGATTTGGATATACGGTCTGGGTCAGCAATTATATGTGACACCGTAAAATTGTCAAACAACTAGAGAGATTGTAAACTCTCGAAATATTGTCAAACAAACATACTTACTGCTTACAATAAAACGCATTATTTTTCGTAAAGTGCGTGCGATGGTAGTCAACTCACGCGGTGGGGAGGGAAGGAGGGGTACCCCTTGCCCAATGGTACCACTCTCATGAAAAGATAATAGACCATTCCTGAGAAATACCGATTAATATAACCTAACCTTAAAACACTTTACATTCCCCTAAAAAGCGTAGTCTATTTCCGAGTGCAGGGTTTAAAGGAACCTAACTAACCTAACGGGGGGGTGCCCCAAGTTCCGATTATGGGGGCAGAGATACTTCCGTATGTTCAGTTGACAATATTTCGAGAGTTTACAATATCGCTAGAGAGATTACAATTTTACGGTGACATATGCAAGTAATGCACTTTCTGGAATGTCATTGAAATACTGATACTGTTAACCTGCGTCATCCCACTGCTGAGCAAAGACCCCATGATTTCCAGTTGTTTCTGTTCAGGGCTAATTTGGACCACTTGTGGTTTTGTCCAGCTTATCCCGCCATCTTCTAAGAGGTCTGCCTCGACGCCTTCTGGCTGTGTCAGGGCTCTAGAAAGTGGCCCACAGCCACTCACACTTCAGCATATCGACTTTTTGAGCAATGTCACTAATTAGTTTTTTGGAAATACGTAACTGAGAAACTTGTATCGGCACTACAAAAAGGACTACAGTGCCATCCATGCCACAAATGGAGAACCAACATCAAATTCCTATATGGCGATATTAAAGTTCTCCGCGACTTAAAAGCATATAGAAAAACTCCGACAACAACAGTTACTACGTCTAGGTTGAAGGAACCTTTCTTTTCTGTGGGGGATGAAGAATTTTACACACTGTTCTTCATTCTTTAAACTAAAAAACTTTTTTGCAAAAAATAAAACCGACTTCAAAAAAAACAAAAAATTTTATTTATTTTTTGTTTTTTTTAAAGTCGGTTTTATTTTTTGCAAAAAAGTTTTTATTTTTCACTTTTTAGTGGTGCTTGATATACATGGAAAGTGCATACCGTTACAATTACATCAAGCCCAAACACGACTAGGGTACATTGTCTCATTATGGAGTTCCGTGACTCTTGGCTTCGTCATCAGATCTGATGGTAGAATGGTTCTAATCAAACGCAAATGCTTCACTTGTTGTAGAAAATACCAAAATCGCAACACATTTTCATATAAAATTTGAAGAGTTCCCTCGATTTCGTCAAGATTCCATCATCAGATCCCGACTTGGTGGCTATGGGACCATTTGGAAAGAATATCCTTTCCAACAAAAAAAGAATTTTCCAAATCGGTTGGCAAACGACGGAGTTATGCCCGAACAAACATAAAAAAAAAAAAAAAAAAAATAGAAACATCCGAATTGAGAACCTCCTCCTTTTTTAGAAGTCGGTTAAAAAGGACCATTATCAGGTGGAGGTTTATACGAAGCAGGAGGGTGGAACACGAGGACTCCACCGTCACATCTGTCTGTCTGTCCCCAGGCTGTATTTTATGAACCGTGATAGCTAGACACTTGGAATTTTCACAGATGATATTTCAGTTGCCGCTATAACGTTACTAAAAACAGAAAAAAAAATTAACGGAGGCTCCCATACAAAAGTGATTTTTTGATAACTTCGTGTCATTATCGCTTGGCCGGTTTTTTGTAAAAAAAAAAACAGTTATATAAAGACGCCTTTGTCAAGACTAAAAAGCCAATTAACATTTATTTTATTTATAGAAAATGGTTAATTTATAGATAAGTCAAAGAAGGTATCCTATCTAAGTTTTATCATGCAACCTTTTTCAGGGTTAGTCGTAAGGCTAGAAGTGTTAATTTAATGATTATAAACACCAAAAATGTTATCTCTTCCGTGCCCTAGTTCGTTTATTTACTATTTTTATTGTAAGGAAAAGAATTTAAACAATTTCTCAGTTCCTGTCTATTATATCGGCGGTGGCCCAGTGGTGGCTGCCCCGACTTACGAACATTACGATTTACTTTGTGTAATTTATTTCATCACCACTGCTCTCAAAAACGGTGAAGGAATACATTGTGAGGAAACCGGCATGTCCTAAAAACAAAAATTCTAAGACATGTGACATCTACCAATCCGCACTGGGCCCGCGTGGTGGATTACAGCCCATTACCTCTCATAAAGAGGAGGCCTGCCTCCCGGCAGTGGGAACATTAATAGGCTGATGATGATGATATCGGTCAATCAACACAGACACAAAATATTTAAAATTATAAGACACTGAATAAAAATTACTCATAGGTACTTCACTTTCTTAAACATATAAATGCTTGCAACATAAAAATACCTTGTTTCTTAATTAACGTATCACCTCTTACATAACCGACGGAAAAAAAAAAAAACAATCGATAGTAACCGTGAAAAAAAAAATATGATATTAAAATTATAAGGATTTCGAATGTCCCACTCTCTGTCCAAGTCCGGTGACATTGCCCTGTTTCCAGCCCACGGGCATTCACCTTCCATGTCCAACGCGGAAGCTAACCTACCAGTTACCAACAGTTTTACGTTTCGACATCAGCAAGGGCAAGTTCAACTTGCAGTTTTATTTATACGAAAGTTACTTGATATTGTAACAAATATAATATGTAGTGATATGTCCTGGCATTGTGCTACCTTTTATATCAAAGGTCGTGCTCTATATTTCTCTTGGTTTTCTTTTGTTTTTACAGGGTGAGTCCTTTGATCTAGATTCGTTTTTGTTTTCTGTGGCAATTTTGAATTTAAAGTTTATGATGCAAGTCTTTATGGACTCTCGAGTTTCGTGGCTAAATAATAACAGGTGCTCGGGTCGATCTTTAGGTTAAGCCGCGCTTGCTTAGGTTGGTCTGTAGATGGGTGACCACCCATTACATACTGAGCTCCCCCGTGCCTCGAAAAGCACGCCGATGGTCCCGGCTGTCATTTGTAGATCTATGACAGTTATTACATGTAGTCAGTGGCCCAAAAAGTCTGACAACCAGTCTTACCTAGAGGTATCGTATTACCCAGTACTAATTGGGTTGTGGAGGCTGCTTCCGGTTCGACTGAAATCCGACCCCAACATAGTTGGGAAAGGCTAAGCAGATGATGATGATGCAAGTCTTTATGGATCTTCCTTCTACCTGGATTTGTCCTCTTAATATTCTAATTTAGATTCCAGATTCCACAAAATACTTTTGATTTCAACCTTATAGTATGACCGCCAACCGCTAGCTAGCTGCTTTCAGACTACGCTATACTATTGTGCTATCTAGTATAGCAAAGAAGGACCTAATGCTAGTGAACGTGTCCATAACAATGTATAGTGCGCGATATTTTTGTGCTATAAACTATATCCTATATGCTATTTTAATAGCAGTTAAAGGTAGCGCTATGCAGCGCTGACGACGCTACATAGGGCTGTGTCACACATCGAATTAATTAAAAACCATTTTATTTCCGCATTCGGTCATCCCCAAACTACGGGTCTCCATGAAGGTTTCCTACGAATGGTAGTGAATCATACAGTTTTATGTTATAGGTGACGAAGAAGGTGACTAAGAATGAATTTCACCAATGAAACTGATTGACATCAATTATCTTTAGAGCGTTCAACAGTCAAATTTATAATTGCTATAGAATATTGACACTGACAGTTCTAAATCGCTATTATGATGTGCGGGGATTATAGGTAACTGTCCTTACCAGTATAACACAACATAACACCTGTAATACCCAAAGAGTTAGGCAGAGATTTACCTAACAGTACACCCCATATTTCGCTAGGTTTGTTCAAGTCAAGTCCTATATTCTGTAATAAGTCAAGGAACGACTTCGGCTTTGAAAAAATCGTTCCTCGACTTATATGAACTTAGACGGTTGCCTTACGTTCTTAGGGTCCTGGGTTCGGATCCCGGTAGGAGCAAATGTTTGTGTGATGAGCATGGACATTTGTTTCCGAGTCATGGATGTTTATATGTATAATAAGTATGTATTTACAAACAAAAAAGTATATATATGTAGTATATCAACTATCGAGTGTCCACGACACACAAGCCTTGCTTAGTGTGGCACTAGATGGCGCTGTGTGTAATGTCCAGCGATATTATTATTATTAATTGTGTAACTACATACGTTTTACAGTCGTGAACGATACTTTTAACTTCATACAAACTACCACTGGCCTGAAAATTGCAAAAAACGTAAGAAAATTTGCATTTCGCGGGCTACCCTGACGCTTTCACCTTAATATCCTATTAAAATACCATGAGTCTTGAAGCAAGAAAAGCTGTTCATTTAATACATCGACGTCGGCCTCATTCAAACTAATGTGTGGTAATGTATTGGTTTAGTATTCACAACTATGCATCTTAGCTCATCGCATTAGAAGTACCTAAAGCAGATTTCTAAATGTTTCTAAATCGAATTCTGATGTACACGATGTACCTTCAAGTAGGTATGTATCAGAACAGTAGCTATACAGGCTCACGAATGATTTACACAACCAAATTTTTCATGCATTTTACCTATGTATACCTATACATACATAGGTATATACATTATATATGTGTGTACCTCTGTAGATAAAAGAAGCCATAGTAGCGCTCTTTGGTTTTATGCGTCAGGAACCAGTCTTACCAAGGTATATCGATAACCGAGTAACTGAGTAAAGTAAGTCAGAAAGGCAGTCGTACTATGTAAAACACTGGTGTTCAGCTGCATCCTTTTAGACTGGAAACTGACCCCAACATAGTTGGAGAAAGGCTTGGCGGATGATGATTTCAGGGATCCTTCGCTACCAAACAGACACGTCATGAGGAAGCCATCAATCAAACATTCTGTACATCAAACTAAAGTAACTCTATGCAAAAGTTTTTGATCAATTTTTTTGGGTGAAAAGTCTCGGTTTACTGTAGGTCTCAATAAAGTAAATAAAAGTTCGTAACATTGAGCTGATGGCTTAAAACAGTGATTTAAAGTTATGTTTTAACATTCAAAAACTGTTATTAATTAAAAAAAGAAACTAGTGAAAAATATAACGTTGACGCTTAATATCTCTAAATAATAGTGTTAAATCAAAAAAATATCGCAGTGACTTGGAGAACCGTTGGTCCAGATGAACCTCAAAATAGCATGTTTTTCAGGAGAGCGATTTAGAGTTTGCAAATCAATATATTTCCATTTTATAAGTTATCCTCACCTATGTATTTTTCAAGCTTACTTTATTGATAACGTTTTTGTTCACTTCATGAATTTCTCATTTTGCTATAAATGATAACAAAATAAAAAAATAGGTTAATAATAGTAAATTTTGAGTTAATACTCTGTTCATCCTAACGAACGATATGTCTTTCGGCTTGCTTAATGATTATTTTACTCCTATTACAGCGTTCTCTAGTAGTTTGACTAACGTCTATCGTAGCCTGGTGAAGTAATAAGTATGTACATAATGGTTTACTAGTCACACAACAATGTCGATGTCGGCTTGTTAGCTCATCGATCGCAAGGACCTCAATAGCTACTCGTAATCCAGATTCCTGAGGTAACACTCACTAGGTATGTTACGTTGTGTATGCCCTAAACAGGCAAAATATGGTTTGTGCCTAAACCACCGACTTTAACAACTGGTAACACCTGTTAGTATTTTAAGCAAATAAATGATTCTTATTCTTATTCTTGTTCTTGTTCTTGTTCTTGTTCTTGTTCTTGTTCTTGTTCTTGTTCTTGTTCTTGTTCTTGTTCTTGTTCTTGTTCTTGTTCTTGTTCTTGTTCTTGTTCTTCTTCTTGTTCTTGTTCTTGTTCTTGTTCTTGTTCTTGTTCTTGTTCTTGTTCTTATTCTTGTTCTTGTTCTTGTTCTTGTTCTTATTCTTATTCTTATTCTTATTCTTATTCTTATTCTTATTCTTATTCTTATTCTTATTCTTATTCTTATTCTTATTCTTATTCTTATTCTTATTCTTATTCTTATTCTTATTCTTATTCTTATTCTTATTCTTATTCTTATTCTTATTCTTATTCTTATTCTTATTCTTATTCTTATTCTTATTCTTATTCTTATTCTTATTCTTATTAGCTATATTACTGTGGCTTCCTTTTGGATGTGTTATTTTAATGACTTATATACTACGGCTACTCATTAATTCGATATATTAATTTGCATGTTTGTTTATTGCTGTTTGCATGTCTAATATATCACACTTCTTTAAACAATTTTGGTAATTGCAGTTATAAGGTAATTACCCACCTAGTCGAATAAACGCCATACTGTATAATTGGATTTTTCCTCAATAATCAATAACCTAGGTTTAAAGAAACATCATATTAAGTATAAATCCCAGTAACCGATTCGAGATTTTCTCACAGCCCCCTTTTCAGACATCCTGATCCTGCCTGCCTGCATCGGTCGCCATGGCAACTCCACGTGGTGCGCGGACGCACTGCCCGCGTGTCGGAGGTCGCGCAGCGTTCTATATAATGTGAACAAGTTGCCCAAGCGCACACTACCACACTCACGCGCACGCCGCCAACATCCACCCACTAAACACTGTACGTAATAAAGGATATTTAAAAAAGAACATAACATTAATTACATTACAATTTTCAAGGTTACTTTTAAACTTTTTTTTTCGAAAATCCGTGTGTAAAACTTCTTAAGCTTAAGTTAGTCCGGTCGTGTCGTTGTGTTGGTAATTGTGGACCCACCACTGTTCGTTTGGTTCTAGCGGGAGCGGTCAGTCCTGCAACTCCGAGACCAGTCAGTCTGCGCGAACGCATCTACCACTCGGACACAGTGCGCGCGCAACACAGTGATACTGTGACAGTGACAGTACTTGTAAACCATATCAACATGAACCACTACGTGAAAATCGTAAGTAATTTTACTTTTCTTTGGCAAGTATACAACCTTCGTGGTTGAAGTGTTTTTTGTATTTTAATTACACAACACACACACACACACTGTAAAATAAAAAAATAAACAAACAATTATTATTCATAGACCATTTTTTTAACCAATTACTTATGATTAAATAATCGGAAACACGTACGTAATTGATTGATTTTTTTTCGTGAATAAATGCCAGTCAGTCACGATAGTCGGTGTCAAAGTGTTGAAGTGTCAATGATCCAGTTTTCGTACAATTTATGTCAAGTTCTTTAACATACGGCTATAAAAAATAACTTTAAGATGAACTTGAATAACAATGACGAAATGGGCATTCGTAGTTTACGTATGTGTATGTTACGCATTTGTGTGTAATGTTTGTAAAATGTTAATGTGAACTACATTTTATAAGTGAGAAATAGAGTGCAATTTTATAGTAACATTTAACTTGATTTGTAAGCTGCAAAGCAAGTTACTTTTGATTTTTATGTTCGTGACTGCTACTACTTAGTAGCAGATTGTTGATGGCATTTGTTCCCGATTGATAGCCATGATGAGAATTTTAGAACTTCTGGGGGAAATGTGGTTGTATGAAACTAAATAACTCTGTCTAACCATTCTTGCAGTACAGGCATGATATTTTTTGGAATCTTACATATTGAGACCTACTTGCAGTATTACAACTCTCTGAAAACGAAAATGGACCAAGACTGAATGGATCAGGACTTTAGTTACAGAATGTGATATTCTTAAATCTAGTAGGTATCAAAGTTAAAGAATAACTTTGAAGGATAAAGTAGTTCCAATTGTTTTAGTTGGTCATAATTAGTAGAGTAGGTATTATAGTTATTAGCATGTTAATTACAAGATACACGTGCATAACTTACGCGGTGCGTTTCTCATCTTATGTAAGATGTAAGAAACCAGTTCCTCTGACAAGGATTATCCGTAACCACGTTTTTTAATAAAACATAAAATTATTGGGCTTTACATAACTTAAACAGTTGTAAACTGATTTTTACGACAGTTTAATTTATTTACTTATTTAATGGCGAATTTCCAGAATAGCTTATAGGTACAAATACGCGATGTTAAATATAGTAAAATCTTACTCTAGAATTAAAGAATAATACCCTTCCAATAAAGTGGGAAAGGTAACATAATTATAATCATAAGACAAGTCATATAAAACTTTACTCCAATATTATTCAGGAAATTGAAGAGTAACCACCACGACAGAATTACTTTAAATTCCGAGATATTATGCCATATTTTAATCATCCATATTGTTTTAATAATCAGATCTAAACCAAACATACAACAAAAGGCGATATTATAATACATTAAAGTTTTAATTTCCTAGATAAGATCGCTAAACTAATTTCGTGGTCGAGTAAAAGCACCGAAATAAATTCTAATTATATCGAAACTGTAAGTAACTTGTATTGTTAGAGTGAGTCATTTGACTGCTGTAGACATAATTCAGTCAATCGATAACTTAGGACACGGATTTCCTTGATAACAAGCTATGTTGCCAATTTGTTAAATTATGAATATTTTTACATAAATATTATAATTGGTACTCAATCCGGAACATAATTTTCAAAATATAATGACGTGTGATAGACAAGTGCGAATATAAAACTAGTTTAATTTAACTACCAGTTTATTAGTTAATTTATTACCTCATTTAATTATTTAATTGCAAAGCAATCCTACTATATTTGTTTATGATCTGAATTAGTTTGCATAAACGTAATTAGTTACGTTACGGTTAAGTTTCGTTACTTTAACTGCAATTTAGCACTTTCAATTAAATACAACTAGTTTATTTTAATCTATTGGAGTTAGTAATTGAAATTTCATGTTTATCCTGAATTGCAAAACTTTACGACATGATACTGAAGTATCATTTAATAATTATATTTTTTTTGTCAATTAATTGATATCGACAGCAAAATCATTTACTTACACCGGGTCTCCCTTGTTTGACCGAAAGGAATTTGACAAATTTTCACTTCCCAAAAAATTTTTCGCATAATTTCATTTGCCAAATTATTATTTAGCAAAAAATCTATTCACAAAAAATTGTAAAGCAAACCTAATGTTTGGGAAATTTACGTTTAAACTATAACTTGTTTACCAACTAGTACTTTTAACATTTTTTATTTAGTCTAATATTTCAGTTGGAAAAAGAGTTTTTACGCAAAATCAAATAAGCCAAATATTTGGTATCGTCAGTTTTCCATTTTTTTTTTCTTCTATATAATGTAGTCGGTCCTGGTCACAGGTTTAACTTAACCTAACCATTATTTTAAAATAATTAATTATCCTAATCTAAATAGCTCGGTTCCGGGTAACCTACTAAAAACAATATCTTTTTTCTATTTAAGCAAGTCGTTTCTGGCACTCGCCGGCCGCTGCCGCGGCACCGCTCGGTGCGCTCGCTCGGCTCGTGCGTAGGAGGTCACAGTTTTAACCTAACCTGACCTACCCATTTTGTTTAAAGACGAAATTAACCTAATCTAGTAAGAGGTCACAGTTTTAACCTAACCAAACCATTTTTTTTAAATAAGTAAGTAATTATCCTAATCTAAATAGTTCAGTTCCGGGTAACCTACTAAAAACAATCTCTTTGTTCTATTAATACAAGTCGTTTCTGGCACTCGCCAGCCGCTGCCGCGGCACCGCTCGCTCCGCTCGCTCGGCTCGTGCGTAGGAGGTCACAGTTTTAACCTAACCTAACCTACCCATTTTGTTTTAAGACGAAATTAACCTAATCTAAATAGTTGAGTTCCGGGTACTAAAACAATATCTTTTTTTTTTATTAATAAAAGTCGTTTTGCCCAATTTTTTTTTTCTCTTAACAAATCATTTCACCAAACGTTTATTGTCTGAAGATTGTTTGCTGTAATAAACCATTTGATTAAAGACCAAATGCCATAATGACATTATACTTGGTAATATTTTGCCAAGTAAAAATTTGACCAAATAAAAATATGCGTACTAAAATCTTTCGAAATATTGCAATGGTATAAAAAAAGGTTGCTAAATTTTGTTTGTGTAATGAAATTTTGGCAAAATCTTTTCGGCAAAACGGCAGGATCCCACTTACACCTATCCGGATCAATTTCGCTCCAAACTTCGATCACTTTTCTTTTACTTTTTAAAGTCACTGACATTTAAAAAAAAAAAGTGGCTCATCCTTAATAAAAGATAGTATTCAAAATTGACGTTTGGATTCTGATAAGAAGTATTGATAAGTTTGTGTTACACAAGTTTTAATTGGTTTCAAAAGACTTACATTATCATCCTTTCATTTAAGTATTGTATTGTTGAAGACGTGAATATCAAAAAGTATTTATCAGATATTAAAAGTTAATTAGCTTTCTGTAATATAGCAAATACCTACCTGCCTAAATTATTAAATAAGTAGACTTCTTTTTGAAATACATACTTAAAATCGAATTTTTAGCTTCGTATCATCCATCGATTTTTAACATTTTATCCTCAAAAAAATGTTTCTATTATATATAGGTTTAATAAAAAACAAAGGAACACAAATCTTACTATAAATTCCTATATAAAATAGACACGTTCATATTTTACTTGCTAATTAGCCTAAAACAATAACCCAAAATAATAGTTTACTATTATGTCACACCCACAGCCATAACAATTTTAAATAATAATCACAAAACATGTCAATTTTCCGTTTATAATATTTTAATAATACAAAGGTAAAATAGTTTGATATTAAACTATTATCCTAATAGTTTCACAATTCATATCGCAGTTCGCGATTTAGCGATAGAGCGATAGACTTGTTCCTAACGATTGCGTTTGATAACTGCCTATTACGATTCCAAGCTTATAAATTGCAGAAAACAGTTTGATATAAACACTGAGATTATGAAGAATTAATCCAGTTTTAGTAAGTGTTTGTTTGAATAAATTATCATAGGTTCGGAGTTCTCTTCTCCTCTTCTTTCTTTCTTATTTTCTTGTAGTTAGTGCCCTGGTGTCATAGTTTTTATGCCACACTTGGGCTTCTGACTTGGCTTTAAATGAAAGAAAAGAAAATAAGAAAAAATGAGAAATATCTCCTAAGCATGCTTGATTTCCTCACGATGTATTTGGTCTGAACTGAGCTCGATGCTAAATGCGATAAAAAAATCGTCCTCAGAAAATCTGTAAATGAAAATCAATTTCGAATTGAATTAAATTCTTGCTCTTTGCAATCGCGAATTGTGTAAATATCAAAGTTATTCTTACTCAAAATTAAAAACAAACACACCTCATAATTTTCGCATGATAAATGACCAAACACTTTATGTTAATGAAATAACATCATTTGTATGAGAAAATCAAGATATTGTGAAAAGTAACGATTGTTTTAATGAATGGAATACCTATCATAAATGTAAATCGTGCTTTGTTATACGTTGTGGGGTAAACTGGTAACACTTAGTACATCTTTATAAAGTTTCCCATAAGCTGTAAGGCCGGGTTAGCTGAAGGTCTACTCTCTAGAAAAAAATATATAAAAGAGTGGCATGTCTTTAGAAATGTCAAAATTTATGACATTTAAAAACAATGTTCTGAATTTTATGGTTATTTGGGTTACCGCAGGATTATGTACTAGTTACCTTAATTTATCTTTATGATTATCTTAATTAATTTGACGACCCGAATGGCGTAGTGGTAGTGAGGCTGCCTTACGTTCTTAGGGCCCTGGGTTCGAATCCCGGTAGGAGCAAATGTTTGTGTGATGTGCATGGACATTTGTTTCCGAGTCATGGATGTTTATATGTATAATAAGTATTTATTTACAAACAATAAAGGTATATGTAGGATAACAACTATCTGGTGTCCACGACACAAGCCTTGCTGAGTGTGGCACTAGATGGCGCTGTGTGTTAATGTCCAGCGATTTATTTTTTATTTTTATTTAATTGACTTAATTTTCTAGAGATTTTGAGCCTGGGCAACATCTCGTAAAAATATCTAAATAAGTATGTAACACACCATAGACCACATAGAAAGCGCTTTACCTCTTTTCACGCTCCTAAATGGTTAAAAACCCACAAAATCCTACATCTACATAACAATGACAGTAAGCTATTCTCAACCTCTCACTTAACGTGATACCTTTTTTGTTTGCCCAATCTTATTTATTTCTGTACCGCGCCTGTCCAATTCTTTGGTACGATAAATCAAATTTCAAATTATATTATACGTCAAAATATGATATAATCATTCACGTTTTAGAGCAGTGAGCAAATATTTGACAGATGACACTGACCTCTGACTTATGTCATTTGGAATACCTATAGGTTATTAATGTCACTAATGTCAATAGTGTGTCAATTTATAGCTAATGCATCATTTGCAGTGTATTGCGTATTTCAACATCGTTGTTCGGACATGGTCAGATTTAGTTGAATTTTAAACTATTTGCTTTATTCCTATGGCGTAAACGTTAGTTTAAACCACCTAATTTACATTCCGTTCATGAGACCTTGGTGGAAATAGTAATCCCCAGTGACTGTTGCTTGGCGAAAAAACTACAGTTTTATTTTAATCTATGAACATTAAAGTAGGTAAGTAAAAGCAATGTATTGTAAGGATACAAGTTCGGGTGTCTTGCATAACTTACTTCCTAATGATATTAAGTCCGAGCTGACAATCGGATTTGACAAATGGCTTTAATGATATGAATGCATGCTAATTCTGCGTCACATCATTTTTCAATACACGTTGATTTGCTTAGTTATTTTATTATTACAACCTTCTTTAATATATCTATGATTACAACCATATATATGCTGTTGCATCACCGTGAGCACGCTTCCTAGTTGGGCAATCTCAGAACATCGCATTCAGAGAACAATTAATTAATTATCTAAGATACATACAGTTTCCATGTTACCTCTCACAAGTCGGTCAGTAGTTCCTACCTCCATACATTAATCAAACAAAAGTATTTGATTAATTACGGCCAAGGGTTTCGTGTACAAACAATGGTTCTCATAATAACTGCAGTATTTTTTTGTGTGGTTTATTCGCATAGATTCTTATGAATTCATGATCGCTAGATGATCATCAGTTGACTCGTGACCGAGATATGCAAAAAGCGACCTTCACGACTTTATGTATAGTGGGTGAATGACCTATTTTGTATGACATAGTATGTTGACTTAGTTTTTTCCAAGTGCGTTAATTGTGTGTTAAATCTAATGATGTGATGTCTAAATTATCTGCGGTGATTATAATATTATAGTGTTCTTAACGATCTATTGAAGTGTGATTACGTTGATATTTTATTTGAAACAAAGCAGACAACTGGCAGTTTCAAATAAGCGATTGCGGACAATGGTCACAATTCGTATGTGACCAAAATAATAGTAATTTAATGATAGGGTTAACATAGTTTTAAGAGCAGTGTGGTAAGATTGTGTAACACAGAAAGCGCATTCGTAAAATGTGCTGTAGAAAGCGAAAACAGCGATTGCATTCAACGCTTGTTTTAGTTTCTGTTTCTATGGCGATTATAAGCCGTAATGTTGTTGATATATGTTTACGATTGCCTGAGCAATTTCCTGCAATACAATGCTCATGTTAATATGTGCATACTTGTCTTAGGGCTGGCTACAAAATTAGGGTAACAGATAGAAATAATAGAAAATCAGAATTTGTGTGTTTTGACCCGACAACTGAAAAAGCACGCTCTAATTGAATTAGGGGTTTACGAGGTAAAATCGACGTAAAAGTCGGTGAAAATGTAGCCTATGTTAGTCCGGGCCTTAATAACGAATCAATTGGCATCTTATTCATCAAAATCGGATGAATACTTTAGGTGCTACAGAGGAACATACGTAAATACAAACAAACATACATACCCCCGAATACTGAAACGTCACTCAAAATGTAAGAGCTGCTTAACATTTGAGAAGCTCCTAAACTTAAAATTTTGTATGGCCAAACGTCATTTTTGAGTATCTGTTAAATATAAGTGTTACTTAAATTTTGAGTGACGTTTCAGTATTCGGCCGTTAGACTGCCAAAATCACAACCCTTCCTATTGGCATAGACGTTGACGGGTAAAAAATAAGAATCACAAAAGTAACAAGGTACAAAAATAACACCTATTATAATCAAATCACTAAACGAGCCAGTAATTTGTAGGTAGGCACAACACAATTGAATGGCTCCATCATATGGGAAGTAAAACTAACGATACTTTAATACCATAGTCTTACTATGCCAATGCCAAAGGGAATAAAGCCTTCATCAAACGACCGACGTTCTTAAACAGTCAATGGACGAATTTCCCATTGAAAAGGTCCAACTTCCTTTTTCCAATCCAAGCGTTATGGCCTCATTGTTGTCAAGGTAAGTTTAAATATGTCGTTTAATGCGTTATAAAGGCCTTGTGTCTCTGTTTACATAAATGTCGACCTCGCAACTGCAGTTTCTATGTAATTGACATCTTTCAATAGTTCTGTGTGTCTAACTTGTTTCGAGAGATGGAACGATGGTATTTATTCGTTTGTTTTTACGTTTTTTCGGTATTTGTGCTACTTACCAATTCGTAATTGGGTAAAAACAAATATAGTTGCTTAAAACTAAATAGTTTTCTATCCTTTTTGGCATTTTTTTAATACCGAATTAAAGCCACTAATAGCAACTCATTAATTCGGTGCGGAAAACCCAATTTCCACATAACATTTTCACTTTGTTTAATTTGCTCGTCAGGGTTCAATTCTCTGCTTGTTGTCAAGCATTTTGAAAAAACAAAGATGTTTTGTTGACAATCTTCTATAGAACATCTTAATAATATTCTCGGAAATGCTCACAAATGAACACGGAAGATCTATTATAGGGATATACTGACTTCTTCGAGAGTTTAGAACATCAGCGCCATTTATCTCTAATGTGAGTACAGATAACTACGATACGTATGTTAACCGCATTTTTATCTCTCATTTATTTTTATAATTTACATACATAAGTACGAGATCATCATATTATATAATTCTTCGATAAATCGAGTCATGCTACGGTTGGCAGTTTTCGCAACTTACGGCTGATGAGAATTTTTTGTATTTTTCTTTACTGATGTAATGGAGAGAGTGCGCTAACGTCATTTATGTCTGCAAAACGCTGACAGTTTAGTATTGCGGTTATGTGTGACATATGTGAGAGCTTACGCTATTAGTTATAGTGGGTAAGCAGAAAATAAGAAATACATAAATAAAGACTTAGAGAGCGTCTAGCTATCTTTTTTTTATAACTTTTTATGCAGTCAGTTGTAATTGAAATAACAAACCACTGTCAAATTCTAACGTGGCCTACTGTTAGGACACAGACTCTCTCTATGTAAAAGAGAGAGAATTGTAATCGAACACGCGGGACTATATCAGGTTATGACTAGTTCGTGAGAATAATATTATTTGGTTTGCCTAAGGACCAACAATACGGCAAGCCCATAGGGCAAGAAGGCTGTACGGAAACCCTAACATCATGAAGATTAGTAGGTTATACTTATAATATAAGCCAAACTTGTAGGCTTGTATTAAAGTACCGATGTATGCAAATCAATCACTTAATCTCGTGACGATTTACCTTAAAACTAAATCAGGACATTACAGTTCAAGTTACAATCAAGGTAACTAAAGAAGACGACTCCATATTAACGAGCCATAAAAATAGTTTAATCAAAAATGTATCATAAATCCGTTTTATCGAGTTATTTAGTATTTTTCCGGACACTCAAAGGCCACAGCGTCACAGCTGGTTAGACGATGTATAGAATTAAAAAGTATAAACAAACATAATGTATGATATAGAATCGATAAGTGTTATTGCGGTAGTCGGAAAGCGGAAGTTGTGACGGTACGGACAGTAGCCGTACCGGTCTGCACGGGTTATCATGTGAGAATGGTAACGGACCTAATCCACTTGGCTAAATAAAGAGTTCTAAAGTTCAAAGCATAAAGCACAAATTGCGATAGCGACACTTCTCTGTCTCTGTCTTTTATCATTCGGCATGTAAAGCCAGAGGCCCATCGGCGGCATGAAATCTCTGACACCAGACCCCATATTCACAACCCTGCGATTGGATTTCGATTCGGGAACCCGTATGTCTATCTCGCTCGTTTTCGATATGCCAAAAAAGGATAGACATACGACTTGTAGAATCGAAATCCATTCCGAGCGTTTGGGTATACGGGGGCAGGTTAGGCACCTAACCACACGATAAAGAAAAAAGATTTTTGATGATTGTTTTATAGAAAATATGTCCATTTATGTCACACTTTATACTTCAAATAAAAGTTATTATAAAATCGAAAAAGCAGCCCCAGTACATAATTAAAGTTGTGTTTTATCGGAATACCCAACAAGTGGACTAGCCCCTTTATAGTGTGAGTATTACTAATGCGCCCGCGCAGGCTTCCCGCTATGTGACGTACGTGCTACACTGCCCATTCATGGAGCGTACAGGCTTTTTATTACGTGATATAAGCTACTGGTTCTCTACCACTTTTTAGATTTTATAATTTAATGTTTCTATAGAATAAATTGAGGGAAAAGTGAAATGAAAAGTTAGAAAAACTAATTACCAGATGTTTCTAGACAAAGTCACTTATGAAACGTATTTTTTGTTCTAACGGAGTCTAAATTGGGTTGTACTATTCTAATAATTTTGATACTTGCCTCGTAGTTCCAATTTGCCCTATTCTCCTCATTCAACTGCACGTCAGCATGTGTGCTAGGTCGCGGTCATTCTGACATAATTATATTAAAAAATGATAATTATTGTCACGCATTTAAATAAATTAGTATTAAAAAATTATCAGTCGCATAATGACGCAACTGACTTAAATTATAAAAAAATGACATCAAAATCTGATCACATTGATGATTTATTTTGAATAAAATACAAATTATTTGTCACTTAATGTCAGATATATTGATAAATGACGTCAATAATTATGCTAAATATGTTAAGTTTTTTTTAAGAATTCCTATGTTTATATCCTCCCAATGTTTGGGTGATATTCGATCCTTAAGTAAGTGCTTTACAAATATGTCGATAGTATGTCCTTAAAAGTAGGTATTTGTCAGTGTTAACCTAGTTTCAAAATGCATGACAAGAACGTTTAGCTTTTATGATTACTTAACGTGAATAATCATACTAATAATACCCCGCTTGACCGGAAAAGCGAGAAATGTAATGTTACAAAAATGTGGATACATAATGGGAATAATTAAACGCACAGCTGCTATTCTGCGATTGTCGGTAAACAGTAAATAATATACACTTTTGATTTAGATAATTCAATATTAGTTTAGTTAACGTTTATAGCAATTACGTACGTACAATACATAAATGGACCTAGAGAAACTCTGGAAAAATGGACATAAAAAAATCTGAAAACCTATTATGGACTAGCTTATAGCGCCTTCGCTCGCGTGAGGTTGGTTAATTGTCCCAAGGGATTGTATAACCGGGATAAAAAATATCCTATATGTCAATCCAGGTTATAAATTGTTTGGGAGCCCATTTTCATCCTAATGTGTTCAGAAGTTTTTGTGTCAAAGACTAACAAACATCCATCCATCCATCTATCCTCACAAACTTTCGCATCTATAATATTAGTAGGATGTAGGATTCAGTAGCGAAGGGTAATTTTTTGTAAGAGGTAAGCTGGAGTTTATATTATCATTAATGTATTTATGTTATTTGTCTAAAGAATACTGAATGTGCCATTTTTCAAACGGAAGCCGGTAGGAATCGAGTTGTACTGAACCTTCGCCACTGGTACGATATAATATACGGCTGCACAGCAGTTCTTCTCATTCATAGAAGAGATTATTAGTGTATATTTATTTGTCAATAGATACTATATATAGGTACTTTACTCACCATAGAAATACAATCTGCTTAACAATAACAATCCACCTTGATATTGATAAATTCCTTTCAAACATTGTTTTAATTTGTCACTCATATTGATTTCTTCATGCTGTTATTGTTAACAGAATTTTGACGGAACTTCTATAATCCGACACTTGTAATGTCCACGCAATAAAACAATCGAATTTCTTGATCAATGAGATTGTATTTCAGTGATCAGTGAGCTTAGAATTATTTTAGTTTTACTATAGATATTGCACATACGGAGGTAGGTACTACACAGACTAGGATTGGATTCCAAGTATGATTATCTCTTGTACCTGAAGCAGTACGGTGATTTTCGCTAAAATTATATTTGACCTGTGGGCCAAAATAGCCCCTTCAAGAGCCCTGATACATCTAGAAGGCGTCGAGGCAGACCTCGTAGAAGATAGCGGGACGAGTTGAACAAAACTAACGACCAATGGTCCACAGTGGCCCGGGGCCGGCATGCAGTCTTGACAGTGATAACGACAAAATCGCTAACTTTCGATCGCTGATTACTACCGAATAAATTCGGTTCCAATAATTATGCTTACGAGAAACGCATCTAGGATGTAGAGACTTTCATTACTGGTAAGCACCATTATTGCAACCGAATTTATTCGTTAGTAATCAGCGATCGAAAGTTAGCGATTTTATCGTTACTCTGTCGACATTGCCAGCCCAGGGCCGGCAGTCTCGACAGAGATAACGACAGAATCGCTAACTTTCAATCGCTGATTACTAACGAATAAATTCGGTTGCAATAATTATGCTTACGAGAAACGCATCTAGGATGTAGAGACTTTAATTACTCGCTAGCATCATTATTGCAACCGAATTTATTCGTTAGTAATCAGCGATTGAAAGTTAGCGATTCTGTCGTTATCTCTGTCGAGACTGCCGGGCCTGGGCCGGCAGTCTCGACAGAGATAACGACAAAATCGTTAACATTCGTTTGCTAATTACTAACGAATAAATTCGGTTGCAATAATTACGCTTACGATAATCGCGTCTAGGATGTAGAGACTTTCGTTATTCGCAAGCATCATTATTGCAACCGAATTAATTCGTTAGTAATCAGCAATCGAAAGTTAGCGATTTTGTCGTTATCTCTGTCGAGACTGCCGGCCCTGGATCGAAATAACCCAGCAATGGGATAATGCAGGCTAACAGTCTCAGTATCAGTACTTTTTAGTGCATTCCAGCATGCAACCAGAAAATATAGAAAATGACAATTGGTTTTAAAGCGATTCATAGTGATGTTTTTGTACATTTTTGTCTATTTGAGATGAGAGATAGAATGGCTATGGCTTGAGGCTCTCAGTCTCTTATAAAGTAACATCTAATACAAATCCATCGTCAAAAGAAGCACCATGTCTTGACCATTGCGAAATTGACTTAACAGTTTCTGAGATTACAAGAAGCACCAACGGACACAGACAAGATCTCATTTTCATTTACTTTTATCATGCAGTACAACACTAATTAGCTACAATTACCGACATACGCAATCATAGAATAAAAAAAAACATATCCGTATGTAATAGAATAAATACAGAGAAATACGAGAATGTAAGGAATCTGTTCGTTTGGTCTACCACAGTTGGGTTAGTAGTGTGACGGAATGCGGAACTTTAGGTGGACCTAATATATATTCGTGGATTATTCAGTGCGGGCCTAGAGCTGTGTGGTCATACTTAAGTGATGGTTACAACTGTGAGCTTGGACTAGGTGTCGATTGACAAATCGTTTGGGAAATTGTAATTACGACTAGTTTGTGTTTTGCGCCAACCACGTTGTAGTCTCCTGGGATAAATCCTGGGATAAATAGGGCGTGAGCTTTCCTGTAAACTGATGCTGACTTTAGGTTACTAAGGAAAAATTCCTGATGAATAAAATTTTCTTTTTCGAATTGGTTTTATCCTGTAGTAGTGCCTGTCCGTCTGTATATTGTGTTTGGGTTTTAACAAGCATTTTAACGAGATTGCTTCATGTTTGATACGGAAACCACGTCTCGTCAGCTCTTACGCGCGTCGTGAGAAAAAAAAAGTTGTTAAATCAACGGGAAGCAATATAATTATTTCATTCGTATCCGAGACCATTCGGAAACGTTCATGTAAATAAATATCAATGTACTAATATTGTTTGATGGTTATTAATGGGCTTAACTGGCTTAATGGCGGTATAGCCTAGAGCCTTAATGTCTGGGAATGCATTAATTCCTCGTATCATAATTCAGGTATCTCGAACTAGTGGTGGTCGTTAGGGCACGTCAAGGGGACTTTGATAAATACCTCATTGTTACCACTTCTCCGGTTGTCAATATGAGGATATTAAAGACCATAAATTATAACCAACGAGCAGTTTAAAACAAACGGCTATATTGGACATAAATTAGCGATCAAAATCGTGATTGATTCAACTTTTTTGGTTGAACAAAAAATTTAATCATAAAATAAATAATCGCAGACTAGTCAGTTTGAGTAATACTGGTAAAAAAGTGATACTTCAATTTCAGGTTTCTTTCGGAAAATAGGTTCCACGTCCTTCATTGTACAATGTAGACTTTAATTTAAAAATAAACTTCAAAAGGCACATAATACGTTAAATTGTTCGTTGGAGAGATGCGACCTTCTCAACTCAATACTGCGCTTTCAATATACTCGTGGACAGTTTTATAATCGAATGCAAGTTGTTATAGGTACTAAGGTAGCATAGAAGCTTGGAATAGGCGTGGCTATAATGATGTTGGCATGGACCGCTGGACCGCTGTGACGTAGTGGACAGACCTTGGATATCTAGGTGACACTTGGAGATCGCGATTAGTTTCGCATTCATCGAAGATGTCAACGCAATTTTGTTTTGTTTGTTCATTCAAGTGTACTGAGGTATTATAGTGTTTGGCCTTAGTTTAATTGTTTATGATTTTGCATTATGATTTTGTTGTTTACTTTTCAATCACGGTTCACTGAATTTAAAACTGCTCTGAATCCATACGATACCATCAAAAAACCTGCCTCCGCCCCTTACATAGCGCCAGATAAGAAAAGTAGTGCCATCCTCCTCTTAGCAAAAATACCGTAGGTTTTTATTTGCATTTTAAACAGGCTTCGTTTTACCAGTATTGCATGTACGAATATATACTATGTTGCCTATGCGTTGGAACCTGAATATAAGATAACGATTCAATCAACGACCCTAATTTTAATAAACCGTAGTGTATGTCACTTTTTTGTTAACATTTTGTGTCATGTCTTAGTGAATGGACTATAGTAGCGACTAGGAGCTAAATAAGTGGTTTTAAATTAGCATAAGTGTTTAAAGTAAGTAACTGAGTGGCATACCAGATGCACGGTAACATTTAGAGCCACCAATTGCGGTAGTTTTGCTTGAATTATTTATATTTAACACTTTTAAAAAACCAGTGCACTTTTATTTTTACCGACACGTTCCTTTATGAATGTCATGGATATTTTGAAAAAACGGAAACGACCTCGTTGATTTAATTATTGGCATTCAACAGGATAATTCCGTTGCAAAAATGCATGAAACGGTTTTTTGATTTTTCGAAACAGGACGTCGTATTTGTTCACTTTTCCTTAAAGTTATAGGTAATTGGTAAAAGGCCAAAGAGATTAATGATTTTTTAAGAAATTTGTGTTCAATAAAGGTCACCTCCCACTGCCTCAAAGTAAGAAATTATATTTAATTTTAAACTGGCTTATGTCCGTGACTGCGGTAATCGAGTGGGTTCGGTAATTGTACCACGAGATCATGCTATCGGGATAAATAGTATCCTCTGTGTCAATACAGGCTATAAAGTATCTGTGTGCCAAATTTATCCTGCGTTAGTGGTTTTTGCGTGAAAAGTAACAAACATCCAGGCATCCATACATCACACACACATTTTCACAAACTTTCGCATTTATTATTGTTAGTTTGCTTTAGCAAGAGTCCCATAAGAATGCAAGAAAAGATCTATAGGTACTAGATTTCAGCTATTTATCAAATACGGAAACAAAATTGTTAAAGCAAGCCTGTGGAGAAATGCTCCGCTAATAAAATCTTAAAACACTACCAGCAGTATTTATTGATGTAATAAACATTGTACTCAGCATAACAGCGGTTTAGATGTCGTAAATCACGATACACAATATTCAGTTTTGCCCTATATAGAGCTTAATAGGTATGACCTTAGACAACATATTACTTTGATACGAATCGATAATGGTCCGTAAATGTTTATTGCTGGACATAGGGCCTTCTTTATTGATCGTTAGAACAACTGATCATAAGCAATAATGGCGTAAGTACAGACGAGAAATATCTCGTCTCGTAAACTGCTGCTGGGCATTTATTAGTTTACTTTCACTTCAAGTACCGAAGTTCATCACGGCTGTAATCCCAGAATTGTTAGGCAAAGGTGAAAATTACTGGTCCACTGAAATTTCATCAGTTATGTTTAAGTACCATGTTATAGAGGGCCAAGGTCATAAAATACCCGGGCAAAAATCCAGTCTCCATGGCTGCTCCACAACACTTAGCCTGATCTGTGTATCGAATCCAAGACTTCGTGGTCAGTAGCTGCACTTGCTACCACTACATCAACGAAGCAGCTACCGAAGTTAGACAGCAATAGTCGCACGCTAATAGAAGCATTAGAAACAATAATAGGACCAGTTTCTTAGAATTCGATTAAGTTATTGGCCGTCCGGGTTCTGGAAATTTGAAACAGCTAGGGCGGATATTAACAGGATTTACCAACATCTAGCAAGGTCCTTATTACCTTTAAAGGAATCTTGTAGTGTCAGATGTGGGCTTCCTGTCTATCGAGGTTTCTTGCGACGGATAATACAATATGAATAGTAATTAATTAGGAGACTTTGCACTATAGTGCCTTAAATACTTGCAAAAATCATGAGATAACCTCAGATAAAACATGAATCAGATGTGTATCAATAATTATCATAAAATAATAGGTGAAACTGGACGCGTGATGTTCAACATTTTTATATTGCATGACCCTGTAGAATATCCGGTATTCGTGATAAAAATCATCTGTTGTGCTAACCTAAACTCCGATAATAATCTTAACACCGAATCATCTTCGCATTTATAAATCATAATTACCAATTACATGATTATTAAATTAATAAACTGTTTAATTCAGAAGATTTGTGTTCGTGAATTATGGTCCATGATTCATGAGAAATGAGGATGTTATCGGCTAGACTGTTTTCGATTTTATTATTTATTATCTGCGATTTATTGGGCATTTTAAGGTCTATTGTTTTCTCTGTTTCAAGGTCTGCTTTACGTAGATGGCGATGAACTTTAATTGCAGCATTATAACATTGCGTTACAGCGCCCAATATATTTGCAATTGTTTCGTATGTTGATGAAACGAATCTCTGCGAACTGTTTTAAGATAATAATATGAACCATATGATAATAATAGAATAATATGTGGTTGGTAGAGTAACTGAAATTAGAAAATATGTCAAGTATTTAAGGTCATGTCAATACAAAATGCTGGTCAGCATTTTTGTAGGAGTTACATGGTTCTATGGTTTCGAACCCTAAGTAACTTTTCATTAATAGAAGTAGTGTCCTCGCAAGGATCATTGGCCCAACATTCCTCAAATGCAACCAATTATTTAAATGTAGTTCGAATTCCAAAGTCTCCTAGATAGACAAAGCAGAAGACCTAGACGAAGTGACATTCTACCGATAACGATGCTGAAAAAGTAAAAATTGCTTTGTTTATGGTTTGACATAATATAAGCTATCGAAAAGCATATTATGTCAAACCTGTAGACAGTCGTTGAAGCGATGTGGAAAACGATTTTCATTTGTCGAGGCCCTAAGTTCGTTTTGTCGTGTTTTCCTATACTCGTAACCATGACAACCGGACCAGAAACCTGATCATCTTCAAAGTGAGAGGCTAATGTGCCAGTTATAAATCCTTTAACTCCATACAGTAGTCAAGATGGATTACATTCGTGAGTATTATTTATGTGCTAAGATCCGAAGCATATCCGTTATTCAGCATTTAAAATGAGTTATTAGAACAACTTGGATTCAATTTTGTTGGTAAAGCCGTAAACATAGCATTATCTACAAAATTGAATAAGTATGGATAATTGAAGTACTTCCTTTGGTCACTGAACCAAAGTGACCTTATGGGAAGATCTCAAGATCTTCAGATCTCCAGATTCTTGATCGTTAAATTGTCAACGGCAATAAATCTTATAGTTTTTTTGACTTCAATTTAAATGAGTCTTTATGGTCAGGCAGATAAGAATGGGAGGTTTTCTTTTACCATAAAACAAACAGAAAGCTTTGTTGGGATTTCTGTATGGGATTGTCAGTTCTGTAGCCTGGGATTGCGGCTGGTTGGTAATGATAGTTGATGAAACCTGGTGAAATTTGGGTGTAGTGTAGTACACCACCGCCAAATCCGGGGAAATCAAGGTTGATGTTGTAATTCTAAGAACCCGTACAAAAAATGTATGCCATTTTTAGTGTTATGATCATTAAAAAAACCGGCCAAGAGCGTGTCGGGCCACGCTCACTGTAGGGTTCCGTAGCTTCCCAGACCATTAAAAATACCAACATTTTTCGTCAGCAAAAATAACTTTGTTTTTCATAGTATTTGTATGAAAAACAAAGTTATCATTTGCGTTTTTTTGAAAAAGTGCTATATAACTCAAAAACTATTCAACTCATCAAGTTGAAAATAATTTTCCTAGAAAGTTCATATAAAGGTCTACTTCTGTGATTTTTTTCATATTTTTTAAACTTATGGTTCAAAAGTTAGAGGGGGGGGGGACACATTGTTTTTGACTTTCGGAGCGATTATTTCCTAAAATATTAATATTATCAAAAAATGATTTTAGAAAACCCCTATTCATTTTTAAATACCTATCCAACAATATATCACACGTCAGGGTCAAAATTAAAAAAAAAATCGCTCCCCACTTTACGTCTGGGGGAGGTACCCTAATAAAAATGTTTTTTAAAATTTTTATTTTTGCACTTTGTCGACATGATTGATATACATATTGGTACCAAATTTCAGCTTTCTGGTGCTAACGGTCACTGAGATTATCCGCGGACAGACAGACAGACAGACAGACAGACAGACAGACAGACATGGCGAAACTATAAGGGTTCCGTTTTTTGCCATTTGGCTACGGAACCCTAAAAACGTCTTGCTTTACATCATACATCAAGCGTAGGAACTACGACTCAAACCAGCTAATCTAGCTGACCCAATAAAGAAGAAATGCAGACGTCTATTACCAATTACATCGTACATTTATCTTTAGCCAAGCATACCCAACGAATTTTAAACACGTTGCGTCGTATAACAATCGTCAGCTGCCTGTTCCGAAATCTCTTGTGCAATATAAATGTAACTGTTCCATAATAAGCTACATATAGTATTATTTCATAGACCTGATATAGTAATTTTACTGTCGATTGCTTCTTGTAGTGTGCTCGTAATAAAACGTGTGGAACTGTTGTTCTTCAGTGGGTTAGGCGGTCAGTTTATTTATTCAGGCTGGTTTTAAAGACGGGTGTAAATAAGGACTAATTACTTAATATCGTTACTATTATTTCTTTTTATTTTCATAGCCCAATTGATCATCATCGTCATATCAGCCAAAAAGACGTCCACTGCCTGACGTAGGTCTTCCGCAATTGACAAGTCCTGTGCGCCCGTAAGAAAGACCACATCCAATTAAAAGTGACAATATGATATCGCAGAAGTTATAAAAATTCATTATGATTTGTCATTTACATTATGTATTTTATCAAGAGATGACTCAAGAACGCCTTGGTAACAAAACCTATCTATTCATCTACCCTCTAATGTCCCACTTCTGGGTAAAAGCCTCCGTCTTCCTTTTCGGCACTCGTCTGCCTCTGCTTTCGGGAGGAGTCAATTTCATCTTTCCTCTTTCGTCTTGGTCAGTCGCCATGGCGCCTAGTATTGAATAACTCTAATAATCGGTGGTTCCTTTAGCCCACAATAAACAAACAAGAAGTAGGTAAATGTGAGAGACATTTTTAAAGGTGTTCTAAAAATAATGTGTACCTATCTGTGTTTTATTTTTTCTTCTTTTAACAATATTGTTCTACGGCTGGAAAACTTTTTCTTCTGCTGCGGTTTTCTCCGACCAGTCTCGCCAAACGCTATCAATTTCTCATAGTACGGAAATTCCTAAAAGTAGCCCAAGATCGGGCCATTAGAGGAATAATGCTAAATATGGACTTACAACAGTGTCTCGACACAATGGCCGGTCGGTTGCGTCACAGTGTCGCAAGCGCAGCTCGGTGCGTTCACACTTGATTCGGTTTCGTCGCACGCATGCGCCTGATTTGTGAATTGTACGTACATACTTGAAGCTTAGGCACTGGGTACACTGTTGACATTGATTCTTCTAGACAGGTCTGTAATGTGAAGAAATTACGACCGATGTGCGTGTGTGACTAGATATATGAAGGTGGTTGAAGAAAAGGGAGTATGTGAGGTTCACAGGATGGATGTTTTGGGTGCTTCGGTAGTTTCTGCCACAGTTCATGATAAAAAGGCGTTAGTTTATGTATCTTAGGTCTTTAATTTTGTCATAATATTGGCGTTTATGGTTTATAAAAGTAAGTAAGTAAGTTTGAAAAAGACCAAGACTGGAAAAACTGAGATCCATAGATTCTTTTAGATAACGTCATCTTTTGAATGTTGATTATCATCATCACCATTTTAGTCAAAACACATCCACTGCTGGACAAAGACCTGCCCCAAGTTTAGCCACAACGTCCGGAATTGTTTAAATTGTGACTACACAGTATGTCAGAGCATAAGGCTCAGGGAATCTCAGTGAAGGACTTTGATTGTTAAACAAGTTAACTGAGGTAAACAATCTGTCTCCATGTTTGTGCCAAATGATCTGAATAACTTAGATAAGCCGACTTAAGCCAAAAGATTTAAACCATGTACATCTATTTTCACTTACGCCTTAATTAATGCCTAAATATTTTTGACCCTTCTTTTTCTTCAATCCAACAAAGCATTAATTTCGGTGACCTCTAGAATTAGGTACTATAAAACAGCATTATTCTCTTGGCCCACAAAATGATGCGTAGTCTATGTTATGAAATGTTGCACCACTATAAATTAATTTACAGATCATTTTTCAACTCGACTTGTAGAGTATCTTTTTAACATATCATAATTAATTTCCTACATATAACTTGCTTGAGGCATGTGTTAAAGTCATTAAACGAATTTGATATCGATTTACCTTTCACGTAAATATTATACTTATCACTTTTGAACAAGATTCAGTTTGACTTGGCTGCTTAGCTTTTCATATGTGCAGTGTACTTAATATGCACACAAAGAATTTAATATATTCCAAGAATGTAATGTAAAGGTATTTTAGTCAGTCAATTAACAACGCTGATTAACCTTGCTTTAATTTCTGACATGAGAAATTAGTCTGCGTTTACTAATAGTTGGAGTATACCTTTTAGAGTTTATTTATTAGTGTTAAAATGTAGATTTATTTCATTATCTTTTTTTTTTTTTTAATAAACAGGATGGAACTGGGTTGCCTTCTATTTTCTAATATTTATAAATAGATTAATGTTTTGACAATGAATGCTTGTGATTGATGCATAAAATACCGCCAAAAAGATATTGAAATGTCAATCTAAAAAAAAAACGTATATTTTTAGACTGAATGACTGAGACTGAGTTTAATTTGCATTTGATCTTGGCCTTTACCCAAAAAGCTTTGATAATTCTTGGTAAATCCAGATACACGCAGTTCTATTAGTTGTTATGCATAAACTTGTAGTAATATTATTATTGAAAAATACAGGCTGGAGACGTACGTCGCATCGTTTTTTTTACTATGGAATCAGTATATAATGGTTCTCCACCTCTTAGTTTGATGCATGGTAAAAGGTATGTTATGGTATGGCTTCCATTGGGACACAAATGAATAAACCCATAGGAAGAAAGACTACCGAACACTAGCTAAACCAAAGCCTAACTCAAATCGATTCACCACCCAATTTGACTCTCAAATCGGACAGTCCGATTCGATTATTTTCCGAAATTATACCGAGTTGGTTGACTAAGAGAATGTTATTCAAATCACATGATCGCCCGCGGTCTGTACTCGCTACACGTAGACTTTAGTAAAGGACCTTGTTGATTCTGGTGCAATTTTATGATGAGAATCAGAATAGAACAGAATTAGGCAATTTCTGACGAATGGAGAATATGGAGCGCTAGGAGCTAAGGAAAGACGGTTGAACAACGACATAATAGCTCTTCAAGGCTAAATTGTCATTAAATAAGGAACAATCGTGTAAAAGGAAAGAGGTTTGTGCTTTGGGAGAAAACGGATAGAAAAGACTGGCTGGAATGATCAAGAAATAAATAATTATACGAAATATTTTTCATACATATTCTAAATTTAAAATTGGTAATGAATCTTTCCGGCCAGTATTCTGTTGCTGGCAAGAATTTGAGTGTACAATTAATACTATTTGGTTCAAATTGATCGATGGACGATGAAAACTGACCAACGTGGACCATTGTGTACACGCAGACCATTATTTAATAACATGTTGACCTCAACAAACAAAAGGTTATTTTTAGAAACTCTGTGTTACAGTTTCTTCACATTTGCGTAATTTAATATCACTTGTCTCGATATTATAAATTATTACGACAGGTATCAATATAATAGCGAAAAGGCAGCCACGGCGGTTGTTAGAGAGCCTTTTTGTTGTTATTTGAATAAGTTGTGTTATTGGATTGAGTAATCAATTTATTAGTTTACAGTAGTAGGAAGGTAGAAACCAATCAGGAAGAGTTGTTAGCGAGACTTCGGACAGATTTATGGTACTATGTAGACAACCATTGGATACAGAATAACTATTAGGTAATCTGAGCTAATTATGGAGAGAGGTGTGAGAGATTTATTTAAACAATTCTAGAATACATAAAGATTTGCTGTAAGAAGACAGGCATATCAGTAAACTTTCTAGCGATTAGATTCTGGCAGATTTATGATGGATCACAGTCGGAAAGAATACATATTTACTAGAAAAGGTTAAGTTCTATAGACTAAAGAATCACAATTTATCACAGAAAGCTTGATTATTTCTCTTGGGAGAGTTCAAAATAAATGTCAGTGTTAGACTCTTAAACACTCGAATAAAAGAAAAATTGTAATAGACCTCTAAAGAAATAATTGAAGAGAAAATGTCAGCTAATTGGTGAATTTAATCTCGGTTTTTTAATTTAAACTCAAGCCACATGAAGTTGAATAACTTATAAACGAAAACAATTTGTTTCTAGATTTGCGTTAACTATGAATAATCATTAAGCCATAACTTTAACTTTAGATTCGTAGAAAATACGCATACCCAATTATACGTAGAACATTGTGCTTGGTATATGTAGTTAGCATCGCATTTAATTGCATTATTTTAAGGACTTCATTCTAAATTAATCATAATTTCAGTATTCCAAATGAAGCTTGGTTGACTATTCAGTTAATCTGTATCAAGGTGCACAAGATACATCAGAATATCACAATGGTGTAAGGTAGTTTTTTCAAGAAACTGTACCCAACAGACAGACTGTTGAGGACAGAGGAATAAAAAAATAAATAAAACTTAAAAAAAAAACGTGGTAATAAAACTTACGAAACTAGTGCACTCTTTCCTGTCTGGAAGTGAACAGACACGAAAGAATGCACTAGTCTCGTAAGTTTTATAACCGCGTTTAGATAGATTGTTGAACTGTAGACATCCTTGCCCGAAACCAGCGATTGTAATAATAGTTGTGATAGTTAATAATAGTTGTACTAGTTTAAGTTCTGTGGATTTACTGACAATAAATCTTGTAGTAGTGTTCGTGTGTTTTTTCATTGCTACCTGAGTAGTCCTCTGTCTTCAACACAGACTCACTCACTTTTACACAGAAAACTCCTAAATAACACACAGAAATTCCAAGGAAAAAATCAAACAGTTTAATCTAATTTCAACAAATCTACTCATTAAATACGATCCATCACTCGTATTTCCATTCACATTATTAATCGTTTAATTATAGAGTACTATCGGAAACTTTGTGCTATCGAAACTTGCACCCTGTCAGTTTTGCAACGACCAGTCTCACCGCAGTCTCACCCACTCTTAGCAATTTGCTTGTAATCGGAAAATCACATTATACCTGTCAAATGAGAATTTGCGTAAATTAAATAGAAGTCTCGTCGTGCTTATCTCAGCGATGATAAATAAATACAGAAATATGACAAAATTATAATTTGTCTAACCTTCCCAAATAACTTTGTCATTGTTTTAGGACTAACCAGATGAGAGCTAGCTTAGAGTTTGTATAAAGAATAAGTATTTGCTGCCATTTCACATTTAAAACCGACAATTAACCCGCTTGTTCGGATGTGTAAAATTGGTCACCCACCTAAGCAATTATCACACAAAACAATTGTGCTGTTCTGTTAATCTACTTGACTGTTTCAACTAATATCTACACTCTTACCAAAGTGTCCATAATTTGAATATTGGTATATTCTCACAAATTATCCTACCATAATAAAGACAGGCAAACACTAGAACAATTCTGACACCTGACGATGATAAGTCTTTCACCACTCTTGAAGTAGATGCAGTAGACCCTAAAAGCCTTTCTAAAAGCCGTTGTATAACACAATCTGTATAGTTTTATCGCGAACAGTTTCATCAATTGAACACTCTACTAAACTTCCTAGGCAACGTAAACCCGCTTCATTACTTCACATAACCAAGTTAGAATATTTAAAGTGTTGTATGGCTCTTTACTCCATTTAGTTTATTTATTACTAGTACTTATTTCATAATGAATAATTATTGTGCAATAAACCGTATTTGGAAAGCGATTCGTTGATTGGAGCCCGATTGTTTTGGATATGCGATGGGCTAATCGGGAACCTGTTTCTGTTTAAGTGCAATTTTATCTAATTGGCAGTGATTGATGGATACTAAAACAGTGGTAATATAATGCTAATTGAACCTGTGAATACTTCAGAAGATGGTATAGAATGATACTCACTTTAGATAAGTTACAATTGGAAAATCGTTAAAATTACGTCTTATTTAAATACTCGTAGTAACGTTAAACTGGGTTAAGTATGGGAAATTAAACGACAAACAAAACGCAATTTATAATTCGTTTTTTTTGTTCAAAATCTGCCTTGACACCCATCGCTGTGACCATAAACAAAACAACAGTTTTTTTTTAAACAATAACCATAGCTATTATTACGACACCTCCAAAGGGTTTTGACTTACTACAGTTTTGCAAGCAAAGTGTAGGTATCGAAGTTATTACCATATTCGATTCGGAAAGCATTTATAACGTGTCCTTTAATGGGAGCAGGTTCTGTATGTTGCGTAGGGCCGTACAGACGGGCGGGTGGCCAGACTAGTTGCGAAAGATAGTCCAGTAGCAGATAAATTGTTTCTAAATGCGGAAGCAATCAGTTTATAAGTACTTACTTTATTTATTCTTGTTATGTTGTTTTAATTAAGCTGGCCATTGTTTGCGAAAGCTTTTCCAACATTTCTTTTGGTAGTAGTTTGGAATCTTAACATCAAAATCGAGTTAGGTAAATCGTACGCTTCATTCACACTTTGCAGTGTTTATTCTTAATTATTTCTAGATAATAGTGCGGATTAAAGGTGTCTTAAACTGTACCATTTCTAAATAAAAGATCAAACATTACTATACTCGGTTATTATCATTAGTATCATTATCATTATTATCATTAGTATACTCGATTTTTCGTTGAACGTCAAGTCATTTTATCTTTTTGACCGCCATTGTCTGTCACATTTACGTGACAAGCAAGCGCGTGCCCTGTACGACAAAAGACACAAATATGTGACAAAATGGCAGGTAAAATTGTGGCTTGTGGCTTTGTACGTTTATGGTCTTTCGGCCAAAAGGTTAAAGAAAGATAAAAATAAACATCTCTGGGCATTACACACAGCGCCATCTACTGCCACACTAAACAACGAGGCTTGTATTGTGGACACCAGATAGTATTATTAGTATAAATAACAACTATCTAGTCATAGATAACTTTTGTTTGTTAATACATAGGTACTTATTAAACATATAAAAATCCATGAAAGAAAAAGGATAATACAAAAAAAGAACATCTGTATTACCGCAATCGAAAGTAAAATTAAAACTAAAGTCGTTTACTCCGCCGGTCTACACACGCAAACACGTGTGCATATATCAGCTGAGTGCCGACTTGCGAGACAGGGTTCACGCACGCCCAACCCACGTCCCCGTCTGAGGTCACATATCAAGATCACATACCTGTTCGAATCTGTTCTAAACCAGTTCGAGTCCGTATGAATGTATGCATTGCTTACGTCACTACGTTTCCGTATACTGTATTCTACCTTCCTACTATCGCAATTGTGAATTGATAAAAGCCGGTTGTGTACGTATTGTATTGTTTATATGAATATGAAGTATTGGTTGGCTGAAAATTGTTTTAGAAAGTTGAAGTTGGAATTGGTAGAAAGATTCTTGTCCCATTTTTTTCAACTTTTCTGTTTTTTCTGGATTAGGGGCCTGAATAGCCGAAAGCGAAACCTGTTTTAACTAAGATTTTGAGTGTGCCTACATAATTAAATTATAGGAAGCTGATTTTAACAAAGTTGTAGAAGATTCTGATGGCGATGATTGCACGGATGACATAAAAGGCAGGACTTTGCATACCTACATAATAGGCTTGTTAACTGAAAAAATCTAATCAGTCCGTCACTTAGATTATCAAAAAATATTTGGCCCGTATTTTTTCTTTTGTCACATAAACCAAAATTGACGAAGATACGACGCTTTTAAAATTCCCAATACGTCACTGTTTTTTATCATTCTTAGCGAGTTCTGACGTCACGAGCCCCCACTCTCGAGTTTTGATGCGTTTTATCTTTGTCAATATTCGTTGATTTACAAAAACAAAAAATACGTGTCCATTATTTTCCAATACTCTAACTGCCGGACTAAATAGATTTGCAATTTATTGATGGTGGAAACTAGCCTATTCACATAGGACGATCTTACATTGGCCATAATGATAGAGCGTTATACTGATTTACCAAAAGATAATTATGCATATTTTAAGTAACTAAATTGTAACATTCGTATCGATTAAAAGGCTCTTTGTTCTTATGATAAATATGTTACGAGTCATATGTTGTGTGAAATATTTTGTATCTCCGCGAGATACTGATCTGATTTGTGAGATATATTTGATTCTATTTTGATTTATGTTTTTGCTCGTTCGATATGTCGTTTCCTTCATGTATCATTTATATGTACCTAAGATTACGATCTGGATCAAAAAGTTTGTAGTTCAAATTAGAATTAAATATCACTGTATTCGCAATTATTGTACTTTTTGCTGGTTTAATTTACAATCAAATCGTGGTTCACGGTGTGAATTTTTTGAGTTCGTTTTGGTCTTCTTTAATTATCTACCAACATAGCTAGGTACTGATTCATAGGATGTTTGAAATGCTATAATTATGTTTCTTTACTGAGTGGGTCTTACATACATTTTAAAAGCATTTTGACAGCAAAATCTAGTTCAGAAGAGTTGGAGAACAAAAAAATGGTTCATAAAACGGATGTCCTTGTTAAGTATTTTTAAGACTTAGTTCATTGACCCATAGTAGTTATTTAAAGCAGAGATAAGGAGTTTTAACAATTTTTGTAAATAGAAAAATTAGACATAGTATATCATTTTCTTTGTAAGCTTCTTAAAAATCAATTTCGTTACTGTTTATAACGTGACCTTTTAAAAACCCTAAAGTTTCAATAATTTTTCCATGTTACATGACGTTTAAAAATATCTCAGTAATTATAATAAAAAATGACCATTGTTGAGCAGTAAATCGGATAATGGTCAAAAAACCCATGACATTAAATGGCACGCGTTCTATTATATGCATGGTTTTTGCGTGTATAAAGTTTTTGTACTCATTAGGTAGGTATTTATTGTAGAGTATGAAAGGAAAACCACCTACAAATTATCTGTGGTTTATGTACAGTTGGAATTTCTCTATAATATTTCCAATTAATACTAAATAATAAACTAAATTAATTAAAGACTATCGTTGTCCTCCTTTAGTATGCAAAGGCATACTAAAGGAGGACAACAGCTATAGCCCTTCGTCTGTGAAGCCCAACCGAATTGGTCTGACGCCATTGTTTAACTTTTGTGTCTACTTCGTTATTAGATGAGGGTATACAAGTCACCGTAAAATTGATAATGAGATCGTCTGTTCACCTGGTCAGTTGTCTTCCCACATTCCTACGTCCCATCTTTGATCTCCACTTCAGCACTTTCTTTCCTCATCTTCCATCCACTTTACGGCACATATATGTCACCGTAAAATTGTCAAACACGTTAGATTGTAATCTCTCTAGCGAGGTTGTAAACTCTCGAAATATTGTCAAGTGAACATACGGAAGTATCTCTGCCCCCAAAATCGGGACTTGGGGCACCGCCACGTTAGGTTATTTAGGTTCCTTTAAAACCCTGCACTCGGAAATAGAGGCCCCGCGTAGCGGGGCTCCGTCGACTACCTACGCTATTATAGGGGAATATACCTAATATAGGGGAATATAAAGTGTTTTAAGGTTAGGTTATATTAATCGGTATTTCTCAGGAATGGTACATTATCTTTTCAAGAGAGTGGTACCATTGGGCAAGGCCCCTCCTTCCCTCCACACCGCGTAAGTTGACTACGTTGATGCGTTTTATTGTAAGCAGTAAGTATGTTCGTTTGACAATATTTCGAGAGTTTACAATCTCTAGTTAAGTAACGGGTTTAACAATTTTACGGTGACATATATACCAAGCTTTACTTACCGGTAGGATAGACCATTATAACATTTATGGAACTAAAAATGACTGTTGGAACTTTGAAACATTGCACCTCACGGAACACAAAATCAGAAATATTTTTTTCATCCCTCCATCTCGGAAAGAGTATTTTTGCTCTTCGATATCTGAGTGCAAAAGCCGTTTTTATCGTCTTGAGGGTAAAGTAAATTTGAATTTAGAACATCGTGTGCACTAAGCATGTGAATTCAAAACATCATTAAACCTATTTACTTCTACCTCTATGGTGCCGAATTTATCATACATTTTTTTTTAATTTGTTAAGAAGTCAGACTCGGAACCTTCTTGGTGTACTTTTTTTAATATGTTTTGCGCGCGCCATTTTCTTTTCACGTCATATTGTTAACACCTTAGCATAAGAACAAGGAATCTAACTTGAAAACAAGTGAAAAACCTAAAATGACCACTCATTATCTAGCGACGAGGAAGTTTATTTGACGCCAAGAGCATTAACTGAATTTGTTAATAATGCGCAATTTTTTTTTGAGTTTATTCATTTCCTCGCTGAGGTGGGATGAAAAGTTACGTGTTGCACTCGAGTGCAAAGATTTTTCACCTCGTGCTCTTTTGATTCCCTCGCTAACCTCAAGATTCTAAGTTTTGAATCACTCGCTGCGCTCGGTCATCAAAATTGAGCACGCGTTTAAAAAACACCTTTGCACTCTTTTATAACAAATAACTATTATTATTGTTATTTAACTGAAGCCTATGGTCGTAGATAAAACAAGGCAAAGACATGGCATAGTCAGCCTGTCATGTTCCCAGGCAGTGATGGAACACATGTCTCCTTTCTGTATTTTTTTCTGTTCTATGACAAGACAAGGAAGCATCCTTGTCTTAACTGTTTCGTCTGTTAAAGAAGAATAACGCTAATTTCATATGTATTAAAGTGGTTTTCTTTTTGTCCCCAGGCCCTAGTCGTGTGCGCATGCATAGCGCTGACGTCGGCTCAGTTCGGGCATTACGATGTCGACTTTTCCGACTTCGGCACTAGCTTTGGCGCCCCGAGTTATAACAACTTCGCGGCTGCAGCGAGAGACCCCAGGGCTAACCCCGGTAAGGGATTCCAAGGTTTTTTCTGTTTTTTTTTTTTATTATTGCATGCCTGCTTGGTACCCATTGGTTGATAAGTAAGTAATTTGGAAATCAATCATTCAGTTCATCCTGTCGCAGAAAACTGCAGGCTGACAGAAGCCGCTCCCAAGTTGCCCTTTTCCTTTGTTTCTGTGGGGATTTCGGTATGTTTACCCTACTTCTGGGGAGATCTGAGGGTTCAGTGGAACTCCTATATGCTAAAACCTAACGGTTCCTAGCTACTACTATAAGTCGGGGGCTTTGGAGATTCTCGTACGATTTTCATGAAACCCTGACTGTGCATGTCTTATCCTAGGATTGGAACTGATTTTCAAAAAGGGGGCTTTTTCATGCATGACAACTTGAATATTTGCACTACAAGTTTAAATTAAGGATAGCCTGTATAAAATGCATGCACCACAAGCATGTTGTTTCTAAGTAACTGTGCTTTGGCACTAATTATAATACCTACTACTAAATCCAACGCGATTGTTACTATGTTCTGTCTATTCGTGTAAATGCAAATCGAATAGAATATGTACTTTTGTTTTGCATGTTATTTGCTTTGTAGATGCATGTTGTAGTATTATTTTGCCATAAGAATTATGTATATAGACTTTACCTATTCGATATTTCCGCATCGGTTTAAAAAAAGTTTACAATGCTGTGAAAAAAAAGAAAAAAAAAGAAAGAAACATATTTATTTGGCTTATGCCGCAAGTGCACACAACTTAACAAAAAATAGGAATATAATAAAATTAAAATTAAAAATAAGATAAAAAACTAAAAACTAAACATTAAAAGGTAACTAGAGAAACTTAAACTGTACAGAAAACAAAAGAGATAATATTGTGTGTCTCACGGCTGCGCCAAAAAGGCCCAGTTCAGCAAACTGCCGAGCAGCTAGTGCCCGACGCTGGTTTTCAACTGGACCTGATGTAGGTACCTAATTTCACGGACATAAAACAGTTGACTCAAACCATCTCTGGTTGAGAGGTCTAGGCAGGGAAAAACAATGTCATGCCTCAAAAAAAAACTTCTAAGTAATGCGACACTAAAAACATCCATGAACAACAATGTCATACCCAGCTATAGTTTTCAATGACGCACATTATAAAATAAGACAAACATTAATTATTCCCAAGCCATGTAAATAACCTCAAAGCAATTAAAAATGTCAACTGTTTTGGGTATTAAAAACAATGTCAAACAGTTTAAAGTTTCATTGTACACTTGACGACATATAAACCTATTCAATACCTGTATAATCTGACCTTACATTGTACAGACATCCGTACAATAACGGACCAGCTTAAACTGGAACTGTATAACTTGTTATGTCATACTGTGTTCATTAAGACACGAACTCGCCTCTCAAGGTCATGAGAAGAACATTGTTGTTTCACTAGTCCGATGGTTATCTTGAAGTTGCAAAACATTAAACGTTAGCCCATGCTGTCTACGGCTGCTGCACACGTTTTTGGGATTGAAAAATGGTTTCTTCCTTGTCAATAATGCTGAAATAAGTGACCAATTTGATTTATAAGCTCTTGTTTTGGAAAAGATACTCTGGTGCATTGGTAAATCTCGACAACATTTTTGTGTGTTTTTTTCTGGATACTTGGTAACGACTTTGCATCTAATAATGATTGCTGAGTATAAGAAAATGGGCATTCATGAACTGCATAGAAGTAAATAGGTTTGAGTAACAGTTAAAACTGCAGAAGCGAGAAAAATTGGCAGCTAAGCCACCTGAGACAGACCACACGCAATAGCTTCCGAAGATTAAAACAACTATCTCTTTGGCTTAACTAGGCTAAAAAGAGAGACAAAAAGAAAAGCCAAAAAGAGAGAGAGGGTATAGAAAATAGTGTAGTGGCTTCTGGTGAAAATTAATTTTTTAAATGGTTTGGTTAACGGGGCAGTTACCGTTTCCACCCTGTATACTAAGTTAATATAATCAAACATACTTAGACTCATATTAACAGGCACTAACTCCTCACTGAAACTCATATTTGATCTCATGTTTCATAAATTATAGACCTTTCAAGCTTGCACGGAAACTCTATCTATACGATTCAATACATCTATCTCCAATTTCTACAATTTCCTACAACTATGCAAATAACATTCCTTCATTCAAACGATCGCTGAATAATAATTACTCTAGTATCGCAATCAGTCATCGTTATTTTATCAGCTCAGCGATTTATTCAATCGACTTGTACTTGGTCAAAACATTTCACAATGTTGGTCAAAAACGGACATGTTTGATAAGTAACTCGCCCATGTAGATATATATCGCATTTGAATGTTACGAAAAGTCCATATTGCGTACATTTTTTGGCAGTTAAGTGCACGTTTATATTGAAATATTCGTTCCTTGTCAGTATTTTTAAACTAGACACTTTACTATTTTGCAAACTAACCGTAAAATCGTGTTTTTCACACGATGAAGTCCCGAAGGACCGGATGAATAATAGGTTTACGATTTCATACTTCAATTTGATTGAGCTTTAATAAGTGACTATTACTATGACGGAAATGAGCTACAAAACTATCGGCTATCAAACCACTAGTTACCCGTTTATGATCTGTTCACGATGTGACGATTCGTGCACTAGATCTTGCTCAGGCAGTACCCACTAGGTACTAGTTATTGGTGAAATAGCACCATAATGACGTTTTTCTAGTTGCACAAGCGGCAATTCCCTAAGGCGCGGCACTCACTAATGTCCGTGGCGATGAAATTGAGGAAGTACGACTGTAGACGACTGTACTATAATTAATTGCATGTAACTGATATAACAGTCGTTGGTAAACGCTTTTGTTGTTGCCAGTACAAAGCGCTGGTCCTTTTACTCGATGGCTAATGTCCTGTGTCGTTTGATAAACCCCCCGTTGTGTTTTGTTTTCATGTCATTTGTCTCAGTTCCACTATTAGTACCTAAATCGATGTAGGTGCATTGCGAAAATTGAATTCCTTTGCTGTGGGAAGAAAACGTACACTTAAAGACAGCAGTTTATAACATAAATTGCACCTTTTATCACGTGATTTAAATTACGAGACCACCTTGCGCCCTAAAATCCCATTGCAGGAAGTAGATTAAGCTTTTAATACGGCCAAATGCTCGGATTTTAAGCTTATACCTATAATTAATTATCCATTCAATCCAATACACTTTGATTAATGGACACACCTAAATTCCGGGACGTAGAAGCATTAAGTACAAGGTATATTATTACCGCATAACATGGCAGGAGAAAAAAAAATGGCGGCCGCAGTACTCAGTTCCGGAAAGTTTGATAAAATACTTTGGTCTTTTTATCCGTGGTTTATTTACATTGCAACAAGTATTTGTAAAAGCTGTGTGCAATAAAACAAATTGGAATGAGCGAGCAAAGTTTCGCTGTAACGGAACCTTTGTAAATTGATACAAGGCTTGCTGTATGGAAATTAAACATAATTAAATGACTGGTCCTTTTCTACGGTTAAACAAACCGCAGTTCTTAGTCTATTTGCATTTTGTTATGTAAGCTAGCTTGACTTTATTTATTGTAAGATTGAGAGGGATCTGTGTAAATTGGAGCGAGGGGAGCGGATTAGTTTACTATGACAAAATCGACTGCATTTTGATATGACATAGAAAACTTTTAAAATATTTGGTCTTCTTTGACACACTATATAGGGTAACTGGTAATTAGTGTACGATACTTTAACAAGTGGTGGTGCTTATGATAGCAAACTTTTACTATGCGACCATACCTGAAATCGCGAAAAAAATCAGCTGTTCACTACATTTATGTTCGCCCAATGTACTGAACTAAGCTGATTTTATTTTCGCGATTTCAGGCTTGGTCCCATAGTAAAAGTTGCTCTTGCTTGTTATTATGAACACAATCACGTGTTTAAGTATCGTACACTAATTATCAGTCAACCTCTATTGATAGATTGATGGAACGTTTTTACTGTAGTTTTTTCACTTTCCAATCGTTTAACCAAGCTTTTCAGCAAGATAGGTTTACAATGATAATTACACCAAATATGTAATTCAATTGGAAATTTTAAATTTTATTAAATTGTCATCATTCTCTTGCCCTTATCCCAATTAATTCCAGGTCGGCGCAGCATGTCTTCATCTTCAATTTTATTCAATTGTGTGATATGGAACTACCCCTAGGACAGATCTTTTCTCAGAAATATCTTGATTGGGACTGTTTAACGGACCAACTCATTGCTTGCTTTCACAAGGAGTTTTGTTTGTTTTCAATATTGAACTTGCAAACTTCAGTTTCAATGACGTGAATTATTTATGTTAGGACGAATTTCTGGCTGTCATCTAAACAAATAGAAATATTGAAGCACTGTTTGAGTGGTTTCTTAATTAAGATGGTTTCAATATCAAATTATTTTGCTCTGAATAAATAACGCGAGCAATAGACCAGACGGTAGTGAACCATGCATAATAGACGATAAATGTTTTTTGTTGCCAGTCCATATTTTACAAGGGCATCTTGTGAACGCTGCAGTGAAAGAAATTCGTAATGTCGTATACAATAGAGCACCTTGTTTTCTATAATTAAACTGTCAAAATTCTCTTTTCCAATTCGTTGAAAATACTACACACGCTAACACGACGAAAAATGATTTTTTTTTTAATTTAAAAAATGCATAAGTACTAAAAAGGTCATGACTTCGTGTTTGTTTTTAATCTCATTAGTATTTCATTATCTGTGGGAATTAGCGCGGGATCATAATTTGTGAATGACTATAGAGACCAACAGACTCATAATTTTCGTATTGTCTTTATTTTTTTCTTGTTGTAATATTTCATCTTGCCAATTAGAATTTTAACATTGCAGTGTTATATTACGCGACAATTAGTTAAAAGTTTAACGATGTTATTTATTTAGCATTTGTTACGGGTGTCCCTAATGATTCGTGTGAAGTTAGAAGTCACTAAAGTGATGTAAATGACGCAAAATGTAGCACAAACATGGGCCTTGATCCCAACTGTGATGTGACAAATACATGATTTAGGTTGTTTATGTTAGAAACAACGACACATACCGTTGTCACAAGTAGGTATTTGTTTGGAAACTTTGTTTGAGGCAAACGTTAATAGGTAAATGTAACGCTAATGTGATAAATGCTTCGACATAAAATATTACATAAAATTAGAAATTTAGTAGTAGGTACTTAGTGACACATAATTTGTTGCATTGGGTAGACAAGGTTTTTTCTAATGAAAATTCAACTGATTGGAGACTCTTTGGTTCTATTGATTTTTATCGTCTATGGATCGGGTCACAAAAAAACGCCAAGAAAAAAAATCACTACCGTTCTTAAAGTTTGAAAACTTTACCTTTACCTTAGCCCCATGATTTCGAAAAAAGGGAATTGAATGTTGTGTAAAAGAAATGAGTAAATATTCTAAATTCTTAACAAAATTTGGCCCACATGTCCACGCCGATTTTCCAAGCCAATAGCT
This sequence comes from Xestia ashworthii, assembly GCA_950022955.1. NCBI lineage: Eukaryota > Metazoa > Arthropoda > Insecta > Lepidoptera > Noctuidae > Xestia > Xestia ashworthii. Next base: position 9,100,514 of record OX465558.1, on the reverse strand, counting down.
CAAGACGAAGCTAATATAAGCCAGCAATTTAACACCACTTGTCCATTATAACAAGACAAATTAAGCCATACATGCTCTCGTTGGTCATCTAGCCATGGCATATTTTCCGTTCAATTTTAACGTGCGTAACCGCAGTATGACAAGCTCTTAGAAGGGTCCTAATGACAGAATCATGCTCCGTCGAGCAAAAACCGAGGACATGTTGCAAACCCGCGTTTGACAATACGCATCCCTCGATCAGAATTAATTATGGCTACAGCTTGTGTTCCTAAATAAATAAAGTTTGTGTGGCATGCTGTTGGGTGGCAGATTTTGTTAATTTAATTTTGATTATTTTATCCGCTGAAATATTTTTGTATTTTTAATTTAGTTAGACGAAACTGGTGAAGTTACTGTTTGTAGAGATAACTCAAGATTATGATTTCAATATTAAGATAATTGTCTCAAACGCGCCTTCCTTTTCTATATTTTTATCATCAATACAAATAAAATTATTGTGTCAATGCCGTTATATCAATGACTTCTTAACAATAAATGACTGCTTCATTTGTAGAAGTACTAGGAGCCCTTATAACCACAACAGTAACCTGTTAATGGACATTGACATATCGGTCAATAGGGACCATTTATCTCCATAATGACTTGTTTCGCCTCTAGAGTTCCGTACACTGTTTTTCTTGTACGTCCATCCGAATAGACTCGATTTAATTAACTTATCACGCGACGAACGTAAAATTTACATTTATTTGTCGATTTGTATATTTTATACGATTGCGTAAATATGTCGAATTGTAATTTAAATGTAATAACTATTGGAATTTACTGTGTGATTGAGAACGAATTCAATAAATACCAGAAGCCACACAGATCAGTGTTGCACATCCCATATATTTTATTGAGGTGACTGAAAAGTTCATATTAAAATTCAATGAATACATAAGGTCGTTCAGTGCTAAAAAGAAACAGTAACCGACTGAGAATTACAAGAAACAGAATTCTCGCAATTAAAAACGTTCAAAATCTACTCTCAATCTCAACTTATCTCAGTGACTTGATAAAAATGTCGTAAATTTTTGACAGTCTACGAACGTGACCTTTTGAGGGGTTATAGCGGACCGGACGTGGATGGCCAATTCCGAAACTATGAGGAATAGCAAAAAATACACAAAGGAGTCTCGGGCCCAATCCTAAATCATTCGATCCATGTACCAATTAAAATGTAATAGATCCAATGGTCAGCACCCTGTGTATCAAGCCTCTTCAGACCTGTACTTTGCGTCCAGCGCGCCAACGCTTTGAGGGACAAAGCGTTGGCCGGTTCGATACACAATCAAGGACTCTTAACATCGATCCTTTGACTGATTTTGACTGACGTTATCCTTTATTGATCACCATCATCTAGCTCTAAATGTGGTTTCATTCAGAATTTTTTCATCGAACCTTTGACTGATTCGACTGAAGCTAAGTTGCATATTGGAACTCGTTTAAACAACGTTACGACACCAGATTATCCTTTATATCATCATTAATAACTTCGATTATCATCATCTAGCACCAGAACGTGTTTTAGTCTGGAATTTTAATTATAAACCATTTGAAAATAAACCAGATAATATCATGTAAGTGTGGTTAATTTAATTGTTTCGTGTTTCAGTCACGATTAGCTTAGCATTTGCTAATACGTTCACGCGGTCTGTTTCTTTGTTTCAATGTCATGGCGATGCGTCGTTTTGCAATTAGAGCATGGTTCTCGTTGCGTGAAGTTTTTTAGATATAGATTTATGCGTAGTTATTATTGTTGTCGAGTAATCAGTGGTTACGATCCTTGTTTCTGGTTGTAATTGTCTGTAATAGCTAAAAAGGTAAACAAAGAGTAAAAAATAATCTTTGTCTGGATATATCCGACATTTTTCATTTAAATGTTTTTGTATTTCCCTTTATCAACAAAGTGTCTGGCAGGTCAATTATTTTTGTCTATCGAAACCAGAGGGCCTTCAATTTCTTTTAACTGTACCTGTGGTACAATATGTCTTTTGATACTTTGTGTTTTCGTAACGACACAAAGAGAAACATGACTCACAAACATTTGTAATACACGAGCTATTTAGTATCAAAACTTGACATCCTACTTTACAACGTTACTTACTTATATACACTCACGAGCATAAATAAAGCAAAATTCGAAGGTAATTTTCTCGCATAATTACAATTGAAACTTTGAAATAGGACTGTTATAAAAACAGCATAGGTTTGAAGATGCTATGCTTGTAACGCTATAATTTCAATTAAAACCTTTGAAGACAATGAATGTTGATGGCTATAAGCGTAGAGGCAGATGAAAGGAACGATGCACTGTGTGAAAGATGATATAGCTATAGAAAAGAGGTGTGAGATGAGATAACGGATTATAGAGAAGGAGAAGAATATGGAAGAAGAAGACGTGCTGCGCCGACGCCAAATAAAGTAGGCCAAAGGCCAGGACGATCATCATGTTTTAGAAGAAAATAGCCAAGTGTAGGTTCACATATTTATGCCCATGAGTGTACCTCAGCTCTCCTAAGGACAAATATTTCGCAACAAACGTTTATGTCGCGTGCCGTAGTAGAATGAAAGACAATAACATTTATCATTAGCTATGTATCTCGGAAGTAAATTATACCCACGAACATATTATGTACAGGGAATTGTGTAAACAGTGGGTAGTCATTCATCAGCTGTTGAGGTTGAGTTTAATGTTCTATTACATACCTATCTAATATAAATGTATTTTTAACGTACCAAAAACCAATTCGAGCCGTGTGCCTATTAGGATTTTCCATCTACAAAAATGACGAAATTCCCAAAAACAATTGTTAAGATTTTCAAAAAAATATTTCTTAGTCCTTACCTTTGTTATAACGAGTAAGTAGCCTTTTGCAACCAAACCCAAACCTGTGTGATACTCGTACAATTGAATATTTCTTTATGTATTTTTTTTAATCTTTTTATCAAGCTAATAAGTAAGGCCCATTCATTGTCACAGGTGTCTCTCCTCCACACAAAGTTTTGTCCTCTTCTCCCAAAAATCTATTAAAAACACTTTTTGGCCTTCTGCTGTAAAAAATGGGCTGTAAGGAAGGTACTCCTACCTTACAGCGATACAAAAGTTTTTTTTTGTACTTATTTTATTTATATTTTTGCTACATCCTGTATGCCAACGTACCACCCACAGAAGTGTTGCAACAGGATATGAAAGTCGAGGGAAAGACGCATGTATGTAATATTAATTATTAATATGTGTATCAGATCCAAAAAGAGGCCAAGAATGAATTTCAGTTGCTTATTAACGTTTTTATGACCTTAGTTTTTGAATTATTATAGATAAGATACTTTCAATAATTAGGTATTAATTAGCTGTAAGTATTGCATCAAAACAGAGTGGAAAGCTTATCAGACTGAATGTGAGAATATGGCTGTATTTTAAACTTTAGCTGATCCGCGCAACTTCGTCTGCGTTACATCAAATCAATACATTTTTCGTTGATGCTCCGCTTCTATTGGTCGAAGCGTGATATATATATAACCTTACTTGATAAATGGACTATTCAACACTAAAATATTTTTTCAATTCCAACCAGTAGTTCTTGAGATTAGCGCGTTCAACCAAATAAACATACAAACAAACTCTTCAACTTTATTATATTAGTTAGTATAGATAAAAGGTTACTTTTATCGATACTAACTAAAGATAAAACTGTGATAGATTTTAGTTACAACTTACAGTTAAAAGTGGATACCTATTATTGTTATGAGAATCTTTCTTTCCCGGGTGGTTAGTGCCTAACTTGGTGTCGGAGTTTTTATGGCCTCTGACTTCGCTTTAGGTACATTGTATGCCGTTAAGAAATATCTCTTAGGCATGCTGATTTGGTTTCACATGAATCCAAAAATCAGACGTGGTGTCTGGAGTTTGAACTCGTGGCGGACCACTATGCTATCATTGCTTGCATGAGAATTAAAACAATGGATAGCAAAATATGTTGTTGTTATCTACGCTGTGGTTGTTGTAATGTTTCTAACCGACCATGTACGCAACACCAAACTGCACTCCAAAAACCAAAACACTGACGTTGCTCAAAAAGCCGCTAAGCTGAAGTGGGACTGGACTTGCAACGTCTGCTCTATGCCCAATGGGCTGGGGTCCAAAATAACCACTTTTTGGAGCCTTTACACAGGCAGAAGGCGTCGCGGCAGACCTCTTAGAAGTTGTCTGCCGCGACGCCTTGGGGAGATGAGCTCGACGAAACCAATGACCAGTGGCCTAAATACGAGAAATAAATTCACAATCGTGTTATTTAATACAGTTATTATAGTTATTCGTAAGCTACTCGTATTTGTTAGTTTTTAGGTTATCTGTTCACGGATTATTTTTCTTTTTTGTTTAAATCTGTATGTAAAAAAAAACAGGCGCTTCTCGCCAACAAACTGATCAGTTTGGCGAGTAATTTGTTAATTAACAATAATATGTATGTACCTACTTGTGAACTTGAATAAAAAAAATAAAAAAAATTAGCCCTGGATCGAAACACCGAAATCATGAGGAGATCCCTTTGCCCAGCAGTGGGATGATGTAGGCTAACAGTAACTTACAAGAACGGAAAGGAAGTGCTAAAATGTGGCCTAAGTAGCCTAGATGGTTTGTGAAGAATTACCCGGCAGTAGGTAATAATGCTGGGTGAGTACTCTTGTCACCACGGCTGGTACCAGCTGTTCCTTTTTTAAACTCGTGCTAATACGACTGTTTCGTCTCTCGTAGTCTCATGCATGTCCCAATATGAGGTACTTGAGGCTTATTCCCTGCAGTTTGGCCCACGTGGAGTTCGATAATTTTACTGTCCCAAGGGATAGAAATTATCCTAGGAGTTACTTTGGGTTATAAACAACCCATCACTTAAATTGCATCCAAATCCGTTCAATAGGTTATGCGTGAAAGAGTAACAAATAACCAATTGTAAGGTAACTGGCATGTCCCAGAATAGGGTAGACAACAAAATAAAAATTTGTTCGTCAGTTAGATTATCAACAAACATTTGACCGGTATTTTTTCTTTTATTACATAAACCAAAATTGACGAAGATACGACGCTTTCAAAATTCTCAATACGTCACGCCTTGGTATAATTTTCTGACGTCACGAGCCCTCCTGATTTTTATGCGTTTTATCTTTGTCAACATTAATTGATTTACCAAAACAAAAAATACGTGTTTATTATTTTGCAATAAAAAATAAATAACGAATACGTGTGATACTAGCTAACCCGCACTGGGCCCGCACGGTGGATTCCGACCCACTCTCTCTCTCACATATACAGATGCCTGTATCCCAGCAGTGGGGACAAAATGTGCTGATTGTTTATTTCACAACATTATTACCATACTATTAATTATGCGTTAGTTACATTATTATAATAATGTGTACAATCGCTGATTACGTAAAAGTATGTGGGCCACTGAAACGGCCGTAGGGGCCAATGCATGCGATTTCAAATCCGATCGTTTTTTATGGGACCTAATTTAATAATAATAGATTATGAAATGCGTAGGCGATAGAGGTAATTATCTAGGAGTAATGAGGTTATTTTCTATTAGTCTATTGTAGATTTTAACGTAATAGGATTTCTCTACTTTAGCTTGTTTGCTCTATAGTAACTCAGGTTTGTAATGAAAGCTGAGTTGTACATACGGAAGTATAGGTATAAGATTTCCCAGTTTAGCTTAGAATAATATAATTGATCTTCTGGCCTAGATAACTTAGGTAAGTGAGCCTTGGATTTATAATTATGTAAGTGCCTATTTTTACCGAATCTGTGGTGATAACCAGCATGATTAATCTGTGAGACTTCGAAACACTCTTTAAAAATAATATTTACCATCACGGCTTTAATTCCTAATTTGTTAGGCAAAGATGTACATTGTTGTAACTCAGTTACACAGGAGTTCACAGGACTAATTGAAAAAAAAAACCCAGAAATTCATACTCAACAGCTCATATTAAAAAAAACTATACTCTATTAAGTTGGTACCTATTCAACATTTATTAAGACATCTGAGATGTCTATTTATAGAGACGTAACTCTAGAATATTACCCGTAAAAAAAACATGACACACATTTTATGACTTAATTATATGCAGTTACTAGTGGTATTATTAATACTTAAATCTTTAAAAAGGCGTGTATAGGTTATAAATAGATTTAATTAGGAAGTCATACTTCCTGGTTGCTAATCGCGTGTTCAGAGAATAAATTAAAATTCATCATTGATAGTTGTTGTGTTGTATCATATTGTCTATTTATAAAACACAGAACATAAATTAAGACAGTCGGAATTGTATATTTGTAACATCTAGATTTACCGTCCAATTTGACACGTAGGTATGTCTTAAGAAAATATCCTAGAATAAAATGTTATAAAAGCATAGAAAGCAACTGCCTTGTATGTAAAACAAAACAAATGAATACCTACACAAAACAGAAGTAGGAAAACATCATTCGTGAAGAAACTGGCATAATTGTACAAGAAAAAAAAAAACAAAGACGTTTGTTTCCCGAACTGGGCCCGTGTTTTGGATTTGCCCAGCTGTGGTAACTTTGCAGGCTGATTATGCGTAAGCCAATGCTTCAAAAAAGTATGAAGTTGTATTTCTACTACAATATTTTCCGCCTACGCAAACCATAAAGCTTTATCCCCGCAAATAAACAAGCCATTTGCATAAATTATGTCCTGTTTTAGCAAAAACTACAGGTAAATAATTTGATCTACAATTCGACTTATCCTTGAGTACCTAGGAGGTAATGGCATAATTTTGTCCCATTTACGTAGGTACTAGCATAAAGGTGATCGTCCACTGACAGGCTGTATACTGAGGCTTGCAACGTTAGCAGCGGGGTTCATTTGTTTTGCTAGCTTTTTTTCGGGAATAGTGGGACCCTGGGTCTTAATTCGGCCATAGACGATAGGTTATGCATGTGCAGGTTTTCCAGTACAGTTAAACTGTTCAGACGTGCATGAATATGTGTATAAGAAAATTGTACCTAGCAACCATATCATCAATGTGCCGCTGGTAAGGCCATGCTTGCAAATAAGCCAACCGACAGACTTGCAGTTTCCATTATGGAATGGTTTTGCACGAATGTTTTGAATGCACATTTAAAACCGGTTTTAGTGGACAATCCCCCATACATTTTCTTTCAAAACAAAGCTACACAAGGGCGTATAGCATAGCCGTGGGCTGCTGTGGAGTGGTGCCTTTATATCTTAAACATCTTATTTGTCATAGACATTTATTAGTTAATAATTGAATGTACAGATATAATTAGCTGGTTAGTATAAGGTTAACGAAAGCTTATCGTGCTACTAATTTACATTTGTAATCAATTCTGTAATAATTGTACGTTAAGACGTATTTGGACGAATTTATTGTTCACTAATTAGCAAGTATATCAAGGACTTTTTAAATAATTTGAAAGGATTTCTATTTGGTATGCGTAATTATCTAGATTTTTTATCGTAATTATATTTGGTTGGGGTTGCTTTATAGGTTGCTAAACTTTTAATCAGATTTAACAGTGCATTTAATGTAGATAATTTAATTAGCTTTAACAGGGTCACAAATAGATCTCTTTCAAAGGTTTTGATTAAAAAAAATATAGTTGCCAATGCATAGGCTAGCTATTTATTTATCACTAATCAAATAAACTAATTTAGAGCGATGAACTTATTAATAGTTAAAATCACTAATCTCTAATAGATAATTAATGCGAATAACTTAACATATAATTAATATTATTGAATCATATAATGAAGACAGTTGTACGCTCGGTATGAGGAAATAAAAACAAAAACCTATGCGTAAAGGCTTTTAACTGATGGAGGAAATTACAAACGGATATGACGATTGTTTTAATGTTTCCTTACTTAAGTTAGAGGAATTTATTGAGCCTAAGAAGTATGAATTCCACAAACAAAGGACACAAAATATAGTGTTGTGCCTATACCGTTGTTTGCACATTACAGAAGCTAATGGGCGCCACAGAAAGTTCCATTCTCGCAACAAAATTTGGGGCTAATTGCGGTAGGAATCAATGTAACGTACTTGAAACATTGTGCTGGTGGATGCATGGAATGGTGCAGGGTTCGTGGAGGTATATAAAGCAAAGTTATAATTAAAGATTTGTATTAAATAACTTGTGAATAAGTTGGGACTTTGACCCCAATATCTCCGTAACTAGAAGGTTCCCAGGACGATTTAGGACAAAAAATGATCGCAATAATGGGGAAAACCATTTACCTTTCAGCTTCGTTAAGGTTGGTGGTTAGGTGGGCTTCGTTTGACGTGTCTGTGTGTGTGACGGAAGTGTTCTTAGCTATGTTTGATTGTTTGATGAAAATCAGTTCGAGATGGCCGCCGCCAAAATGGCGGATTACATATTTATTCAACAGCTCCCTCAATATAGGTATCAAATGAAAGGGCTTGTGAAATTATGATCCTACGTGTGTCGGGTTTTTTTTTAAATTTACAATTTAATGTAATTAGTTACACCCATTATAATATTAGTGAGAGAATGCATTCGTTTGGTGCACACGCGTATGCTCTATTATGACTTCTTATTTACATTTATAATCTCCGTTGAGATTGACTGAAATTCAGTCGGAAGTATCTAGACGGAAGACTCTTAATCGGGGTGTCTGTACAGACACAAACTGTCATCACACAGTCATGCGGAAACGCGGAACTAATGAGTGTGACGAATGTCAGATTGCTCAGATTATACGTCTGTACACTTAAACCTTGCAGTAGCTTAGATGTAAGAATTAATCGTCTTGCCCTCGCACATAATCTCGTGACTAAGTTCTTAGTTCCTTTTAGCATGGGTGGTAATGGGATGGTTCATAGTATCAACATACTGCTGGGTAAAAGTTAGCTGCATGGTCCATGACTTCCAAAGTAAACCACTGGTGTTTGTTTTTGTACAGATGGTACTCGTACCACTATTTTCACGAAGTCTGTCTCAACGCTCTCTGGCTGTGTAGAGTTCCACATAGTGTTAGTGTAGCCATGGCAAACAGCTCATTGGGTATCCGACCGAAGTTGCCAGCCCAGACCCACTTCAGCTTAGCGGCTTTTCTAGGGACACAGACTTCTAGTATAGTACCTGCCTGGGTTGGTACACAAATCCTAATAAAAATTGGACGAATGCCTTTTTAGTGTAGTGGCTGCAAGCACAAGAGTGCAGATTCCTCGGTTCGATTCACGTTTTGCTCTCTGTGTGGCTTTTACGATAAAGAAAGTGCAGAAGTGCAAACATGAATGATAAAATGACGCATATTTACGGCACATAACTTTATAGTTATTTGCAGAAATGTGAAAATATCCTCGCAATCGCAATACAATCTTAATCCGGTTCGTTTTACATAATACGATGTAATTGCATAATATCTCAATTACCGATAAACTAATTGGTAGCAAATCTTCATTACAGTGTCAAAGGATAAATAAAGTTTACTTCGCTATGTTGAGTTACGACTGATTGAGTACTTTGGTTGATAAAGTCGCTATGACAGTTAGGCATTTGTCTAGATTTTAAGAGGGAAAGGGTGTATATCTGGTGTTTTGAACTAGTTAAAGGTTTATCTAGGATCTAGCCTTTATTGAAACTTTGTTTCTAGCGGTATAATTTGATTATCTTGCCGTATCGGACTTAGATCTGTGAAGTAAAAACTGAAGCAATCGTCTACAATAGAGTTGATTGTAGGTCTTGTATCTTTTAATCTATCTTACGATCGTTGGTAGACTTGTAATCCTAGGCGTCTCCTTAAAAGGAGAACCCTCGGAAGGGGATCCTTTTCATAGAAATAATTACAACTTGTTATTTTCCGTATAACTGGTAGAATAGAATTGTGACTAACTCCTATGATTATGTTTTCCCTTTGTTAAATGTTACTGCGATTAAACCACTGTTACCATAATCAATCAATCTTTAATAGGACAGTTTAAGCCAAATGTTAACAATTAGCAAGTCTACCAATTTCAGTTCAGCGGGTTTATAATTTGTGAGTGTCTTAAACAAGTTGGTCAATCAAGTACCTACTGTAATTTATCTTAAATATTGTCACACCCAGAAGGCAAATAATGCTGGTATAAGTGGTATGGATTGGTAACAGATAGAATAATTGAAATATCGAGTTATTTTTTGGACAAGCCCGCCACATTATTCCCAAACCAGCCACTTCTAAAAGCCAGAATTAACAGTGGCGTCCACCAGAAAGGCGCCAAGACAATGAAGCTCGACGAAGTCCCAGAGAAACAATTTAACTGTCTTAGATGAAATATCGAGCTGTTAATCATTATTTTAGCTTGGACAGGTTGCGTTAAACAATACAGGCAATACGTTTATTTAAACGCTAAGTTAGCCAGTAAGGAAACCAAGGTCAGAAGGTAGTCAGACTATGGCAATCTTAAAATCATAATCGCAATGGCAAGCTAAACTACTGGTTTTATCCGACCAATTACACTTTTAGCTCTTCCCTGACAATCAAACCTACCTAAAATTGAGCTAACCACTAAACCAATGAAGCGATTCATAAAATAATTGTTTCAAAATAACCAAGAATTTTGCGTGTCCGCTTGCGTGACTCCTACCTTCTATTTTGCCCAAAGGCCATTGTCATTCAATTATCAAAGTGTCAATGTACTATTTTTTTTTCATTGTCAAATTCACGTTTACCTAATTGATAAAATCTTGACAATTGATTAACGATTAAAGATTGAACTTTTGTCAGACTGCTGACAAATTTTATAATGGTGGTTAGTTGATCTTTGAACTGATAGATTGATTATAATCGCTCCGTCTGGTTTGATCGAAAAGAAACGTTCCTTTGTTCATTTTTGTTTTGATTCTGAGAATATTTATAATGTTGATGTTGGTTTGAGGTTGTTTTATTCAAAATCTTTTTGGGACTGATGTTTTTCATGATATTTCCCTTTGGTTGCAAATGTTTTGAACTGGCTAGAGATTTTGTAATGAAAAAATGGAGGCCTATACCCAGCAGTGGGTGAATTCAGGCTGAGATGATGAAGTTTCTCCCATCTTACTAAAGTAATCTTTTAACCTCAGTCTTACCAAGAGCCTAACATATACGACAAGTACGTACTGAAAGGCAAGTAATAACACAAGGTGTATACCTGTTCCAGGTCCAGTGCTGTTCCCTCCTTCTCCGAGCGGTGACCCCTCGCAGACCAGCGGCGTGGTTGTAGGAGCATCAGGCTACGGCTTTGTTCCCCCCGGCTCGCAAGGTAAACCCTACGGCCGATGATTACCCCCTAGTCATACGTAGTTAGAACTAATATAAAAGTACAAATTGTAACACGAGGTTTTTAGAAAATCATGCCTTATGTCTGCACATCAGGTTATACTTTTAGGCAATTTTGCCTCGGAAATGGACCCCTGTTCGACAATTTCTGACCAGGAATAGCCAAACAGGACTCTATTTCTTCTTAATTAAATTTCAAATTTAAACAAATACTTAGTTTGGCTTTATAATTATGCAAAAAAATTAAAGGTTTACTAACAAAATGGTGGCTGAAAAAGTTAGCTGTATAGGTGATGATTGCGATTTGTACAGGAAATCGAATTATGTAAAATAATAAAAATAGTTAATTTATGTATGAGTTAATGTAAGTAGAGAATGTCGTCGTATGACGAAGACTGGCGTTACGGTAAAACTAACAATTTATCATAGTCACATATTTTCTAACCTCGTGTTACAAATTTGTACAAATAAATGTAACTATTTAATATGTTATTCTACCAAGAACTATTAATTGGAGAATAGCATATTGATTGTAAATTATTTTTTGTTAAATATTGCTGTAGTTTAATTTAATTGCATGGGTAGTTTTTGCATGAGTTGTTCCCAACTGACTGTATCCCACGGATGGGTTATTATTTTTGACCAAACATGTAGTGGGACAATGGGATATCAGTTCTGTTGTATGTATATAAAAAGGCATGTATATTAATGTTGTATATTTAGTGAGCTGAAAAAATAATGTATTATGTAAGTGTTGTGAATGAAGTTGTAATCATAGCCCATGTTATTTATAATTTATAAAAATAAACGAATGAATTTTTATCTGTTTTATTTTTTACCTTTGCGTTGCACAATAATCCGCATGTTTGCACTGCCATTGTAAGTAGATAGGTATCTACTAATACGAACATAATAGATTTAACCATAGAGAATGTAATTTTAATTAGCATTGTAGAGCAGTATATTAATAGCTTTTTTAATTACACTGTATATTACCTAATATAGCCAAATTAGTCGTGATTCAGACGGCTGCACGATTTACTTAGTAAGACATGACAACAGCGATCCATCATGGCGACTGACCTTTAAGGCCTGAATTCCTGCTAAGCTGTCGGAGCTGTCGGTCGCGTACGGTCGGTCGCGTACGTCAGTGAAAAATACAGTAGCAACGTATGCGCCGCTGACCTCAGCGTCGCAGGAACATTAATGTATACTCATACGCGTGACCGACGTTAGCGTAAGAGAAATTCCGGCCTAAGACAATACCTACATGGTAAAGGAAATAAGCATTAAAATACTGTGATAAAAAAAAAAGATTACTGGCACAGTCCATAAAATAGTAATGATATTGTTTGTTTTAAAATATTCTGACTTCCGCAACCGGAAACTAGTTTTGGTAATAATAGCTGTCTATTACTTTAAATCTAATAATAGATATAAGAAAGTTTATAGCAGTTTTTTATAATTTTGTTGACACCACTCGGCTGAATTTGACAATAATACAAATTAAAGCAAATAAGGCCCGGAAATGTATAATAACCAATTTAATTGATTAAACAATAATTTATTAATATATTACCATAACGAGATTAACAAAAAAAAAAACACACAAAATCAAAATGTCCACTATAATTCACCAGATAACAAATTAATTAACATTTGTATGACAAAAGCTAGAAAGGTAAACAATTAACAAAAAAAAGTATGTCAATAAAACTGGGTCGAGTACTAACATAAAATTGTCGATATATTACTCCGAATTCAGTCCATATCGAAACTTTGAAAGTCGTGATTGATTCGACAATAGTGTAGTGGACAAAGAAAATAATTATAAATAAACTTAATAGGGAAACGAGTGCTTGCTTTCTGATCCGGCATTATGAAGGTCACTCGATCATGCACGCGAACTTGCCGGAACGAGTGATCTGACATTAGGCTGTTTGCACACGAGCATAGTTTGGCGATAGTACTGGGTGACTTTTTGAGAGAACATTTAATATTTTTAACTTTTGCTCGCGGTTTTGCTGCCGTATGTAGGAAAATAAACGGGTACGTCTATGTCACTCGGGGATAATAAAGCTTTCCGTAAGTGAGAGCATTTTCGGAATAGTAGTATAGATTTAACAGCTCGCTCACAATAAATAGACTGCGAAGGTTAGGCAGTCATTAATTACAATTTGGAAATTCAGCTATGCCAGGTTTGAGTGGAAGGCAACCCCAAAAGTAGATAGGAATAGCCTATTCCTAACTAGACCAGATACCTTACTAACTTAACGGTTTGACTTTCGGTACACGGGATAGTTGGATGATTGGTTGTTAGATAAAAGCGGCAGGCGTCTTTCACTTTTCTATTGTTTAAGTTAGAAGGTGCCTAGATTGTAAAAGGTCAGGTTAGAATAAAACTTGTATCCTGTTTAAAAAACTTAGCATAAGCTTTCTATAAAGAACTATTAGATTGTGAAATCAATTTTGTAATATAGTCAAGATTTAAAATGAAATATCTAGGTTTCCAGAATCCTCCAAAAAAGATAACTCTGTTTGTCCACGTCCAATCACATACCATTTTTTTAATTAAAAAGCTGTAACCAAATTGCACCTGCACTGATTCACCCCTTTAAAATATCAAAACGGGAACTCCAATGAGTAAACCGAAATCACACAAAAACTGATTAAATGTGAATGTGGCAGGTGATTAAAATCATGGCCAGTTGACTAACTCGCACGGTATGCAAGGGGCCTTATAGATTACGAACTGTGGAATTGACCTGAAGGCATTACGTTTTGACACGTCAAGTTCTATCTATCAATTAAGTTTGTAATAATTTTGTATAGGAAACATTATAAAGCAGTTTAGAGTAGTTTTAGTTACGTGCATAGTAGCTGAGTCATTGCTGTTGAAATGTCTGTTACACTGGACTGCTATTGTTCCTGAAATGCAACCTCACAAATACTCGTAGACAGCTTGCACTCGGTAAATTCAACTGGCTTCGTTTGTGTACGAATTCAAATAGAGTATTGTAAAGATTGTACAATTTACTATTCATTTAAATGTTTGTTTGGAGAAGCGCGTGGCTAAATAATGACAGCCGCTTGGGACGATCTTCAGGTTAAGCCACGCACTCTGATACTCCCTCCCGCTCCACCCAGAGTGGGAGAAGTGATTTGATGATTTCCCATCCTAAAATCCTAAAATCCGTCGTAATACCAAATACTAACTGGGTTGTGGAGGTCAGTAGGCAGTCGCTCAATGTAAAATACTGGTATTCAGCTGCATCCGGTTAGACTCGAAGCCAACCTATGCTTATGAAAAAGCTAGGCAGATGATGATTCAAATGTTTGTTTGATTAAATCAAAAAATGCTAAGTTTCTATGTTAAAAATAAACACACCAAAAAACGTTTTCCCAATCAAACACTCGCTTAAATTAAGGCTTCATCAAATTAATAACACAAAACAGTATGAGATTAAATTATTCATAACGGACCTTTTTAATTGTGTTTGACGAAATTTCTCGATGACTTCATTTATATTTTCGGGTTCACTTTCAACCCGGAATATTCAATTTGGGTTCTCATAATCTCTTGGGCCCTTCCTGTACGGTCAAATGCATTTTAATTACGAAATTGACATATCACAAGTCCATGGGCTGCGCACATTTTGTAATTTAATAAAAGAGTTTAGACTTACGAAATTAATTTGAGCCAGCCTCCGCCATTTTTGGCCAGTCCTCTGATATTTATCTAATGCATATTTATATGTTTGCTCATACAAAAATAGGGTGTTATTTTGTGTGTTTGCTTAATTCATTCACATTAGAACCCTTTTTGTTTTGTGTTAATAAATTAACACAC
Source organism: Xestia ashworthii (assembly GCA_950022955.1). Lineage (NCBI taxonomy): Eukaryota > Metazoa > Arthropoda > Insecta > Lepidoptera > Noctuidae > Xestia > Xestia ashworthii. Next base: position 9,085,313 of record OX465558.1, on the reverse strand, counting down.
ACTGTATACATATATTTTGTTATATTATTTATTTCATCTCTAACGTTTAAAACTTCGTTTTAATATCTTTAGATAGTTTTTAAGCGTTTCTTGTAAGACAACAATTGTTTTAACAGAGGGTGGAAAAACGGATACGTCTTGAAAACTTTCCCCAATGTTGCCAACTTAAGACAGTTTCATAAGCTTTTTTGCTGTGACAACTCAGACATGTATTCTGTTTTATGAAAGAAACGTTTGTTTTGCTTCGCCGTTGTTCTGAAAACAATCCAAGTATAAGATTTGTTGTAAAAGTTCCCCTATGAAATGAAATAATTGTAGGAATGTTATTTTAAGTTGTTTATGAAGTGCTATATCTAAAATGTAGCTGAATTTATGTGATGTGGAGTTATAGTTAGGTAGTTTTTCGATAATGAGGAAAAAAGTTTGAGTTGGAAAGAATAAAAAAGTGCAGAAGATTGATGTAATAAAGAGTAACTTAGGCTTCTTTTATAAAAAAAAGATTCGTTTTCCTTGCAAAAAAATTAAAAACTCTTGTTTGTTGTCTGAATCTAAATCTACTGAATCCTTACATTGCGGAAATTTACGTGTCACCATATAGGTAGTAAACCCTATAAATAGATCTGATAGATATTCAGAAAGTTTATGACGAGTCTGTGGAATGAACTCACTTTACATATCATATTTAAAATAATTAAAAGCATTATCTGTTCCCAAAATTAACATAGTACTAACCAGTCTACATGCATTTAAGTCAGTTTAAATTGTAACACGAATTAAATTCTAGGTTTGTTCTTAATGAACACGAGTTCTTGTCTGACTTAAAACTTTGCACGTCTGTAATACGTGCATCGCTTGTTCTGAGTTAAGGTGAGGTTATGGTGAAAGGCGTAGCGAGAGGCGGCGAGCGTTTTCAGTAAGAAAACTTTTAAAGGTACGAAGCAGGGTTTTGAGGTGGACTCTTGGAAGTTATTGCCACTAAGAAACCTTCATTGCTTGAATCATCAAATTCTATAAAAATAATTACACTCTCACCCCACTCTCTCTCTTAACTTTTTTACTTCTAAAGAATCTGGACTCAATTGACCGCAAATATTCACTAACTCAGCTAATAGAGAACAAATAATAAAAATAAGCATACTATTGGTGGTGTTTAATTAATCTTCTTCTTCAAAAAAGGAAGCCATCTTCACCTTCTCGTAGAAAATCTGATCACTTTATTAGATCTTACTGTCGGGCAAGAACGATGACTTCTTCTCCGACACTAAGATCATGGATGGAACAAGCAAAATAAATAATTTTCTATACCTCAAGTTCTAAATTCTCTTTAAGGTCGTATTGCGCCGTAAAAATTGAAAAAATACGAAATTTTCTAACACTCAAACATTGTTCACTAAAATGTAATCAGACCCTGATCTTAGTTTAGTCTTGGCTTTGACTCCCGCTACATCCTATGACTTGAGCAGCAGTATGACGGAAGTGACGCGTCTCGCCGTAGCGGCGCCACGCCGCACAGTGGATCGTCCACATACAAGAGGGCGGACATAGAATTAAAAATTGAAAAAGTATTTAATTGAAAAAAATGAAATATACAGTTGCATTACTCTATTAAGGAACTACAAAAAATGTTACTACAATTTTTTTATTTGACCAGTACTTTATGAGCAATTCGATGAAAACTGATATTTTTCTATGGAAATGGTCACAAAAATGTCTGTAGCTCACGATTCCCTCCTTGTTTCGATTTGCGGTTTTCACTACTGTTATTTACCCATTTTATGCCACATTTTCTTCAAGGACACATGGTGCCCCCAGCGACCCCCTTCCGAGATATTTTGCTTTTAATAACTATACTTTTTATTGTATAACTGATGAAATGGAGGTACATTAAGTATATTCATTACTGAGAATAAGTCATCCCTAAGTAGTTCCTTAAATAACAGGTGCATTTGCGATTACTTTAATGACTTATGAACGCTTCTGTTGCCATACAACAAAAGCGTTAATGAGTCCTTAAGTAAAGATTACCAGTACTTGCTTAATCTAATTAGTTATTGTAATTACTATGTTAACAGCCCTTAATCTCTGCACTGTGATTGTCTAATGTCATCATTAGCTTAGTAATGACTGAGTCGCATTTACAATAACACATTGAAAAGATTAAATGCTATGAAATATATTTAGTTTAAAAGAAATAGAGTTTTATGATCAATAAGAAAATATGTAGTATAAATATATTTTTATTTATATAATATAACACTGTAAAAATAATTTAAAAATAAAACAACTATGTACCCTAAAACAAACTAAAAATTTAAACAACTACTAAGAACTAAATTATAATAGGAAATTAATTAATTAACACGACCATGCATTTATTGGCTGATGGGTGGCATAACACAAAACAAAAAAAGAACAGAATAAAAAAAAATACACAAAAACAAGAAATTAACAAAGAAACTGCTTGTTAATAATAATACTAGGTACTATAAAACTTAAACTATATTTTCTTCATCTTCATCAATAACGACATCATGATCATTATTATCGTCATCATCTTCTTCAACGTCACTACATGCAGCAAGTGTATCAGTTGAAACGTCAATGAACTCCAATTCACTCTGATCACGTATGAGTAAATCGTCTAGTTCTCCAAATGAAGACTTTTTGGCTTTATTTGTCATCTTCGGTCGTAAGCTGGTGAGAAGAGGATCGGAAGATAATAGCAGATTGTGAAGAATGTCTTCATTAGTGGCGATGCTACTCTGCTTTCGTGTATGACATTCTCTAAATTTACGAAAATCCTTGTTTCTTGCTTCAGATGCTTCTTCAGACAAAAAACCTATAGGCACTACTGATAAGTGGTCCACTATCTGTGATCCATGAATCAGCAATTTGTGTAAACTTGCTGGCATGTTATACCATGGATATAATTCCACGAATAAATTTGCTGTTTCATCACAATATGATTTGAATTTTTGGACTTGAATTTTTTCGCCTGAGGAAATGCATTGCAAAATAACGGCGAGTCTTCTAATTAAATTAACGTCTAATTTAGTAATTTCCGCAGTCGTTTCAGGGTTTGCAAAAAACCTTCTTGCAGCATTTCCAGTGTTTGTATTGCCACTACCCTGCTTAACAACATCTAGAAGTAAGCCTGTACTTCTTCGGAAAGCTTCTTGAATGGCTTCTTTCTTATCTTTAACTTTTTTTTTATTTTCGTCACCTTTTGCTTGCCATGATTTTATGTCCATTCTGTAAGCAATGTGTAATAAACACTCCATAGACCGAATCCAAGCATGCAATGAACTGAATCCATGCTTGTATAAATCTGTATTCACGGGTTTAGCTCTCACTTCTTCCAAGTTATTCATTTCGCTTGGGCGAGCTTTGCACAAATCACACACTGCTGCCGATGTACCAGATATGATTGAATGTATCTGACCGTCAATCATGGTTAGCCATAGATTGTGAGTAACAGTAGCATTGCCGCAATCAGTCGGGTTCCGTTCACGAATCCCGGTCTCAAATATTTCCATTTCAGCCTTAACATTCGCTTCCGTTTCTTTCATAAATGTAAATGAAATCGGGCGACAATATGTGGTTGACGATGGCCGATCATTCTGCCACACTATACTTCCACTAGAAGTCACTAACTTAAGCGGTACAAGACTTGCCATAAATACACTGGACAAGTCTTGTTCACTTGTTGTTGTCGTTTGATGGTAAATGCTTTGACTTGAAGCTCCATCAAAACCCCATTTACTGTGAAGCACAAGTTGTTCACCAGCATCAAAATTTGATTCAAGTGAATCGATCAACCTCCTAACTGTGAGATCAAGGACTTGGATCCGTATCTTTGCGGAAGTTTCAGTCACAGTTATGTCTTCTTTTGCCGGGTAGCATTTAAGCTTTTCTTTAACTAACAAGTAGTAGCTTGGGTATTTCGCATGACCTTCTTTTAAACTAAAGTCCCGAAGTGTGATGTAACGCCACTTGGATAACTGCAAGTAAACGTAAAGAGCAAGTGCTTTGTGAGTAGGAACTTCACGAAGCGAAGGATTCTGCTCAGTTTCCAGGACATTTAAAACTGTTGAGACGTGGGCAGACTTAAGTATACTTTCAACAGTATGCAAAAGCTCATCCGGACGACTGCAACTAGCAACATTTTCATTAAAACGTCTTCTTTTCTGTCTAGTTGATAAATCTTCAAAGCGTTTGCGAGGAGATGTATATGTTGAAGTTATGCATCTGATTTTGATGGACTGACTACCTCTTCTGCCTCATTTTCATTTGCTTCTTCAGTGTCAACAACGTTTTCTTTAAAGCAATCTGGCCAAACGATATCGGAATTTAACCACTCTTCGTTCTTGTTAATGAACCTGTCGACTGTCCTTCTTGATTGCACCCATTTGGTGTAAACCCTATAGCAAAATCGTCGACACCAGTTCTTGAGATCCGTCACATCACTTTCACTTAACTGGACGTTAGTATTTGACTTCAATGTGTTAAACAAATGGTCATAATCACGAAGATCTTTATGATTACAAAGAGCAACGTAAAGATCTAGATAAGCAGAAAACCCACGGAAAGCCATAATGACAAAACTTGGTAGAAGTTATAATTACAACTGAATTACATTTGCTAAACACACTCAAATATATAGGGCAGCAAGTAGGCAACTAGCAATGAATTTGATAAGCTAATGATGACATTAGACAATCACAATGCAGAGATTAAGGGCTGTTAACATAGTAATTACAATATCTAATTAGATTTAGCAAGTACTGGTAATCTTTACTTAAGGATTCATTAACGCTTTTGTTGTATGGCAATAGAAGCGTTCATAAGTCATTAAAGTAATCGCAAATGCACCTGTTATTTAAGGAACTACTTAGGGATGACTTATTCTCAGTAATGAATATACTTAATGTACCTCCATTTCATCAGTTATACAATAAAAAGTATAGTTATTAAAAGCAAAATATCTCGGAAGGGGGTCGCTGGGGGCACCATGTGTCCTTGAAGAAAATGTGTCATAAAATGGGTAAATAACAGTAGTGAAAACCGCAAATCGAAACAAGGAGGGAATCGTGAGCTACAGACATTTTTGTGACCATTTCCATAGAAAAATATCAGTTTTCATCGAATTGCTCATAAAGTACTGGTAGAATAAAAAAATTGTAGTAACATTTTTTGTAGTTCCTTAATAGAGTAATGCAACTGTATATTTCATTTTTTTCAATTAAATACTTTTTCAATTTTTAATTCTATGTCCGCCCTCTTGTATGGGGACGATCCACTGTGCGCCGGAACCCGGCTGAAGGGTTGCCCCGTCACAAATCAAGTTATGAGAAACGCCACAAAAGGAAACTTTGTGCATTTCCGAGCCGACAAGCGTGAAATCCGACACAAACGACCTGCGACGAACTTTAAACCTTAAAATTAATTCCGTAAGCTCCAAAATTCTCTGAGTGTTGTCTCAAGCACTCTTCAATACTGATATAACTTTACTTGAGTGATTATTTTTGGTATATTGAATGTGTTTGTAACATTTTGTATTAAATTGTTAGCGTGGGTAAACAATGAGTTGGAAGCAGTCACGAATTAGAAGTTTTGAGGCTGTTTTCCTTACATTGGATTTAGGGATACTGAGTTTTCTGACAGTCGTTAGAAAGAAAAAAATGTTTATTTGGAGCATGACGTGCATATAAAATGACAAAAAAAAAAACTAGAAATATAAATACAAGACGGAGCAAAAAAATGACAGCTTGCACTTTGACTGCCACACGCAGTGTACTCGTTACGAGTAGTTGGAAACCGAAAGTGTGATAACCAGTCTTACTAAGTACCAGTAACTGGATTGTGTAGGTCAGATAGGCAGCAAGTTCATGTCAAATACTGGTATTCAGCTACATCTCATTAGATGAAGAATAAAAAAGGAAACAAAAGCTAGGTGTAAACACCTCTTATCGAAGCCGAAAAGCACTTGTTCTCCCCGTCATTGCGATCATTGTTTTGTTCTACACCATACCTTCTAGTTACAGAGATAATGGGGGTCAAAGTTCCAACTCTTTGACAAGTTTGTTATTAAAATACAAGTTTTTATTGTACGATTTTTACTTTTGACATCTCTACAACCCCCGTACTATTGCGTTACATTGAGTTCTACCACAAAACATGATTTTTCACCTCAAAAAAAAAAGCAATAATTTTTGCGTAAACTTACTTAGTAGGATGTACAGAATGCTTGGTTGACGGCTTCGTGATGAGGTGGTTTACACCCTGTATATGAAGAACACATACTCAGGCAACAAATAAGAAAGAAATCGGTTCATGCTCAAATAAAATCATTGAATGAATTAAGAAATGATAATTGCAATAACAGGATGCTGGTTCACAAATCTTTACTGATTATCTCGATAAGGTGATTGCCTATCAGTGACTGATGGGAACTAGGTTTTGCCTGCGATTTCGCCGGTATGTCTGTCGGAAATTATGCCACAGGAACGCACCTACAATCAGTGTAAAAAGTGCGATAATAATTTGACCAAACTGTGTCATGGTCGGTCTGCTGTCACTTAAGTCCATGTTCATCAAAAAGATGACACGACGGTCTGATTATCTAAAAACAGCGGATTAAAACAGATTTTTGTAGGGGAACATTTCCCTTAAACAGCTGTTTCCAGATAATCAGACCGTTATCTTTTCGGTGATCATGGACCTTAGACTTAAGCCATGTTTGTCACGGCCGTGAATCTTATTTTAATCAACAAACAACCTGACACTGACAGGAGCTCGTGGCTAAATAATAACAGCCGCTCGGGTCGATCGTTAGATTAAGCCGTGCATGCTTGCCTAGGTTGGCTGGTTGGTTGGTCGTGTCTCTGAAAGCACGTTAAGCTGTAGGTGCCGGCTGTCATTTGTATATCTATAACAGTCGTTACAGGTAATCAGTAGCCCAAAAAGTTTGACAACCAGTCTTGCCAAGTGGTATTGTATTTCCCAGTATTAACTGGGTTATGTATTGTATTTCCCAGTATTAACTGGGTTATGTATTGTATTTCCCAGTATTAACTGGGTTATGTATTGTATTTCCCAGTATTAACTGGGTTATGTATTGTATTTCCAAGTATTAACTGGGTTATGGGGGTCAGAAAGGCAGTCGCTCCATGTTAAATACTAGTATCCAGCTGCCACAGTTGGGAAAAGGCTAGGCAGATAATGACAACCTGGCACTGATCTGCATATTGCAAAAACCGTGAGAACAATTGAATTTCGCAGGCTATAAGCTACCCCTTTTTTTTCGGATGGGAATTCGTCAAATGACTCCTCCCGCTCTGGGCGGAGTGGAAGGGAGTGTCGGACTTTTACTGACAAAAACCCATCTACGTTCTTTCATCGCCCTTTGTGTATTATGGCCACGGTATATCTTTCGAACAGTCCCGCAACTGGCGGGTTACCCCTTAAGGCGTTAAAAGGTAACAAATAGACAGGGTTCCTCGCATTTTAAAAGTAGTTGAGTATGGTTGTAAAGTATTACACACTGTGCGTCATTTTGGTTGCCAATGGATTTGTTGGTGACACCATGATGCTATTTGGTCATTAGCTACAGTTGCTCAATGTTTTCTCAAATTTAATTAGGCTTTGAAGGCCCGTCGCCAATATCAGACGTAAGATAGAAATAATAATGTAATATTTACAATATGAAAGCGACACAATAGAAATGAAATCTCGACAAAAAATATTATATCTATTACAAGCAATTTATTGTACATTGACTTTTATTTGATTATAACCTTGTGGTTTTAGTTTTGTAAATATTGCATACAACCAATCAAATATACGTTAGTTTTTTCTCATAACTTTTTTGAAAGTGTGTAACTGCAATATAATTATTGTCGTCAGGTTTTAATAGGAAATTAATTGTTGTTCATGAAAAGGAATTTTCATACATTATTGCTAGTTGCTTTTGCTTGCAGCTTCGTTCCTGTTATAATAGGTAAAGTTACTAGATACCCAAACGTTTAGAATATAAGTACCTAGCCTAGGACACCCAGAGATAACGTAGCTTAGCATTAGTGAAAAAAAAAATCGGAATCCAATCAGTACTTTCGAAGATTATTGCTGAAGATTGGTCTGTTCATGACCAAATGAAAATCCGAGGAAAGCGATATTGAATTTTAATTCTTCCCGTTCAACGATCGACTTTCAATGGCATATTCTTTTGGAGTATCTTCTTAGAACAAAGTCATGAATAACCTACTCTATCGTAGACTCTTCAAAAGGAATACCTGACATACTACGCGGCCACGATCACGACCAGTGACTACACATACGAGGGTTAAGACATCCATAGTAAAGTGGGCCGTGAACTATATGACCGGTGTGCGAATTCAAAAAGTACACAAAGACACGACCTTAGTGTGCCGATACTGTTCCAGGAGGCACTGTTTTATCTGGAATGACTATGGCCTTTTAAAAGATAAGTCAGGCGAAAAAAAATCTTTCAACGAAAGACTTTATCACCTGGTTTCTGGAACAATTCATGTCAAAATTGTCCTCCCGCCACTCTAGAGTGTTTTTTGACGATTTTTTTTTTCTAAAACCGTGGGATGGAAACGGAGAATTTGTCGATATAGGCGGCTTTTAATGTCTTCCTTATGTTGTCAACTAACTACCTATAGACAATAATGGATCCCTGAAAAATCTGTAAATGCTCAATCTAGGCAGCTTGGCTCTTGAATGTTTAACCAAATATGGATAATATTTAGTTAAACTTTCGAGAGCCACAGTAGTAGAGTATAAAGAGTAGAGTACAAAATAATATCCGATACAACTTTATTTACGTATTATTTTCTATTTTCAGGACCAGCGATACCAAGGTTTTTCTACAGAAGACGTATTTATCTAAGAAGGTAGAACAATTAGTTAAAATATAAAAAACACGAAATGGTGTCTACGTCTGTTTGTACAAAATAATTATTTAATTATTACCTGAGTACCTTTTTGCGTAAAATTAAATCTTGATTTATGAATGTGTTTGCAGTGTGTATATAAATATTGATTAAGATATGTTTCACCATAATATGTATAATGTCGTGATTATCGAGAAGTGCCCAAGAGCCCTTGACTCAAAAATTTAATTTATGTCGTCTCATCTTTAAATTAAGGCAAATCTTTAACATAATAATCTTGTTATGAAGTTGAAATACTACGTAAAGAATTTGTCTTAATTTGAAGAATTTTGAGAAGCTGAATTTTGCTTTATGGTGATAATCAAGAAGTGCCCGAGCCTTTGACTAAAATAAATTAATATTTATGTCATCTCATTTTTAAATTAAAGCAAATATCTTTTCCATAATAATCTTGTTCTGAAGTAAAGTTTCTACGAAAAGAATTTGTATTAATTTGAAAGAGAAGCTGAATTTTGTTGCAAGTACCGATTGTCAGTTGTTAATTTTGGATCAGTGCCATCATATTTATAATAAATTAACGTTCCATACTTAAAATGTTGCTCTTTGGCTTTGTATTGCATAATAGTTAAGATTATCTGATCCCTTTAACAAAAGCTATTCAAAGAAGTGGTTTGTCCATATCCAGTGTTATCATTGCAGACCAACCTTAGAAATTAATTCTCATTTTTAAGTTCACGACATTTCGTTGGGCTGTCTGAAAGTTATCAAGCAAGCTATTTGGGCATTGTTGCAAAAATGTACCCTGTTTTGAGCACAGATATAGAAATATTTGGCCTAAGTCGTGTTACTTACTTATATGGCAAGCTTTGCTCTCCGAAGTCTCAGTAATTCATGTACCAGAAGCATGGCTGTACCTTATTTTGGTACCTGAAAAGTTTTACATCGTGTTGTAGACAATTTTTATTTATGTAGGAGTAAAACAACGATACGCGTTGCAAGGTGAAAATACCTTGCTTTATATAAATATTTTTTTATTTAAAAAAACTTTCATAGAAAAGTTTATTTAAATAGCCCAAATTGACAACTCAAAACATACATACTCGTACCTACTCTTAAAAAACAACAAGGACTGAATTGGTTAACATTAAATAACTCAGATTATATGTATGTACAGTGTGTTAGAAACTCGGAAACTTCAAGCATTTAAAAAAATGGTGAAACAAGTCTTTTTCTCTATATATTCTTATAATAATATGTAAATACAACACAACGACGAAAAACTGTGATAACAATAAAATAAGTATGTATTTACAATGAACGAATGACAGATGTAAAGTATTTTATACCGCATAGAATGTGCCGAATGTTGTGTAATAATTTTGTATGAATTATGGGAATTTATGTGAAAAATAATGTAAATATTAATATGAAAATGTATGTAAATAAAAGTGTAATATATTTGTAACAGGTTTTTTTTTACTTTTCTATGATCCAGCTATAATTGTTGCGTTTCAGCTTGTCAATAGCGGTAATTGCTCTTTTCCTAATATACTCGTAACTTCGTACGAACCAAAACAATGAACCATGTTTCGTTTTCCATACGAAACAATGTTGCAGATTACGATAGATGACGATTCAAGACTTGAACAGGCTAAAACAGGCTAATTTTTGGTAAAAACCAAAAATTAACCTGTTCAAGTTAGTAGTTAAGAACTATAGGTGAATCAATGATGGCTATTGACATCTTAACTGGCAGTAAATGTTTTTCAAAAACATCTCATTAAGAGGCCAGCGGAGCATGCCTTTTTCATACAAACGTAATACCAAAATAATATGAAAATCAAACATATTCTTAAGGTAGTGTGTATATATTTCGATTGTATTGTATTATAGAATATCTATGTTCCCAAATAAATATTTTGAAAGGACAATGATATAAAAACGAGATACGAGGAACTTAAAATTTCTGTCGAAAATTTATTTCTCTCATAACTCTTGTTTAAATCGGTGTACATTCAAAATATGTGTTTGGGAACCTATATATTCTGTAATCCAATCAAAATAACACACACAACCTTAAGAATATGTTTGATTTACAAATTATTTTGGTATTACGTTTGTATGAAATTCGCATGCTCCGCAGGCCTCTTAAGTGTCGAACGGAGCGAAGTTGGCATAGCTGAGATTTAGGCCATTAAACTCATTTTGATTATGTTTTCCATCGAGTAAGAAGTCTTGAACATAGGTAAGATTTGTTGAGCCCTCATTAAACCACGTCAAATCTTGCACTTCTCGTCAAAAAGGATAACAGCGATTTTTATCAAAATATATTTACTCACCGATACGAATTTCATGCCCCAAAAAAAAGAACCAAATTCAAAGTAAAGAATCTTCATAGGGGTCGATCTTATGAAGATTTTTTCCTTCAGAGCGTGTGCTCTAAAAGTGTTATTTGAAATATGTAGTAAAGGTAAATGAGATTTGCGTCTCACAGATGTAGTTGCCAGCCACTTCAATCTGTTCTCGCGCTTCATTTCATCGGCTAAACGAAATTGGCTCTTTTGAAGGGCGAATATGACATAATATGGATAAAGTACAGTATGGCGTACTCTTTTACTGAACTTTTACTTTTAAATTGAAGGTAGATACTTATGTTATTTCGGTGTTCATTGTCGGTTCAATAGTGTATTGCATAGTTTACCTATCAATGGAATGGGAACCGATAATAAACGGGTGAAAAAAAAAAACTATTACGGAAGATATCCCGTAAGTGACCGTATAAGTTCAATGGAATGAGATTTCAAACACATTACACTTCCTTGGCCGTCGTGTAAAAAGAGGTCAAAAGACTTCTATTGTAGTCCAGGTTTTGAACAGAAATATGGATGTTGTCCAATCATCTAGGTTATTAATAACTCTTCTAAATACTAAATAGAAAGAAAGAAAGAAAGAAAAAATGTTTATTCGTCGCAAAGTCATGACGTGCATACAATATTAATAAGGTAAACATAGAACGCATTAATACAAACACAAACATTAAACTAAAACCGAAAATTAACACAGCAACATTAACATAATTGTAAGACTAAACGGACAAAAAATAAAAAATTGCACGCCGTGAGTGCGACAAATAGGTTTACCACTCAGCATGATACTACTATACTTTCCTGTATTCCTGTTTGTAACTTAGTCGGTGGGTTCGTAGGAAAGAAAAGTGTTACGCATAGGGCGAAGCATGTCATATTTTTCATACAAACGTAGGTAATACCAAAATAATTTGTAAATCAAACATATTCTTAAGTTATTACGTTTGTATGAAAAGTGCATGCTCCGCCGGCCCCTAAAGTCTTTTAAAGTTGTGTTTGTTTATGTTTTCGAGCGTATAGCGCTCATGGGCTGCAGCCAAAAATGAGCGTCAGGTGTTAGATCTTTGTATTGCCATTTGGCATTATGCTGAGCCGAAGGCCTTTGGCGTTATTATTTTTGTTCGTTTATTTATTTGTTAATTAAGGCGTTTTTGAATAATGGCGAATGAATACAATTTTCTTTCTCTCTTTTTTCACGACCGATGGAATATCTTTCTTTGAATAATTATGCGAATTATGCGCAAACAAACATACAAAAATAAATAAAAATAGAAACATCCGAATTGAGAACCTCCTCCTTTTTTAGAAGTCTGTTAAAAAGTGTTTTTAATCAAAAAGGAGGTGACTTAATTTAGCGCTGAAAACACACAAACTACGAATAAACTTGTTTAATTGATCAACTTATTCTTGCCTTTCGAACTCGCTACAATTACTCAATGTTCCAGCGTTTATCTGCATTCACGAACACATCGTGTTTATGTTAATTCCTAGCAAAATGTTAACATGTACAAATATTTGATAGTTTTGTAATCGTAAAAGCAAAATTAACATGAGAGGAATCACGATTTAATTAGGTACTTGTTGTTCGCTACATATACTTTGACAAAAGGATTGCAAAACACAGTTTTATCTAGAAAAACGATCTCCTTACATAGCGAACTTAGGATTTTTTTAAAGTTTTTCGTCACTATCGCATTAATTTTTATTTTTAGCGAGTTCTTGTGTGTGTTCTAGGTTTGTCAGCAGTGGTAGCCCAGGGGGACCGGCCGCGTCTTACCAGTTGTAAGGTTTGGGTTAAACCCAAGAAGGCGCGTTACATTACCTAATTAATTTAATCTTCACTGCTCTTAAAACAGGGAAGGAAAACAGCGCAATGAAAAAATATTCTAGATAAAAAGCTTATTTACTTAAAATAAAAGCAAAAAATAGGTTAATCTATCAAACAAAAGATCCATATTTATAGCCCACTCCTGAGACCTGTATCCCTGCAGTGGGAATATTATAGGCTGATCAGGTCTTTTATATAAATTTCTCTAACATTGAATAGTTTTAAACTTTAGGTAACCTATACCTTATTTAATCCCTTTTCACGTTCAATGCATCTTAGAAATTGTAATCAGCAATCATTTAAGAAAGAAAGAAAATATATTCATTATTATTCAATATTCTTAATTTCATAATTATTCTTAAATTAATGTTCAATATTCTTAATTTAATATTCAATATTCTTAATTTAATATTCAATATTCTTAATTTAATATTCCGTTTCCATTTTTATTTACTACACCTTCATTTCCTTCATTTTCAACCTGGGCTACCACTGCTGACAAACCAAGAAAGGAGATCACCCAGCCTCTATACATTTTTTGGGCTATTTTCAAAAGTGCCAAACAAAATAAAGTTATTATTTGGATAGAGATTAGTATGATAACATAATAATCTCTATCCAAATTAATAAGTTTATTTTGGTAGGCCGGCGGCACTTCTGAAAATAGCCCAATATGGGTGATGTCCTTTAAAAAAGAAAATTGAACATTAAATAGACATAGAAAAAAAAAGAAAAAAAAAACTTTTGAAACAATAACATTATGACACTGTAGTAGGCCCACAGTTCAGCAAAATTTTATATTTTTACAGATATTTGAATTTATAAAGGCCGGTTGAAAAATAACAAGTAACAAGTAGGGCAACCATGCATCTTGCGTTCACCAGACCCCTCAGGCCACGTATGTTTCTCTTCAGAGGGTTATTTATTTTTAAATTAGATTTGTTTTCGGATGCGGCCTACCTTCTGTTTTGTATCCAATGCCTTTATGTGGAATCTATCACGCCTGCACACATCCTTCAAAGACAATACGATTCTTTTTAAAAGGGATCTTTTTGATATTCAAATCATGGACAGAAAATTCGGTTACTGCGGGTAAAGTAATAGATGTGTGGGTGAATTATTTACATAGTTTTTTTTCCAGTTTTGTTAGAACTATTTCGTCGTTTCTGATTTTTTCTTTGTAGTTTATCGTATATACCTAATGTAGTTTTCAACATTTTTCGGTTGGCGTTTATAAGGTATTAGTATAATATTCTGGTGTGATTGAGCAGGTTGTTGTGCCAAATCTAAGGTACTAAAATTTTTACGTTAAAATTAATGAAACAAGTCAGATTTTTTTTTGTTTTATTAATTAATCATGCTGGTTAAACAGTTGAATACAGGTCCTTAACCAAAAATGGCTGTTGGTCCAGCGATGAGCAGGCACATGAAAAAAAAAACGTAAACAACATAAAATAGACAAACATAAAACATCGTGCCTGCTTGCACCCAAAAAGGTAAGTCAGAGGTGTAAATCAGATGGTACACATACATTTATTCGGTTAGCCTTAAGTCTCGAGTAATAAGAGGCGACCCTATTATCTTTCACCGGACACAAATCCAGACAACCGACCGCTAAGCTGAGAAATTCTATTTACGTGTGTGTGTAGTTAGTCATGTGGTTAAGGCGCCCTGTAATATATAAGTTCGGATTCACTTGCAACAAAATCGAATCTAGGGCGCAAGACACAGAAAAGACGTAAGACGTAGACGGGGCGCAGACATATGTCTCTCCCGCGTCTTTTTCATACAAAATGTATAGACGCGTCGCGTCGCAAAGCACACAGAAAAGGCAGGGCGTGGGCGGGCGCGGAACCACGTTTGCCCGTCTGAAAAGACGACTTAAGACGAGGCACGGGCGCCGCTGGGCGCGAGCGGACGAGGGACAAGCGAGAACAAGGGTGCGGGCGAGTGCGACGCGGGTGCCGGGAAACGTACGGCGCGCGCATCGCTCTTTTTCTCTCGTGGCGACAGGCGTCACGCGGCGCCCCGTCTGTGCCTCGTTTTTTTTATGTGCGTTAAAAAGTCGCGACAACGCCCCGTCTGCGCCTTGTCCTCACCCCGTCCACGTCTTACGTCTTTTCTGTGTGCCCTGCGCCTTAGATTGTTGATTGTTGACGCAATGTAATCCTCCCGGTGAGGGAGAGCCTCTTTAAATAAACTGTAAAGTAATCCATAAACTACTTAACAATATTCAGGATACCTATTAGAAAAAAGTTAGCTTAGTTTCAAAGCATTCGAATGTTCACAACCTTAGCCAGGTTGACATTACGAGTATCATCATCATTTCAGCCTGAAATCATTCACTGCTGGGTACAGGCCTTTTTTCTGATGGGAAATCATCAAATGACTCCTCCCGCTCTGGGCTGAGCGGAAGGGAGTGTCAGACTTTAACTGACTAAAACCCATCCATGTTTTTTCTTAGCCCTTTGTGTTTCAGGGCCGTGGTATCACGGCATCGGTAGCCCTGGCAGGCATCGGCCCTTGCCGACCACTTCCTGTGTGCTGCCATCTCTTTGAGGCGCGCGTGGAACACGAGCGCGCCGTCGACACGGCCTGTCATCATAAGACGGACAGACGGCTGGCCATTACTCACCGTCCACACGCCCGCTGGGTAGGCTTCAGTTTTCTTCACATTTACCTTGATTCGTGTCCATAAAGGGTCACTTATCCAGGCACAGCACTCCTTTATCCAGGATTTATCCACAAATTTGTCGATGTCGTCATAGCACTTGAAGCGCGCGATGTAAACGTAACGTCAACATGATCAATTTTAAAATTGAAAATACTTGTTCACTTTTAATTTTATCTTAATTTAAAGAATTTACTGTTGATGGGCGGAGAGGGAGAGGAAGGCCAAAGAAAAAACGGATGGATTGTGTGAAGAATGATATGAAAGAGAAGGGAGTAAATGATGCCCAGACGTCTGACAAGGGTGAATGGAAGAAGAAAACCTGTTATGATGACTACAAGTAGAAAGGATCAAGGGCAGGAAGGTGATGATTTATAATATCGGTGCACAATTTACAAAAAAACAACAGAAATCCTATTTTTCTTACATTTCCATTTTCCCTTCTTTTTCTTTTTCTTCTCGGAATCAGTCTCACAATCTGTTTCTGGAGCAGGTTTCGGTTTGTGTTCTTCAGGCTTTGGTTTTGGTTTTTCGTCAGTTTCGCAATTGGGTTCTTCAGGCTTTGGTTTTGGCTTTTCTTCAGATTTGCAATTGGGTTCTTCAGGTTTCGGTTTTGGCTTTTCTTTAGTTTCGCAATTGGGCTCTTCAGGTTTCGGTTTCGGCTCATATTTATTTTCGCAATTGGGTTCTTCAGGTTTCGGTTTTGGCTTATCTTTAATTTCGCAAATGGGTTCTTCAGGTTTCGGTTCTGGCTTATCTTCAGTTTTGCAATCCGGTTCTTTTTTCGGTTCTGGTTTAGGTTCACAGTCAGTGTCAGGTTTCTCCTTAGTAATCCATGACTTCTTTTTGAAAAATGTACCTCCTGTTCTTGTTTTGAATAAAACGTTCTAACATTAGATTACTACATGTAGTTGCGCCTATTTACATTATAAGAGCAGAAAATAGATGTTCGTTCGTAAGAAAGAGTGTATTTTTAGAGCGGAGAACTTTGAACTGAAATAAAACACATAATGTGGTTTTACATAAATTAACATCACGCCTGTAATCCCCAAAGGAATAGGCAACGGAGTAAATGATAGTACATGCACATTTCGCCAGTAATGTTTATTTCCCATGTAAATAGAGGGCGAGGCAATATCCAGCAACCGCCCACAAATCCAGATTCCGTGACTGCTACTGACAAATTCTTGATGGAAAAACCCAATAATTTTAATACTGCCTACACTTTGCTTCTATTTTAAAATATAGTCTGAATGTTTTAATATCTATGAATTTAAGCGCCTTAAGTAATAATACTTACCAACAGCCGCCGTTAAGACCAAAACATATATTAAAATGAACCGATTGAAAGTCATCGCTAAACTTCTTCGATACCTACTGTTTTCATAGCACTAAGGTACTGTAAGTATACGATATTGTATAAGTAAAATTACAGAATTTATCGATGCAACATGAAATGTTTTAATAGTGTTTTTTATGAGTTTGACGTAGATCATTTATTGCTTCGTGACCATAAGACATGTATAATATGCTTTCATCAACAACAACCTTAAGCAAGCGTGGCTTAATCTGGAAATCGACCCTAGAGTGGCTGTTATTATTTAGCCGCAAGTTCCACAATCAATTAAAACATACACGTGTTTAATCTAGAGCCACTAGCATGAGCGCGGTGTGATACCTAAACGGTGTAACATGTGTGTTTCAATGTTGCGTTGCAACCAGAACTTCTGATAACCTTGGTTGAACTTCTGCTTAAGTTCTTCGTCTGTGCTGATGGTAATCAGCACAGACGAAGAGAGAAGACTTTTTTTTTTCCATGTACTTTATAATGCAAGCGCACTAGTATCATCTTGTATCATTAAAGTGCATAACTGTTCTTTTTATATAAGATGCCTGTATTTTTATATTGTATTTGCTATAGTTGTTGATCTAGTTAAAAATAAGTTTGATGTATTGTTGTCTAGCATCTTTATATCTCACTCTCACACATACAATTCAAATATGCATACATATACTCACAATATACATCCATACGACACACTCTCAACTTTCACACAATGTTACACTACATACACAAATCACGTTCACGTACACTTCTATACTCTAAATACCTTATTGTATACTAAATATATAAAAAAAACAAGAGGTCTAAATCTCTCAGATAATATAATATTTGCTTCTAATCCCAAGTATAGCATGGTTGGACACATGCGCTCTGAATTGACGTTGTATTCTTGCATGCCCTTAAAATGAGTGATTCATTACAAAATATTACTGAGATAGATAAAATAGAGATTGCACGAGCTATTGAATGTGACTGCGTAATAAACACATTTTTGTTAACAAAAATGACTTAACCATTTTATCTCAAAACATAAGAAGCATATATTGTAATTTTGATGATTTCTTGTTGACATTTTCTACAATTAAATTTGAAGTGGATATCATTATCTTAACAGAGTGCAGGTTGAGCGCAAATAAACCTATTCCACAGTTAAGTAACTACCAGTCGTACATGACTACACGGCAGCTGAACCAAAATGATGGAGTCGTAGTTTATATTAAAAATACACTAAAACCCCGAGTTAAGGAAATATCACTATCACAAGCCTCTTGCCTACAGCTGGACGTATTAAATAACACTATCCTATGCATCTATCGATCTCCATCAAAAAACAAATACTGACAGTTTCATAGACTCACTCAGTACTCATCTAGAATCCATAACGTCACAAAAAAGTATTGTTATCGCGGGTGACATAAATACTAATATAATAACGAAGCCGACCGAGCAGTCTCATGAACAAAGAAATAGAACAAACTACCTCAATATGCTATCTCTTCATGGTATCCTGCCTGGACATTTGTTACCGACTAGAGATAAAACATGCCTAGATCACTTTATGTTAAAAATAAATAAGAAAAAGTTTTCCGCTACCATTGCTATCCTACACTCTACCATCACAGATCATTAATTTCACAACGCTTCTAGTATTGTCCAAGCAAAAATATAAACAGGCTATACCTAAAACGACTACTTTACTTAACTATGAACAGGCTCTAATACATTTGCAAGAAAAGAACATAAGCGATTTGCTTTTTTGTAATGATCCGGATTATTTATGTAAGCTCCTGTTGCAATCTCTTACCGATACTATTAACTCTAACACTACTACAATCAATATTCCTAGCAGCAAACGCATTATCAAACCATGGATCACTAAAGGAATCTTGCGCTGCATACAGAATCGTAATAAACTTCAAAGGAAGCTTCGGCTTGACCCAGATAATTTAATACTAAAAATAACTTACACACGATATAGGAATTATTGTAACAATTTACTAAAAAGGTTAAAAAGAAAATACGAAAAAGAGCTTCTTTCAAATTCAATAAAAAATTCAAAACAACTCTGGAAAAATATCAAATCTATAACATACACTAATAAAACAGATAATCAAAATACAGAATTGCTAAACTTAAAGTCATCCCCCTCCGAATCCATTAATTTCATCAATAATTATTTTGCTAATATAGGCTGTGAGCTAGCTCAGCAAATTCAACCTGGAACTGCGAATTACCCTACTCCACTCAGTGATGCACTCACTCAAGCTAATTCTTTTGTGCTTCTCGAAACCGACTGTGATGAGGTACATAGAACTCTAATGAATCTTAGGTCCAACAGCTCTTCGGGCTGGGATAACATATCCACAAAGTTTTTAAAACACACCAGCATGGTAGTGGTCCCCATCATCACACACCTTGCAAATCTGTGCTTTACTAAAGGAATTTTCCCGGCCCCGTTAAAAGAAGCCATAATCACGCCAGTGCACAAGGGTGGAGATAGAGACGATATCAGTAATTATAGGCCAATATCAGTGCTAACTGCTTTCTCAAAAATTATTGAAAAACTAATAAATAGTAGACTACTAAATTATTTGAGCAAATTTAATATATTATCCGACTCGCAATACGGCTTCAGTAGAAATATGTCTACGGATGATGCTGTAAGTGCTCTATCCTCTCTAATAACCAAACATCTAGACAATGGACAAAAGTGCCTCACTGTCTTTTTAGACCTCAAAAAGGCGTTTGATACCGTCTCTACCTCTATCCTTGCAAACAAACTGGAAAAGATTGGCGTTCGGGGAACAGCTCTTGACCTTTTAAAGGACTACCTTTCAAACAGGACAAAAAGAGTGAAGATTGGCCAGCATATCAGTAGCGACGCGGCTGTATTGTACGGAGTCCCTCAGGGAAGTGTATTGGGCCCAACCCTTTTTTTGATATATATAAATGACCTCTGTAATATGATAATACCTAATGCTAAAGTTTTCTCCTACGCCGATGATACAGCCGTTGTCTTCTATGGGAGTTCTTGGCACGATGTCAAGCATCATGCTGAGACAGGTATTTCTCGTGTCGCTGATTGGCTAAAATCCAACCTCCTAACGCTAAATACCTCCAAAACGAATTTCATATGTTTTAGCATTTCTAAGCGTAATGAACCAACTGATGAGTTTGGTATCGTTATACATACATGTAAGGGTGAATACGGCAATAATTGTAACTGCCCAAGTATTCGCAAAGTTACCGAAATTAAGTATTTGGGTGTAGTAGTGGATAATAGGCTATCCTGGTACCCTCATGTAGAACAAGTAACCGCCAGAATTAGAAAGTTAAGTTGGTTGTTCAAAACCCTAAGACATGTTGCACCAATGGCAAAAGCGAACAACAAATGCCCGTCTAAAAATTTACTCACACAAGTTTACCTTGCACTTGTACAATCTGTGCTCGGATACTGTATTCCGGTTTGGGGAGGTACAGCAAAGACCAAATTGATACATCTAGAACGAGCACAACGCGCACTCCTAAAGATTATGCATTTTAAAAGGCTTAGATTCCCTACTGTAGACCTTTATCAGATCAGTGATGTACTCTCTGTCAGAAAGCTGTACATAGTCCTAACAATATTAAAAAAGCATAAGTCTTTGCCCTTTAATGTGGGTATTAACCCGAAAAGAAGGAAGTTTAGCATAGCGGTTATACCTTCAACTAAGACCAAATTTGCATGTAATCAATATCATAAACGATCAGCTCAATTGTATAATAGAATAAATAAAAAGATAAATATACATTCTAAAAATAAATATGTTTGTAAAGAAACACTAGTTAAGTGGATAAAACCACTTACGTATGAGGACACAGAAGCATTGTTATAACACGGATTATTCATATACACACAGACACACACACCTACTTACTCTGACAAACACGCTCATACACACACACACACACACACACACACACACAAACACACACACGCACACTCACAATCTTTAAGTATACTCTTTTTTAATTTTTTAATTTCTTATTTTTGTTAGCCTAGACTTAGTATTCTAAACTAAATTTTTACATTTAAAAAAATATTGTGTTAATTATCACGCTATACAAAATAGGGAGGGGCGGAGTCTTCTACTACAGGCATTATTTGTCTAAAAGAAGATTCCGAACACAACAATTTGTAAACCAATTATTTGACACAATAAATTTTATTTTATTAAAAAAAAAAAAAGTCAACTCTTCTTGCATTATCACATTGGCTTCTTCTATGGCTGTGGTATTGTATGGATTTATCATCCATTGAGGAATTTGTAAATTTAAAAAGATCCAAAAACCTATCCGTAAAATCCTTGTGTAATGCGTCCAAGTGAGTGACATATAATAAAATGTCATCATCTTGAAGCATTTCTGGTAATTTTGACAAATGCAGAAACTGCGAATATTCTTTTCTGCCTAAATTTTTTTTATAAAGGATTAGTTTACCCACGAAGGCCGATATTATTGATTTTGTTTTAATCAAGTTAAGATCGTCACCCTGCAGCTGCAAATTAACTTTGTTGAACATTCCAAAGATATCAGTCAAGTAATAAATATCTGTTTTACAATTGTTCAGATTTTCTTTCAAATTCGGATCTTTTTCTTGTAAAAACTCCAACACAGATTCAAAAATGGCTGAAAATCTTTCTAAACAAGAGCCTCTTGATAGCCAGCGAACTTCAGTGTGCAGAAGTAATCGAGTAAAGACTTCGTCGTTTTCCTCACATAGCTGAGCAAATAACCGAGAGTTCAAAGAATTGCTTCGAATCTTGTTGATAGCATTTATTACATATTGTAAAGACTTATGCAATCTAGGAGTCAGCTTTTTTGCAACTAAATGCTGCCTGTGAATCACGCAGTGAATGACCAGTACATCAGGCAGTTGTCACTTTAAGTGAGCTATAAAACCACGATGACGACCAACCAATAGACGGTGCACCATCAGTCGCAACAGAAACAATGTTATTCCATGGAATAGCTTTGTCAGTAATAAAATGTTCCACGGCCTGAAAAATCGATTCTCCTCTGGTATCAGTCTCTACTTATGGGGATCCCTTCTTTTCGCATAATGTTCTGTGTCCTAATATACTTTGGCATAATAATACCTCGGCATAATTTTTTTAGGCATACATTTTATATTGGCATAATCATCTTAAAGACTAATTTGTTTTGGCATAGATTTGATATGCATAACGTTAGTAAGCCTAATGACTATTAGCATAACGTTAGTAGGCCTAATGACTATTGGCATAATAATATTTAGGCATACAATTAGTATAATAAATAACAAAAACAATTTTCATGCAAATGATTCATTATACATAACATTATGTAACTTAAACAATTTTTCAATGGCGAGATAACTTTTATCAGAAGAATAAATTAGATGTTGGGTAAAAATTTAATATGCTGTGCAACAAAAGTTAGTGACAGAACCGAATTGCTGCGAAACCGACTCCACGTAGTCTTGTTTGTCCTACCCCTAGAGTGTAATTTAAAATCGCGCAGGCGCGTAGGGGCGAGGCGGCCCACGGGCTGAGGAGCAGGCGGCTGCGAGCGAGCCGAGCGAGGTGGTGAGTGAAAGCCGTCTGCGACGATTAGGACGCGTGGGGCCGCCGGAGGCCCGCAGTGCCGGAGCCGTGAGAGAAACCCTGCCTGCTGCATGTTGCATGCTCGCTTGAATGCTGCATGCTTGCTTGCATGCTTGCTTGCATGCTGTATGCTTGCTTGCTTCATGCTTCCTACAGCGACAAATAAACCCACAAAATTGTTCAATGATATTATATTAATATGTTATATATGGTAATATGCTATATATATGCTGTCAGGTATGACAGCACCGTTTACTTAGAAAAATTAAAAAAAAATGTCTATTCTACCTACAATATCAAGTGCCTACAAATTTCATTAGAGCAATATTGTATAAACGTAAAATTGTTTCATTGTTATACCTATAAAAATATGTTTTAATATCATTATGCGTAAATCAATTTATGCTTTAGGATATTATGCTTAAAAAAGTTATGCTTTAGAACTTTATGCTTAATAAATTTATGCTTTAGAATATTATGCTCAATCATTATTATGGTTAGAGAAATAATGCTTAAAAAATTATGCGTAAGCTGTTATGCGTACTTAATTATATTATGCAAAAATATAATTATGGCAACAAAATTATGCTAAGTTATATTAGGTCTTAAAATTTTATGCAAATGGATAGGGAACCCTAAATATGTAGCAAAAAGCAGTTCTTGGCACATATTTTCGTCTTTGATATGTCGAACATATCCTAACAACAGAGCTTCATTGCCGGGTAATGTAGACTCGTCCAACTGGAGAGAGAATCTGTTGGTCTGTAAGAACTTGCATAAAATGTTTTCCACATCGCGTCCCATCTCGTCTATGCGTCTCTGAACGGTGTTATTGCTCAAAGGTATTCTCTTTAAAATATCATGTGCGGGTTTATGCAATACATTGTTAAGGACCTCCGCAATGGCTGGTAAGATAAGCTGCTCTCCAATTGTGTGGGGTTTCCCCGACTTCGCTATTAGTAAAGATATATTATAGGACGCTCGTAAACCATCATCGTCTTTAATAGATGATGACGCAAACATTGATCTTATGGATGGCCTTTTGTCTAGTTTTTCTTTAAGTGCTTGAAAAAATGACAAGGGCTTACTTTTTTTGTCAGCATGTACTCTTGATAAGTGATCATCCATTTTTGACGGCTTCATGCCATCGTTACTGAATACTTTTTCACATATGAGACACATCGGCAAGTGTTGATTTAATGGAGATGCAATCAATCCGAACTTCAAGTAGTCCAAACTGTATTGTCTGCATTTTTTTTTTCGTGTCCGCCATCATAAAACTTTCAGTAATCCTGCAAATAAAAAAAATAAGAAACTACTTAAATAAAAAACTGTTAAATTGACTGGTAAACTATTACAATTGAAACAACTGAGGCAACTGCAAACTGTTGCAAACAATCTACAGATAGCTCAACTGATTACTATCACAAGCAAATGCTGCATTGCGTAAGTAACATCAGCTACGCGGATGATATGGTATTGCTGAGCCCATCGATCAGTGCACTTAGGAGGCTTCTCGGCATCTGTGGGGACTATGCGGTGGCTCATGGTCTCAGGTACAACGCGACAAAGAGCGAACTTCTGGTGTTCAAAGCGGGTAACAAATGTTACGACACTGTCCCACCAGTCACACTAGGGGGCGCTCAGCTCTCTAGGGTGACAAAGTTCAAGTACCTGGGACATTGGGTCACCGATAGTCTGTTTGACGATGAAGACTTGGAGAGGGAGCGCAGAGCATTGGCAGTTCGATGTGACATGCTGGCCCATAGGTTTGCACGTTGTACAGAAGAGGTAAAAATTACACTCTTTAGAGCGTATTGCCAAACTATGTACACTTGCGCCCTATGGGTCGGCTATACAAAAAGCTCGTACAATGCTCTGCGAGTCCAATATAATAACGCCTTCAGAGTTTTGTTGGGATTACCGCGCTTTTGTAGTGCATCAGTGATGTTTGCGGAGTACAGCGTGCCTGATTTTTACGCTCTTATGCGATCACGAATAGCCTCCCTGAGGCGGCGAGTGCGTGGTAGTTCTAACAGCTTGTTGGCTATCATGGCCAACAGAATGGACAGTCCAATGATGTGGCACTGGATGACCACTCATCGTGCGTCATTTAGATATTTAAAATGAAATTCTCTTTATATAATGTATGTGTGTATCCTTTCATTTTATGTATGTTTTGTGTTCTTTCGTGTATGTGTTTAAATGTTTCAAATTTGGACTCGATGGTCTGAAATAAATTTTATTATTATTATTGTTATGTCTTTGGTTTGACGTTCTGTCATTACGTTTCCTGGACAACGAATGTATCAGGATTGTCATATATAATTAAAATATACGAATAGGAAAATGCACGTTTGATCTTTTATTTAATATTGGCGACGAGATGGCCGAAGTTAAAAAGTTAAAACGCGTACGATCCTCATTACGAGGAATATTCACAAAGATTGAAAACCTTATTAATGAAGAATTACAGTTTTCTTCCGAAGAAATTGCAACACGACTACAAACACTAAAAGATAATTTTTCCAAATTTCAAGAGCTTCAAAACGAAATTGAAAAAGAAACTGAGGATAGTGAACTAATCAAAGAAATAGATTACAGGTTTGAAATTGAAGAACTATATACAAAATTACGTTCAAAATTCCTACAATTACAAAAAGAAAGCGAGATAACAATTGTGCCTCCTAGTAGTGCAACGGACACACAGTCAATTTACGGAACAGCAATGACCAACAAAGAAAAACCGTTTCGTATGAACTTTCAGCCGTTCCAAGAAAACGAAACTTTTATGAATTTTACCAAACGCTTAAAGGTTTATTTCATGCTGAACAATATCACAGATGGTAAGGTGAAAGTGTATGTACTACTTTGCACGATTTCCCCAAATCTACACGAAAAAATGTACAATATTTGCTCTCCAGAGGATCCCTTAAAGATGACATTTGAAGAGATTACGAGACTTTTAGATGATTACATTGATCCAAAGCCCAGCATTTGGACAATGCGACACAAATTTATTTCTCGCATGCAACATAAAGAAGAAAATGTGGTCACATACGCCTCCGAGCTTAAAAAACTATCTGGAAATTGTAAGTTCAAATGTAATAACTGTGAAAAACAAACTTCTGATAGCTTTTTGTGCCTACAACTCATACGAGGGTTAAACGATGGTGAAATTCGGACGAAAATACTGCAGGAAAAAGATACAACCTCATTTTCACAATTGGTGCAGATTGCCACTGCTACAGAAATGGGAAAGAACGAAAACGCAACAATGTCCTCAGATATTCAAAAACCAACCACAATCAACAAAATATCAACACCTACAGCTAAAAGATCTGATAATAACCATAACCCACCTGTGCATTCTAAGGTAAATTCAAGATTACCAATGAGCATTAGAGATCTTAAAGGAAAATGTTTTCGATGTGGAAAAGAGGACCACAGAGCAAACGAATGTGGAGCCATCAAAACCACTTGCCGAAAATGTCAGAAAATAGGCCACCTTGCACGAGTCTGTTTACAAAGATATACCAACTCTCATCAAGTAAATGAATCTACAAGTAATATTAGTCAAGACAGTATTGCCGATATCAACTTAGTTAAAAGTGAAATATCGGAGAGATATACGATTACTTTGAAAATAGAAGACAAAACTGTATGTATGGAATTTGACACCGGCGCTACGTTATCTTCAATGTCACTGAAGGATTTCAAAAACATGAATATACAAAAGAAACTTTTTAAAACAGAAATTAAGATGAGAACTTACACTGGAGAAATCATTAGACCGATTGGAGTAGCATATGTAAAGTGTTTGTACAACACTCAATTATTTTATGGAAAACTATACATTATTGATCAAAATGTTGACCCAATTTTTGGTAGAAGCTGGATGAAAGAACTACATGATATTGATATAGCAGATATAAGAACGGTAAAAACTACAATTCATAGTAACAATCTAGAACAATTGTTAGAAGAATTTTCTTCAACTGTATTTGCATCAGACCTAGGAAAAATTCCAAATCACAAAGCTCACTTAAGTTTAAAGGAAAATACTCAGCCGATTTTTATTAAACCACGAAGAATTCCATACGCATTGAAACCGAAAGTTGACGAAGAAATAGAAAGACTATGTACACAGGGCGTGCTTACAAAAGTTGACCATGCCGAGTGGGGAACACCTATCGTTCCAATAGTAAAACCAAATGGGAGTATTCGATTATGTGCTGACTACAAGATTACTCTCAATAAAGTAATAAAAGATGAACAATACCCCATATCCATAATTGAAGACATATTTTCTGAAATGAACGGAGGTAAGCTTTTCTGCACTTTAGACATTACCCAAGCATATTTGAATTTAGAAATGGATGAAGAAAGCGCGCACATGCAAACCCTGAGCACGCACAAAGGAACGTATAAAGTAAATAGACTAATGTTCGGCGTTAAAGTAGCACCTAGCCTGTGGCAAAAATTCATGGACAGATTACTACAGGATCTGACAGGAGTTAAATGCTTTTTCGATGACATTATTATACAGGGCTCCTGTGAAGATGAGCTACTACAACGATTACGACAGGT
This sequence comes from Xestia ashworthii, assembly GCA_950022955.1. Classification (NCBI taxonomy): domain Eukaryota; kingdom Metazoa; phylum Arthropoda; class Insecta; order Lepidoptera; family Noctuidae; genus Xestia; species Xestia ashworthii. The sequence goes on along the minus strand of OX465558.1, from coordinate 9,057,974 downwards.
TCTCCAAAAACTCAAAGAGAGCAACCTTCGAGTGAATAAAGAAAAATGTCACTTCTTTAAACAATGCATTAACTACCTTGGACACACGATCGACAAGAACGGACTACATAAGAATAAAGACAAAATAAAAGCCATCACTAGCACTTTACGCCCTACAAACGTCAACGAATTGAGAACCTTTCTTGGGATGGCCAATTATTACAATAAATTTATAAACAATCTGGCTTCTATTACAAGTCCGCTAAACGAGCTACTTAAAAAAAGAGCTATATTTACCTGGTCCCCTAATTGTGAAGAAAGTTTTAAAAAAATAAATGAAGAAATTTTGAGCGAAAGGGTATTGATTCATTTTGATCCTAAAAAGCCGCTAATACTAGCCACAGACGCTTCGCCTTTAGGGTTAGGAGCAGTGCTTTCGCATAGATTACCTGACGGTTGTGAACGACCTATTGCTTTTGCTTCTAGATCTTTATCAAGCAGTGAAAAGAAGTACAGTCAAATTGATAAAGAAGCTACAGCTATCTACTGGGGCCTAAAAAAGTTCTTTCACTACTGCTACGGTCGAAAGTTTACATTAGTTACCGATCACAAGCCACTAACATCGATCTTTCACCCGCACCAGACGCTACCAGCGATGAGCACCATGAGACTTTTTCATTACGCTCATTTTCTATCCGGATTTAATTATGAAATAGACTACAGAAGTTCTGCAAGCAATTCTAATGCTGATTACTTATCCAGATTTCCAGTAGAAACAGTTAATGATAATAAAAAAGATCAACACTCACAATTCCAGCTTCAACAAATATACAAAATCGAAGTAAACCCAGATATTATAGCCCGAGAAACAAAAGACGACAACGAATTACTTCCCTTACTACAAGCATTAAAAACAGGACGTACTTTGAGAGAACTCGGATATAATGACAATGAATTTACGCTACAGGATGATTGTATTTTGAAAGGTACAAGGGTCATTATTCCTTCTACATTACGTTCCCAAATTCTTAATGAATTGCATACTGGACACACTGGGATTTTAAAAATGAAATTATTAGCACGCAGCTACGTTTACTGGAAAAACATGGACAAAGACATTGAAAACAAAGTAAAATCATGTAGAGCATGCCGGTTAGAGCAAAACCAACCAGCGAAAGCTCCGTTACGCCATTGGGAAGAGCCAGCTGGCCCTTGGCAACGAATCCATATTGACTTCGCTGGCCCAGTGTCTGGTTTTCAATTATTCATTATAATCGACGCCTTCACAAAGTGGGTTGAAATAATACCAGCCAAAATAACGACTAGCTCTTGGTGTATTCGAAAACTTAAAGAAATATTTTCCACTTTTGGCGCTCCCTATATTCTCGTTTCAGATAACGGCCGGCAATTCATATCACAAGAATTCAAAAATTTTCTCTCAGATTACAATATAACGCATAAGACCATTGCACCATACCACCCAGCCACAAACGGTCAAGCAGAACGCACAGTGCAGACTATAAAGAGAGCTTTACGATCTATGGAGGGGGAGAGTGGTGATCTAGTCGACAAACTGAATACCATTAAAACACGTTTGAGATGTACGCCAGGCCCCAGTACCCAGAGCCCTTATCGGTTGATGTTTGGCAGGGAAGTAAGGACCAGGCTGCACGCCATGCTGCTCAAAATAGAGAATTCCACTCATCACCGAACATTGTCGGATAATTTACGACAATTCAAACTGGGAGACAGGGTACAAGCTAGGAGTTACTCGTCACCGCATCGGAGGTGGACATTCGGTAGGATCCTGTCTCGCCTGGGGCATTTACACTATGAGGTGCTTACAGATGACGGCAATGTCTGGCGCCGCCATCTTGACCAGCTGTTGGCAGCACCCCAAGTCCAGCAACTGGAATCACGGCCGAGGGCTGTTATGTCTTTGGTTTGACGTTCTGTCATTACGTTTCCTGGACAACGAATGTATCAGGATTGTCATATATAATTAAAATATACGAATAGGAAAATGCACGTTTGATCTTTTATTTAATAATTATCATAATTTAATTATCATAATTTTATTATTAATATCGACCCCAAGGGGTCGTCGATATCGACCCCAAGGAGTCGATATCGGACCACTTTGGGAATCCCTGGTTTACACCCTGTATTACTACTGTTATCTTGAGATTATAAGGAATACATCAATATGCGTTTCATTATAATACGCCACGATATATGGTGGTCCTAGTCTCAATACAACAAAAACTGTCTCCTTTATGGTAAAAGTACATATGGATATGAAGTTATCCTAAACATAGAAGTATTAAAATGTCTGTATTTAGTTTGTGTGATTGGGATAGGGGAATTACACAGGAATAAAACAAATAAATTATTATGCTTGCTTCAATATATTGCGATTAAAAATATAAGTTTACCATTACCATGAATATTTACGATTTTACCATAATCATAATTAATAATATAATTCGGAGTCCATTTTCATGCACCAGTCATTTCCCAATACGTCTTCTTTCATTATCTTATTTTTTCTCCTTATTCTAATAATAACTGAAACAAAATAGAGTTGATTAAATTGTGAATATCTAAATCGAGAATATTCTATTTTTGAAAAGAAAGTGAACTGCCCGGCTAGCATGGACAGGGGATAAAAATTTTATCCACCGGTTATTTCCACTTTTGTTTGAATTTTGTCCCTTGTCAGTGGAAATAACCGGTGGATAAAATTTTATCCCCTGCCCATGCTAGCCGGGCTGTAAGGATAATTCCGAGACCCAGGATCATTCTGATTTTCCATATTCTTTTTTCCATCATTGTCTGGTTCTGTGATAAAATTTGACAAAACTTTTATTTCATCCTCGCAAAAAAATTCAAGTCATAAAACCAGTGATGACTCGGTTGTTATGGATGATTCCGGAAATTCAGAGCAACAACTGTTATGATCTGTTCATTATAATATAAATTAAGGATGCAATAAAAATGGTATGGAAAAAAATATCATTTTCATTTAAGACTTAACTTAAATTGCGCTGTCTCGCTCAGACTATGGCAACTGTAAAATATTTATTGTTATCATTATTTTCAGCCATTTCTCTACTATGCCGTCCGTCTAGTCTAACTAGATGCAACTAAATACCGTAGTAGTGCATGAAACTTATCCGACTTGCGACAGCGGGGTAACTCGATACCCCTTGTCAAGACTGGTGTTCAGAGTTACGGACTTCTGATTAGTGCTGACTACCCACAACGGTCAATGATCTACCAATCAAAACAGCTCGGACCAAAAGCTTAACTAATTTCCATGGAATCACAGTACACAGTAGGATGAACACCAAGACCGTACAAAAACCGTACGTAATGTTCATACGTGCGGCTGACATTATTAAGCCACAAACCCCTAAATTGTGAGTTGTGTGTGAGTGAACAGAATGTGTTAATAGAAATTTGTAAGTACCTCTAGTCATAAGTAGGTATTTCTTCATCACAGAGGCACAGTCTCCTCCTTCGTGGTTTCGATGGGTGTCTACGGCTTACACGTGCTCGAGCTACAACACAAAAACATCACAAGATTTAAAAAGTCTTACTTACTAAGGGTAGGGGTTGGCCGATTCTAAATTCACAGAAATTGCTACTACATAATATTAAGCAAGCATGATTCAAAAGAATTTGTCGGTTACATTGTTTACTCTTGTGATGCCAAAAAAAACATTTTGCCTGGGTAAGCTGAGGTTTTTTTTACATCAGCTACGAAACTGGAAATAATGCTTCAAGAACTAAGCAATGCAAACCTTGAGGTCCGCAACCTAATGAACATGGTGTATACTCCCCGTCCTCAGATTATGGCACCTGGACTTGGTCTTTTAAAATACCAAGTCTTTTACTCTCACTCTGAAGTCCAAACTCAAGTTTTTCTCACGGGCGATGGAGTGTAGTATAGTGAATGTTAGACACAGTTCTGAATAGAAACTAACACGATACTGCACTCCAAATCTCACATTGCGATCGTAGCTCATAAAAATGCTTGAATGAAATGGGAGGCGTGGTCTAGCTTAGCTCTTAGCCCGTGAATAGCAGGACTACCGGAGAGAGTCAGACCGAGAAGAAAGTGAATGGAAGCCATCCAGGCTACTGCCACTGAGTACCAGTAACGACTGTCACAAATGGTCAAATTGTAGCCGGGACCAACAGTTTAATGGGCTTTCCTAGGCACTTAGAAAAACCCGGTATGCAAGGGTGGTCACCCATCCACAGAACAACCTAGGCAAGCTCGGCGTAACCTAAAGATTAACCCGAGCGGCTGTTTTTATTTAACCACGAGTTCCGAGCACCATGTTTACTATTTATTACATCGAAATTTCTGGCTATCAAAGCAAACAGTAAACATGGTAAATAACCCGTTTTCAGCGATAATAATGTATAAGTGACCATGTCAGTATAAAAACTTATATGTAGGTACATGGACCGCAAAGAAAAAGGGTCGGTTAAAAAATCTTTAATATTTTCACTTTTGAACACTTTTTTATATTTTAGTCTTTATTTCATAAAGCTAGGTCAAATACTTTCCGACCTAGCTGTATAAAGTAAAGATTTAAAATAAATTAAAATGCGACTTTTGAAGACATTGAAGATCTTCAAACCGACCCTTTTTCTTTGCAGCTTTCTGTGCAGTGTATATGTCAGCGTCGCATTGTAAAAACCGTCAGATTGTAATATAACTAGCAAAATTGTGAACTCTTGAAAAATTGTCAAACGAACATACTGCTTACAATATGACGCATTATTATTCGGTAGATTAAAATCTAACGAAGTGAAACCGTATTATTGTGAAATGTATGCGACGGAGGTCAACTCGCGCGGTGTGGAGGAGGGCGAGAGCAGGGGAAAGTCCCCCTTGCCCCATCGTACCACTCTCATGAAAAGATAATGCACCATTCCTGAGAAATACCGATTACCTAACATTAACCCAACCTCAGGGTCTAGAGGACCCATAACAAACCCAATGTAGGGGTGCCCCAAGTCCCGATTATGGGGGCAGAGATACTTCCGTCACATGCATTTTCAACCGACTTCTAAAAAGAGGAGGTTCTCAATTCGTCTGTATTTTTTTTTTCTTTTTTTTTGTGTTTGTTACCTCAGAACTTTCGACGGGGTGAACCGATTTTGATGATTCTTTTTTAATTTGAAAGCTGGTGCTTCCCGTTGGGTCCCATTTTAATTTGTTGAAGATCTGATGCTGATCTTCGGAGATATACAATGGAACTCTTCAAAAATAGACGGCAAATCTGCAGTGATTGCTGCATCCGCTTGTAGGTTCATTGTTTATACTACATCATGACGTAATATCACGCCTGTATGCTCTGAGGGGGTACGCAGATGTGTACAATATACCCAGATTTCGACAATGTTTGTTACCTCAGAACTTTCGACTGGGTGAACCGATTTTGATGATTCTTTTTTTATTTGAAAGCTGGTGCTTTCCGTGTGGTTCCATGTCAATTTGGTTAAGATCTTACTCTGACCTTCGGAGATATAAATGGAACTCTTCAAAAATACACGACAAAGCTGCAGTAATTGCTGCAATCGCTTGGTTGTTTATTGTTTATACAACATCATGACGTAAAATCACACCTGTATGCTCTGTGGGAGTCCGCAGAAGTATACAATACACCCAGATTTCGACAGTTAGACGTGTAAAGTTCCATTCAATGGGATCCCGGAGAAATAGAGGTAACTCCTTAACTTTATAGGCACACCAGAAGCGGTTTGGGTAGTTTAAGGCAGAGTACTTTCTCGGAGTGATCCCGTTTCGATTTGATAAAGATCTGGTGACTTCGGAAGATAGGCAACTGAACCCCTTAATAAATGATAGCAAATGTACTGGGATCGCTGAAGACTCACGTCTGTCTATTGTTTACACCAGGGGGTCTAAAATGGCCACTTTTGCAGAACATAATATGAATCACGTTAAAAATTTAAAATTCTTAAAATGGACTTTAAGTTTATGACAATAAAGTGCATTTTTAGAATTTAACATTTTTAACGTGATTCATATTATGTCCTGCTAAAGCGGCCATTTTAGGCCCACAGTTCATAACAAAAAATCACACCGATACGCTGTGAAAGGGTAAGCACATGTGAACCACTAAAAAGTGAAAAATAAAAACCGACTTCACACAAAAAAGTGAAAAATAACTACATTTAACTAAATTTTTTGGGTGAAGTCGGTTATATTTTTTGCAAAAAAGTTTTTTACAATATTACGGTTTCATGTCTATAGATTATAATATACCGAAAAATAATGCGTAATATTGTAAGCAGTATGTTCGTTTGACAATCTTGCGAGAGTTTACAATCACGCTTTATAGATTACAATCTAACGGGTTTTACAATTTTACGGTGACATATACATATATGGATTACATGTAGAGTCAGCGAAGCTTGTTTTACAAATTAATAAGTGGGTTAAACTTACCGAGCGAGATAGGACTGAGATATTCGTAGAAAGGTAGGCCTCTTAAAATGTCTTGAATATCGAAGTCTAGAATCGGATACGATTTACCCGATTTCCCAGGTTTGGACGCTTCAGTACACTCTGTGTCATCTTTAGGTGGCGTCTCTGTGTCATCTTTAGGTGGTGTCTCTGTGCCATCTTCTGGAGGCGTCTCTGTGCCATCTTCAGCAGGCGTCTCTGTGCCATCTTCAGGTGGCGTCTCTGTGCCATCTTCAGGAGGCGTCTCTGTGCCATCTTCAGGAGGCGTCTCTGTGCCATCTTCAGGTGGCGTCTCTGTGCCATCTTCAGGTGGCGTCTCTGTGCCATCTTCAGGTGGTGTCTCTGTGTCATCTACAGGTGGTGTCTCCGTTTCATCTTTAGGTGGTGGCTCTGTGTTACCTCCTACTTGTAAAAATAAAAATAAAGTGTACAAGTTGGGCAAAGAGTAATTGGGTTTTTCTATCAAAAATTTCTCAATAACAGCCACGGAGTCTGGAATTGTGCCCAGTTGATGGCAATATACTTAAATCATAGCTGGTGGAATGTGGCTGTACAAATGAGGTACACCTCTCTCAAACCCTCTGGGGTAAAAGGCTTCATACGAGTATGTCACTTTATAAAATTTAAAAGAGTGTTAAAATTTACTCTAAGATTTCCAATTTAGTTCGTAGTACTTCTTCTGCTCGACGTCCGTGTGCCACTAAAGCTAAAGGGATCCAGCAGAATGTTAGCGTTAGATTTGCCCGCAGGTATGATAAATGCAGAGCTGGAGTACCATTTAGTGTAACTTTAAGACGCACACCGCACCTTGGATACTCGTTATTTTACTCGAAGTATGTCATGGTGTTACTATACTTTTTTAAGTACAGATGCTTTTCTTTTGGTGTATTCGCTCCTAAATTTGATTTTAAATACAGAACTAATGCAAACCTTCAGATGCCGATGCCCCTGCGCTTGACGCGCTGACAGCGTCACCCTCGGAAGAAGCTGTAAAATATTGGATGAGAAAGTTGTAAATTTCTGCAACATATTTAATCAGTGACAATATTACGGTAAAAGACGATTTTTTTCCATCAAGATTAGCTTATAAACAGCTTCAAATTGACCTTTTGTCTTATAATTTAATCTTGAAGGAAGGACCGCTTTCGTTAAACTAAAAGTGGCAAAAAATCTTCACCATTTGTCTCAGCTTCGGAACTTGTAGAGCTATCTCCGTCCTTGGTTTCTCCTGGAAGTTATAATTGTAATAATTTGATATTAATTTGTCTGAGCGGATCCAGCAATGCTTTAATGTCTAAATAGTTTTCAGTAGGAATGATTATGTAAAATGATGATCATTGCAGGAACATAATTAGTTACTAGATAGTACTAATCATTGATGGTACTAATCATTGATAGTTCTTTCTAACCTGCTGCAGATCCTTCAGTTTGTGCTTTTCCATCCTTTCCACTAGCGGCAACTAAAAAATATTTGAGTAATAAGTCATTTTCAAACATATGATAGATAAAATCGAATCTAAACCTCATCATCGCCAAAGCTCAGACTGAACTAGTGTTGGAGATCTGCAATCAACAATTACCCACCGATGACAATGAATCACCAGAAAAATAAGGAAACAGACAGTGCTCTCTGACTGCTGCTATTGGATTTTAGTATAAGTGTTGAAATATTTCACAGTACAATATTAAGTAACCAATGATGTACTAGTAACTAGGAAATCCACAGTCCCTAGACGTTCCCGGCGCAAAGGAGCCCATGACACTTGCAGCGTTTCCGCGCTGAATTGCCAGGGCAAGCCTTTGCACCAGGAAAGAACCAGAGCGTGGGTCACCGCCCCTTTCTCTAAGTCGCCGGCCGACCTCCGCCACAAATTTTATAGCGTCGGACCCCCAGCAACCAGTGGTTTCTACTGCCAATGGGACAAAATAATATTTCGGTACTAAGGCTGCATATTTGGCCCGCTTCTTGAGGGCGGCTGTTTCAGCAGCGGCACCGGGTGCCCTGACAGTGCGAGGGAGATGGCTGGCGGCAAACGTGCTAACGCAAGTTGCGTCCCAAAGTAGGCACTTACCCTTTTGCCAGGGTACTAAAGTCAGGCCATCCGGTCTTTTGCCATCCAAACGACAGAGACCCGGTGGTTCCAGGACACAAGGGATATTGGCGCCAACCAGCGCTCTCCGGACAATGTCGTTGAGAGCATGGTGCCGCGGAAACCTCCCTGAGCAACGAAAGCAACTTAACGCGTGGTGGCCGTTGGCCTCCATCCTGGACCCGCAGATGCATACATGTGGTTCACAGACATCGCAGCCCAGGCGGAGGGCCACTGCCACCCTCAAAGAGTCGCCGTCGAGTAAAGTGCCCAGGTGAGGTGAAGGAAGCGCTTGCAACCATGCTCCTGATTCTGACCGCGACACTGCCTTCAAGCGCGCCAATTCAACCCCCTCCGCCTGATCTATTAGACCAGCTAAAACCGCCTTCGCTCCTACGTCATCCCAAAAGCGCTGCACTTGAGGTTCTTCCGGGATGATACCGCCAGGGCAATGGCCTGACCAGGCCGCCAGAGCGTCCGTCGCGAAAGGGATACTGACTTGTTCGCCATCAAGAGATAGAATGCGAGCGACCAAGTCAGTAACCCCATGCGCAGACGCTAAGAAGGCCGGCAAGCCAACATCCTGTGTGCGACGAACCCCCAGACCTCCAAATCGGATCGGCAAAGCAGCTTGCGCCCATTGAGCTTCGTTCAACGAAACGTTCAAAATACTCTCTACCGCCCCCTTAAGAGCATCATCGAAAGATGAGAGAGACTGTGGGAACCACCACGTCGGGGCAGTCCGCAAAAAGTATGTCAACTTCGGAACCGCGAAACACAAGCGCAAAAGTACCAAAGCGACGTGGGCAGAAAGAACCTTGAGTCTTTTGTGGGCGTCGAGAAGATTACGCTTGCGATCCTCCAGAGCCTCAGGTACCGCAACAGGGAAGATCGGGGCACCCAAGAGACTGAAAGAGATAGGTGAAAGCATAGTGAGACCCGGAAGAATGGAAGAAAAGTGGGAGAATTTTGGCTCAGCCACAGGGCCACAGGGGAAGAACTCACATTTAGCAGAATTTGCCTCGAGGCCCAGCTCCCTGAGACGTGGAATTAATGTGCGGATGTCTTGTTCAACGTCCTCAGGTTTGCCACCTATGGTACCGTCATCCAAGTACCACACGTTCAAGGGTGATTTTAGATCGTGGATTGAGGCTTGGATGGCCAAGCTAAAAGTGAGCGGCCCAAGAGGGTCTCCCTGCTGAGCTCCAACCTGAGACATGATCAAGGAATCACCAAAGTAAAGATTGGAAGGTGCCTCGTAAACTTGATGAAGAAACGGGTATAAGGATGGGGTCCTCTCCCTCACTTCTCTCAAAAGAACATCCCTTTCCAGGGAATTAAACGCATTTTTGAGATCAAGCTTCACAATGATGCAGTTTGCGTTTTCGGCCCCCATCGCAAAAGCACGAGTAGCATGAATGGCAGCCTCGCACCCGAGGCGCGTACCGAAGCCTAGTTGATGAGGCTGCAAATAAGCTGCCATCTCTATCTTAACGGCACGACAAGCCAGCTTAGCTGTCAGGCGTCGAAAGGTGCTACCAATGGCAATTGGCCTCAAACCCCCATCTTTCTTAGTGATAGCGCAAAGAGAAGCCCCGTACAAATATGGACATACCTCTCGATTTAATTGACCACTAAGCAAGAAGTTGCACAGCCTGCACAAAGATTCCAGAAGGCGTTGGCCATTGTCGCCCGCCGAACTAGACGTCAGTTCCTTTAGGTGCCCCGGTCTGATTCCATCTAACCCTGCAGCCGAACCACTGAAGAAGGAGCCAAGAGCCAGTGACACATCCTCGACAGTGACAGTCAGCGGTAAAAATGATTTATCTGGGGGATCTGGAAAAACAAGAGGACGAGAAGGCGAGGGGTGCTTCGATTTCAAAGCATCAAGAGTCTTAGGAGCAGATTGAGCCATGGAATCGTCAGACATTAACAGACGAACCGCTCCTCTTAGGTCCCCCTCATGTACCTTGGTCTCGATAGACCTCACAATAGAGTGGGATCTAAAAGACTTCCCTTCATCAATTTCCGGCGAGTCAAAGCAGCCAAGGCCAAAGGAACCGATATTATTTTTAACTTTCTGCACCATGTTACCCTTTTCCGATCTGTTTGGAGTCTTTAATGCTTTGAAAGAGAAGGTAAGGAGGGAGTACCAATCCTCAACGCCATTGTTATTCACACAGCTGTTAATAATTTGGGAAAGTTTTTCCGCCGCCAAACTACGCGCGCCCCGAGGGATGTGTCGCAAAACAGGTGTATCTCTTTTGAGTATTGCAAGATTTTGAAAAGACACCCCCTGTTGCAACGGCACCTGAGACGGCAGCGTTGAACTCGCTGAAAAAGCCACCTGGCCACCTGATTGTATAGAAGACGTCGCATCTTTATGCATGCGCCCTATGTGAATTTTGAGGCCATGAGAACTAAAAAGACGCGATGAAGCGAGACAATGAGGGCACGGCGACAAAGAGGAGGAACTCATTCTACTACAATCTGTGTAAATTAATTAAACTAAACTAAAAGGGTTACTAAACTAAAAAGTCACTAAAAAAAAAACACGACACACGGGAGCGCTCGCACACAAACACTGGTGGTAATGGTGGTTTTTTTTTCTTTTTTTTTCACAGTAAAACTTTTTTTATATGTATCTACTTACCGCTACCAGAACTAGCAGAAGTAGATTGCGGTGGCTGTTCATCTTCAGGTGGCGTCTCTGTGCCATCTTCAGGTGGCGTCTCTGTGCCATCCTCAGGTGGTGTCTCTGTGCCATCTTCAGGTGACGTCTCTGTGCCATCTTCAGGTGGCGTCTCTGTGCCATCTTCAGGAGGCGTCTCTGTGCCATCTTCAGGTGGCGCCTCTGTGCCATCTTCAGGTGGTGTCTCTGTGCCATCTTCAGGTGGTGTCTCTGTGCCATTTTCAGGTGGCATCTCTGTGCCATCTTCAGGTGGCGTCTCTGTGCCATCTTCAGGTGGCGTCTCTGTGCCATCTTCAGGTGGTATCTCTGTGCCATCTTCTGGTGGCGTCTCTGTGCCATCTTCAGGTGGCGTTTCTGTGCCATCCTCAGGTGGAGTCTCTGTGCCATCTTCAGGTGGCGTCTCTGTGCCATCTTCAGGTGGCGTCTCTGTGCCATCTTTAGGAGGCGTCTCTGTGCCATCTTCAGGTGGCATCGCTGTGCCATCTTCAGGTGGCGTCTCTGTGCCATCATCAGGTGGCGTCTCTGTGTCACCTCCTGCTTGTAAACATAAAAATAAAGTGTACAGGTCGGGCAAAGTGTAACTGGGTGTTTCTATCAGGAACTCCTCACTAGAAGCTACGGAGGCTGGAATTGTGCCCAGTCGATGGGAAGATACTTAAAACATAAATGGCGTAATGTGAGTGGACTACTGAAGTATACCTCTGTCAAACCCTTCGAGGAAATCAAGCGTGATGTGTCACTTTGTTATCAATTATATCAAAATTTACTCTGCGGTTAACAATTATTTAGTTCGTTTCTTCTCTACCTTGGCTACTAGACGTCCTTATGTCAATACGGGGATCCAGCAGAATTTTAGGGACAGGTATACTCACATGTATACCAGACAAGTGCTGAGCTGGACTCCCATTTAGAGCAACTTTAAGACGCACAGTGCACCTTGGATAGTCGTTATTTTGTTTGAAATATGTCATGGTGTTACTATACTTGAAAAAAACTTTTGGTGTATTGGCACCTTGTTATTAATAGGTATGTATTCATGTAATTTGTTATCATTGTATTGTGCTTCTGTGCTATGTCTTTTGTGAGCACTAAATAACTGGTTTGTCTATGCATCTATCTTCCCGAAACGGTAGATGAGTTAACGGCTAAACACGATTTCAGGACAAATAAGTTTGTCTTGAGTCATACCAGTTCATCGTGTTGAAATATATACTGTCCTAAACCAAGCAATAACTCTGCTACCAACTTGTACTATAACAACCATAAGCTAGCAAAACCCATTCATTCGGGGTCCTTTATGGTCGTCTTTTTGTGATGAGCTCTAGCCCGGTAGCTGGTAGAAAATTACTGGTAAAATATGAGTATGACCATTCAATTTGCGGTTTAAGTATATTGTTTATATGAAGCATTTTGATTAAATGCTCAGATACTGTACTGCGACAGTTGAAGACTGAATTGGAACTATCCTCACAATTGGCACTGTTTCGTAACTCTGTTGCAGAATAACATCCCTTAGTGGAGTACAAACAAATTCTTAGTCACCAGCGTCTCCGGTATAAGGCTCAGCAACTTAATTTTAGGTATCAACGGGGCGCAGAGGCACCATTCGTCTTGACTGTATAATGCGGAGACCGTCAATTCCAGCTAATTTCCGAGACGCAATAAAGTTCGAACAGAACTGTTACACCTGGGCGTATAAATCTTAATCAGCTTGATCCGTTTGAAAACCGGACCTTGAATGAACTTGAATAAAATTCTTTACTTGTGTAATAACCTATAGTACTTACTACTGATGACCGCAGGATAGAATGGCAGTGCCAGGAGCTTCACGGGCGCTTTTACCGGGTTCTTCATGGGCCCGATGTAGATTCTCTAGCGTCCGTGTCCTGGCTACGTTCCGGGGACCTCTTCGGAGAAACCAAAGGTTTTGTCTGTGCAATTATGGATGAAGTAATGATGACGAATAACTACCAGAGATTGATTGTGAAGGACGGTACGGTTGACATATGTCGGGCATGCCACCGTCCAGGCGAATCAATCCGTCACATTATCTCCGGGTGTTCTCGTCTAGCTAACGGAGAGTACTTGCATAGACACAACCTTGTAGCCAGGATTATCCATCAGCAACTTGCTCTAAAATACTATCTTGTGGAATCGGAAGTACCCTACTATAGGTATGTGCCTGACCCAGTTCTCGATAATGACAGTATCACACTGTACTGGGATCAATCCATCATCACTGACAGGACTGTTATAGCCAATAGGCCTGATATAGTGGTGATGGGTCGATCAGAGCGGCGCGCAATGATTGTTGACATAACGGCCCCGCATGATGAGAACCTCGTGAAAGCCGAGAAAGATAAACAAATCAAGTATCTTGACTTGGCTCGCGAGGTTGTCCACATGTGGGAAGTGGACTCAGCGATCATTCTGCCGATAGTCGTGTCAGCGCATGGCTTAATTGCCAAGAGCCTCGGCCAACACCTGAGGAGGCTCTCGTTAGGCAGCTGGATCAAGGGCTTGATTCAGAAAGCGGTACTCCTGGACACGGCCCGTATTGTTAGGAGGTTCCTCTCTCTGGAGCCCTGACCGCCGGTAGCTTGGACCCTGTTCCCGATACCGGTGGGCTACAATTTTTTATATTTTTAAATATATTTATATTTGGCACTTGTTCTCCCCATCATTGCGATCATTTTTTTGTTCTACGCCATACCTGGGAACCTTCTAGTTACGGAGATTTAGGGGGTCAAAGTTACAACTTTTTGACAAGTTTTTTTTTGTAAGATTTTGACTTTTAACACCTCCACGATCATATTCAATCCATCCATCAGCACAATGTTTTAAGTGCGTTACATTGAGTTCTACCACAAAACATGATTTGTAACCTCAAAAAAAAAAAGTCGTTTCCCAGAAATAATTTTTGCGTAAAGTTACTTAGTTTGATGTACAGAATGCTTGGTTAACGGCTTTGTGATGAGGTGGTTTACACCCTTTAAAAATGTGAAATGTTTGTATTAAATTGAATAAAGGAAATAATAATAATAAACTGTCACACGGAATGACATATGTCATGAGTGAAAGTGAAAACTGGTGAAAACGAAATGATCAAAATATAAGTAAAATGAAATAACGACTATGTTGACCAGAGCCGCTGCTCGACGCACACGCCTACCGCCTCCGGACCCGTCGCTCAGTTCCGCCTCGCCGCCGCCGGAACCCAGCCCCATCGTGAGTGCTGTGACACCGGCCGTGGCAGTTGCGTCGAGCTCGAGCGACGAGTATTTCTCTCCGCCCACGACGCCACCACCTGCTCGTCGACGGGGAGGACGCCGGCCGCCGGACGGCTTAGGACCTCGAGGCCCACCGGCTTCTGATAACCCTATCCCAGCTTCCGGCGGAAGTGTGCAGCGCATGCGATGGACGCAATCAAATAATGAAAACGTCATGCGCGCATACTATGGGGCTACAGAGGGGGGAAACAACCTGACTGCGTACCGTGTTAGGATGCTCTCTCTGTTTCAGTTGCTTGAGCCAGCTGTCAACGTGTCGGCACAACGACTGTCGGATCAGGTGCGAGTCATCCAGCGTATTCTTGTGTTGGATGACACCGTACTTGATCGCTTGCGGACTGAAGTGCAGAGTAGCCGTGTCACAGCCACGCCGCGCCGTCGCAGGCTGTGGTGCCACCACAGTCTACCGCAACAACACCATATTGCGATGGCGACGTGAGTAGCGACATGGTTACTAATGTAAGTACCCAGTGCAGTGAGGATATGAGGAGTGCTTTGGAGGGTGCAATTCCGGAATATCGGTTCATGACACCCGAACTTAGACCACGCTTACCTCGTTTGCCCATGCACAACAAAAATAAGATGCTGGTGGCTGTTCTGGATTCGCAGTTGTCAAATTATTTTGATAGCTGCGAAGACCTCACCGATATTCACTCGATCCTGTATTAAGCGGCCGTAGCGGCATGTCGTGTAGCTCATGTTAAATTTTCTGATGACAGAGCTACACGACCAAAACCAGCCGTACCGGCATGGTAGTACAGGATTGAACAACGTATTGAAGGGGCCATTGCACTCATCGGCAAATTGACCTGCTTCAGGGAGGGCAATACTCGCCCTGGGGTGATGCGTTTTGTGAGGCGGGCGTTCTCGGGGACTGATATCAGTTCTCGAGACTACATATCCCGTGTCACAGAGCGCATTGACTTCCTGAAGCAGAAAGTGTATGCATGGGCAAGCCGTATTCGGAGGTATAAGCGGCGGGTGGACAGATACACTCAGAATCGCACATTCCAAAGAGATGAAAGGTGGGTTTATAGGGATTGGGAGCGACCGGACCAAGGTGTAGCTGACACGCGCCTGCCGGATGATGATGCAATGTGTTCGTTCTGGCGCAGCATCTTGTCGGTGCCTGTCAGCCATGCTGAGGGTGAATGGACTCGGGTAATTGAGCGAGCGTGCGATCCAGTGCTAGAAATGGGGGCAAGTGCTATTAGCCCCCAAGACGTAGCTTGTGCAGTCCGTCCGTTACCTAATTGGAAATCTCCAGGGCCGGCATTTAAAAATCTTAAAAGTTTATTAAAATTTGATTATAGGAAATCATAATAACGTTCATTTCGGGCCACGCCCATAGTGTTAGTAACAATGGTCTTAAATACTAGTGTTAGTAGACATACAAAAGGTTAAATTATGTGTGGAGTTTCATCCAATGTCGCAGCATTGGAGACTCCCATCAATCTGCGAATAAACTCAAGATACTGTTGGTACTGCCACGAAGACGAGCGAGCAGGGAAGCGCTTCTCTGTCGCATGATGGCGGCAAAAACATCAATATGCCTTTCCGCAAACATTGTTGACGCGCTACATCGCCATGGCAGCCTCAACAGTATCCTGAGTGCGTTATTGTACTGGACCCGTAGATCGCTGTATGTACGCACGCAAACTATTACTAGTCCACAGGCTGCACGTGTAGATAACGAGCAAAAAGCTTTAAAAAGAGTAATTTTGACCGCCTCTGTATACATCGAGCAAACCTGCGGGCCAGCATGTTGCAGCGCACTGACAGCGATCTACGTTCCCTTTCAATGTCTTTGTTATCCTTCAAGTCGTTGGTAGCCCAGTGACCCAAGTACTTAAAACTGGTCACTCTTTGTAATAGAAATATTCCTTTACTAGAATGACAGAAGAATAAACATGATTCTTCATGATTTTCTTTCTTGAGATGTCTGTTTAATCGCCACAATTTAATTTAAAATACAGAATTAATGCATACCTTCAGATGCCGATGCCCCTGCGCCTGACGCGCTGACAGCGTCACCCTCGGAAGAAGCTGTAAAATATTAGATGACAAAGTTGTAAATTTCGGCAACATAAAATCAGTGACAATATTACGGTACTTATGTTAAAGACGATTAATTGTCTTATAAGTTAATCTTGAAGGAAGGACCGCTTTCATTAAACTAAAAGAGGCAAAAAATCTTCACCATTTGTCTCAGCTTCGGAACTTGTAGAGCTATCTCCGTCCTTGGTTTCTCCTGGAAGTTATAATTGTGATAATTTGATATTTGTCTGAGCGGATCCAGCTGAATGCTTTAATGTCTAAATAGTTTTTAGTAGGAATGATTATGTAAAATGATGATCATTGCATGAACATAATTAGTTATTTCTAACCTGCTGCAGATCCTTCAGTTTGTGCTTTTCCATCCTTTCCACTAGCAGCAACTAAAAATATTTGAGTCATAAGTCACTTTCAAACATAGGATGGATACAATCGAATCTAAAACTCAAAATCGCCAAAGCTCAGACTGAACACTAGTTAATTAATTAGTTAATCAACAATTACCCACCGATGACAATGAATCACCAGGAAAATAAGGAAACAGACAGTGCTCTCTGACTGCTGCTATTGGATTTTACTATTAGTGTTGAACTATTTCACAGTAAAACTTTTATTATATGTATCTACTTACCGCTACCAGAACTAGCAGAAGTAGATTGCGGTGGCTGTTCATCTTCAGGTGGTGTCTCTGTGCCATCTTCAGGAGGCGTCTCTGTGCCATCTTCAGGTGGCGTCTCTGTGCCATCTTCAGGTGGTGTCTCTGTGCCATCTTCAGGTGGTGTCTCTGTGCCATCTTCAGGTGGCATCTCTGTGCCATCTTCAGGTGGTGTCTCTGTGCCATCTTCAGGTTGCGTCTCTGTGCCATCTTCAGGTGGCGTCTCTGTGCCATCTTCAGGAGGCGTCTCTGTGCCATCTTCAGGAGGCGTCTCTGTGCCATTTTCAGGTGGTGTCTCTGTGCCGTCTTCAGGTGGCGTCTCTGTGCCACCTCCTGCTTGTAAAAATAAAAATAAAGTGTACAGGTTGGGCCAAGTGTAACTGGGTTTTTCTATCAGGAATTCCTCACTAATAGCCACGGAGGCTGGAACTGTGCCTAGTCGATGGAAAGATACTTAAAACATAAATGGAGTAATGTGGGTGGACTACTGAAGTATACCTCGGTCAAACATTTCGAGGAAATCAGGCGTGATGTGTCAGTTTGTTAAATTTTCAAAATATCAAAATTTACTCTGCGGTTAACAATTATTTAGTTCGTTTCTTCTCTACCTTGGCTACTAGACGTCCTTATGTCAATACGGGGATCCAGCAGAATTTTAGGGACAGGTATACTCACATGTATACCAAACAAGTGCTGAGCTGGACAGCCATTTAGTGCAACTTTACGACGCACAGCGCACGTTGGATAGACGTTATTTTGTTTGAAATATGTCATGGTGTTACTATACTTGTTAAAGAATTTAAAAAATCTTTTGGTGTATTGGCACCTTGTTTTTTTTGTATGTTTTCATGTAATTTGTTTTCATTGTATTGTGCTTCTGTGAGTTGTGCTATGTCTTTTGTGTGCACTAAATAATTGGTTTGTCTATGCATCTCTTTCCGAAACGGTAGATACTCGTAAGTTAACGGCTAAACACGATTTCTGGACGGATTAGTTTGTCTTGAGTCATAACAGTTAATCGCGTCGGGATATATACCGTCCAAAGCCAAGCAATAACTCTGCCACCAACTGTGCCCATCCAAGTTGTTACAATCGTGAGCTAACAAAACCTATTCATTCGGGGACCTAGCCCTAGCCCGGTAGCTGGTAGAGGATTACTGGTAAACCATGAGTATGACCATTCAATTTGCGGTTTAAGAATATTTTTTATATGAAACATTTTGATTTAAGAAGCCGAGCCTGAATATTCAGTCTGCGTTTGGTCCTCGAGCCAGCAACAAGCTGGAACTTCCTCTAAACTACGAGTATTATTTGACGTGGTCGCTAAGCCAGCGTAATCTAGCCCTAGCGTCATAATGAAGTCCTGACGGCCTTGAAAACTGCTGCTGCTGCTGGTGCTACTGCTATTGAGAGCCGCTGGACGCTGATGGCCTTGAAAAGGCATCTACAATGCCACTACTGTGAATCTGTCACTGCGGCGAGCCGCTTCTGCCAACTGCGAGCTTCGGACCTGGACCCTTATCACCATGCTACCGGCTTCGTATCGGCTTCCCTTAGTTAATAAATTTGTACCCCCTTGCCATTTTTATTTAAACTTTACACAATGCAACCTTACATTTTCCTCACCAGGAAAATGTAACGTTACAAGTGTGGGGGTCGAGGCTTTTGAAACGCTAAGACTCTGCACAATCTGCAGAGTGAGATAACTGAGATATGCAGTCTCAGGGAATATTTCCTAGCAGCCGACGTGGGGATGCATCGAGATGTGGTCGCGATGGACAAGGGCCTCACCCCGCTCTCCTTGGCTAAAGAGAATTGGCGCAAACCTGTAGTACTTACGAGTACTATTGATGACCGCAGGAAGAATGGCAGAGTAAGAAGCTTCACGGGCGCTTTTACCGGGCTCTTCATGGGCGCGATGTAGATTTCCTAGCGTCCGTGTCCTGGCTACGATCAGGGGACCTCTTCGGAGAAACCAAAGGTTTTGTCTGTGCAATTATGGATGAAATAATGATGACGAATAACTACCGGTGATTTATTGTGAAGGACGGTACGGTTGACATATGTCGGGCATGCCACCGTCCAGGCGAATCAATCCGTCACATTATCTCCGGGTGTTCTCGTCTAGCTAACGGAGACTACTTGCATAGAAACAACCTTGTAGCCAGGATTATCCATCAGCAACTTGCTCTAAAATACTATCTTGTGGAATCGGAAGTACCCTACTAGGTATAGGTATGTGCCCGACCTTGTTCTCGATAATGGCAGTATCACACTATACTGGGATCAATCCATCATCACTGACAGGACTGTTATAGCCAATAGGCCTGATATAGTGGTGATGGATCGATCAGAGCGGCGCGCAATGATTGTTGACATAACGGTCCCGCATGATGAGAACCTCGTGAAAGCCGAGAAAGATATACAAATCAAGTATCTTGACTGGGCTCGCGAGGTTGTCCACATGTGGGAAGTGGACTCAGCGATCATTGTGCTGACAGTCGTGTCAGCCCATGGCTTAATTGTCAAGAGCCTCGACCAATACCTGAGGAGGCTCTCGTTAGGCAGCTGGATCAAGGGCTTGATTCAGAAAGCGGTACTCCTGGACACGCCTCGTATTGTTAGGAGGTTCCTCTCTCTGGAGCCCTGACCGCCGGTAGCTTGGACCCTGTTCCCGATACCGGTGGGCTATAATTTTTTATATTTTTAAATGTTTTTAGATTTTTTTTTATATTAACATTTAAAAATCTATAAAGTTTGTTAAAAATTTGAATAAAGGAAATAATAATAACGTTTATTTCGGGCCACGCCCATAGTGTCAGTAACAATGGTCTTAAATACTAGTGTTAATAGACATAGAAAAGGTTAAATTATGTGTGGAGTTTCATCCAATGTCACAGCATTGGAGTCTCCCATCAATCTGCAAATAAACTCGAGATACTGTTGGTACTGCCACGAAGACGAGCGAGCAGGGAAGCGCTTCTCTGTCGCATGATGGCGGCAAAAACATCAATATGCCTTTCCGCAAACATTGTTGACGCGCTACATCGCCATGGCAGCCTCAACAGTATCCTGAGTGCGTTATTGTATTGGACCCGTAGATCGCTGTATGTACGCACGCAAACTATAACTAGTCCACAGGCTGCACGTGTAGATAACGAGCAAAAAGCTTTAAAAAGAGTAATTTTGACCGCCTCTGTATACATCGAGCAAACCTGCGGGCCAGCATGTTGCAGCGCACTGACAGCGATCTACGTTCCCTGTCAATGTCTTTGTTATTCTTCAAGTCGTTGGTAGCCCAGTGACCCAAGTACTTAAAACTGGTCACTCTTTGTAATAGAAATCTTCCTTTACTAGAATGACAGAAGAATAAACATGATTCTTCATGATTTTCTTTCTTGAGATGTCTGTTTAATCGCCACAATTTAATTTAAAATACAGAATTAATGCATACCTTCAGATGCCGATGCCCCTGCGCCTGAAGCGCTGACAGCGTCACCCTCGGAAGAAGCTGTAAAATATTAGATGACAAAGTTGTAAATTTCGGCAACATAAAATCAGTGACAATATTACGGTACTTATGTTAAAGACGATTTATCCTTCATGATTTGGCTAATAAACAGCTTCAAATTGACCATTTGTCTTATAAGTTAATCTTGAAGGAAGGACCGCTTTCATTAAACTAAAAGAGGCAAAATATCTTCACCATTTGTCTCAGCTTCGGAACTTGTAGAGCTATCTCCGTCCTTGGTTTCTCCTGGAAGTTATAATTGTGATAATTTGATATTTGTCTGAGCGGATCCAGCTGAATGCTTTAATGTCTAAATAGTTTTTAGTAGGAATGATTATGTAAAATGATGATCATTGCATGAACATAATTAGTTATTTCTAACCTGCTGCAGATCCTTCAGTTTGTGCTTTTCCATCCTTTCCGCTAGCAGCAACTAAAAATATTTGAGTCATAAGTCATTTTCAAACATAGGATAGATACAATCGAATCTAACACTCAAAATCGCCAAAGCTCAGACTGAACACTAGTTAATTAATTAGTTAATCAACAATTACCCACCGATGACAATGAATCACCAGGAAAATAAGGAAACAGACAGTGCTCTCTGACTGCTGCTATTGGATTTTACTATTAGTGTTGAACTATTTCACAGTAAAACTTTTATTATATGTATCTACTTACCGCTACCAGAACTAGCAGAAGTAGATTGCGGTGGCTGTTCATCTTCAGGTGGCGTCTCTGTGCCATCTTCAGGTGGTGTCTCTGTGCCATCCTCAGGTGGTGTCTCTGTGCCATCTTCAGGAGGCGTCTCTGTGCCATCTTCAGGTGGCGTCTCTGTACCATCTTCAGGTGGTGTCTCTGTGCCATCTTCAGGTGGTGTATCTGTGCCATCTTCAGGTGGCATCTCTGTGCCATCCTCAGGTGGTGTCTCTGTGCCATCTTCAGGTGGCGTCTCTGTGCCATCTTCAGGAGGCGTCTCTGTGCCATCTTCAGGAGGCGTCTCTGTGCCATCTTCAGGAGGCGTCTCTGTGCCATCTTCAGGTGGCGTCTCTGTGCCATCTTCAGGTGGCGTATCTGTGCCATCCTCAGGTGGTGTCTCTGTGCCATCTTCAGGTGGCGTCTCTGTGCCATCTTCAGGTGGCGTCTCTGTGCCATCTTCAGGTGGCCTCTCTGTGCCATCTTCAGGTGGCGTCTCTGTGCCATCTTCAGGTGGCGTCTTCGTGCCATCTTCAGGTGGCGTCTCTGTGCCATCTTCAGGAGGCGTCTCTGTGCCATCTTCAGGAGGCGTCTCTGTGCCATCTTCAGGTGGTGTCTCTATGCCATCTTCAGGTGGCGTCTCTGTGCCATCTTCAGGAGGCGTCACTGTGCCATCTTCAGGTGGCGTCTCTGTGCCATCTTCAGGTGGTGTCTCTGTTCCATCTTCAGGTGGTGTCTCTGTGCCATCCTCAGGTGGTGTCTCAGTGCCATCTTCAGGTGGCGTCTCTGTGCCATCTCCAGGTGGCGTTTCTGTGCCGTCTTCAGGTGGTGTCTCTGTGCCGTCTTCAGGTGGCGTCTCTGTGTCACCTCCTGCTTGTAAAAATAAAAATAAAGTGTACAGGTTGGGCCAAGTGTAACTGGGTTTATCAGGAATTCCTCACTAATAGCCACGGAGGCTGGAACTGTGCCTAGTCGATGGGAAGATACTTAAAACATAAATGGAGTAATGTGGGTGGACTACTGAAGTATACCTCGGTCAAACATTTCGAGGAAATCAGGCGTGATGTGTCAGTTTGTTAAATTTTCAAAATATCAAAATTTACTCTGCGGTTAGAAATAATTATTTAGTTCGTTTCTTCTCTACCTTGGCTACTAGACGTCCTTATGTCAATACGGGGATACAGCAGAATTTTAGGGACAGGTATACTCACATGTATACCAGACAAGTGCTGAGCTGGACACCCATTTAGTGCAACTTTACGACGCACAGCGCACCTTGGATAGACGTTATTTTGTTTGAAATATGTCATGGTGTTACTATACTTGTTAAAGAATTTAAAAAATCTTTTGGTGTATTGGCACCTTGTTTTTTTTGTATGTTTTCATGTAATTTGTTTTCATTGTATTGTGCTTCTGTGAGTTGTGCTATGTCTTTTGTGTGCACTAAATAATTGGTTTGTCTATGCATCTCTTTCCGAAACGGTAGATACTCGTAAGTTAACGGCTAAACACGATTTCTGGACGGATTAGTTTGTCTTGAGTCATAACAGTTTATCGCGTCGGGATATATACCGTCCTAAGCCAAGCAATAACTCTGCCACCAACTTTGCCCATCCAAGTTGTTACAATCGTGAGCTAACAAAACCTATTCATTCGGGGTCCTAGCCCTAGCCCGGTAGCTGGTAGAGGATTACTGGTAAACCATGAGTATGACCATTCAATTTGCGGTTTAAGAATATTGTTTATATGAAACATTTTGATTTAAGAAGCCGAGCCTGAATATTCAGTCTGCGTTTGGTCCTCGAGCCAGCAACAAGCTGGAACTTCCTCTAAACTACGAGTATTATTTGACGTGGTCGCTAAGCCAGCGTAATCTAGCCCTGGCGTCATAATGAAGTCCTGACGGTCTTGAAAACTGCTGCTGCTGCTGGTGCTACTACTATTGAGAGCCGCTGGACGCTGATGGCCTTGAAAAGGCATCTACAATGCCACTACTGTGAATCTGTCACTGCGGCGAGCCGCTTCTGCCAACTGCGAGCTTCGGACCTGGACCCTTATCACCATGCTACCGGCTTCGTATCGGCTTCCCTTAGTTAGTAAATTTGTACCCCCTTGCCATTTTTCTTTAAACTTTACACAATGCAACCTTACATTTTCCTCACCAGGAAAATGTAACGTTACAAGTGTGGGGGTCGAGGCTTTTGAAACGCTAAGACTCTGCACAATCTGCAGAGTGAGATAACTGAGATATGCAGTCTCAGGGAATATTTCCTAGCAGCCGACGTGGGGATGCATCGAGATGTGGTCGCGATGGACAAGGGCCTCACCCCGCTCTCCTTGGCTAAAGAGAATTGGCGCAAACCTGTAGTACTTACGAGTACTATTGATGACTGCAGGAAGAATGGCAGAGTAAGAAGCTTCACGGGCGCTTTTACCGGGCTCTTCATGGGCGCGATGTAGATTTCCTAGCGTCCGTGTCCTGGCTACGATCAGGGGACCTCTTCGGAGAAACCAAAGGTTTTGTCTGTGCAATTATGGATGAAATAATGATGACGAATAACTACCGGAGATTTATTGTGAAGGACGGTACGGTTGACATATGTCGGGCATGCCACCGTCCAGGCGAATCAATCCGTCACATTATCTCCGGGTGTTCTCGTCTAGCTAACGGAGACTACTTGCATAGAAACAACCTTGTAGCCAGGATTATCCATCAGCAACTTGCTCTAAAATACTATCTTGTGGAATCGGAAGTACCCTACTAGGTATAGGTATGTGCCCGACCTTGTTCTCGATAATGGCAGTATCACACTATACTGGGATCAATCCATCATCACTGACAGGACTGTTATAGCCAATAGGCCTGATATAGTGGTGATGGATCGATCAGAGCGGCGCGCAATGATTGTTGACATAACGGTCCCGCATGATGAGAACCTCGTGAAAGCCGAGAAAGATATACAAATCAAGTATCTTGACTGGGCTCGCGAGGTTGTCCACATGTGGGAAGTGGACTCAGCGATCATTGTGCTGACAGTCGTGTCAGCCCATGGCTTAATTGTCAAGAGCCTCGACCAATACCTGAGGAGGCTCTCGTTAGGCAGCTGGATCAAGGGCTTGATTCAGAAAGCGGTACTCCTGGACACGCCTCGTATTGTTAGGAGGTTCCTCTCTCTGGAGCCCTGACCGCCGGTAGCTTGGACCCTGTTCCCGATACCGGTGGGCTATAATTTTTTATATTTTTAAATGTTTTTAGATTTTTTTTTATATTAACATTTAAAAATCTATAAAGTTTGTTAAAAATTTGAATAAAGGAAATAATAATAACGTTTATTTCGGGCCACGCCCATAGTGTCAGTAACAATGGTCTTAAATACTAGTGTTAATAGACATAGAAAAGGTTAAATTATGTGTGGAGTTTCATCCAATGTCACAGCATTGGAGTCTCCCATCAATCTGCAAATAAACTCGAGATACTGTTGGTACTGCCACGAAGACGAGCGAGCAGGGAAGCGCTTCTCTGTCGCATGATGGCGGCAAAAACATCAATATGCCTTTCCGCAAACATTGTTGACGCGCTACATCGCCATGGCAGCCTCAACAGTATCCTGAGTGCGTTATTGTATTGGACCCGTAGATCGCTGTATGTACGCACGCAAACTATAACTAGTCCACAGGCTGCACGTGTAGATAACGAGCAAAAAGCTTTAAAAAGAGTAATTTTGACCGCCTCTGTATACATCGAGCAAACCTGCGGGCCAGCATGTTGCAGCGCACTGACAGCGATCTACGTTCCCTGTCAATGTCTTTGTTATTCTTCAAGTCGTTGGTAGCCCAGTGACCCAAGTACTTAAAACTGGTCACTCTTTGTAATAGAAATCTTCCTTTACTAGAATGACAGAAGAATAAACATGATTCTTCATGATTTTCTTTCTTGAGATGTCTGTTTAATCGCCACAATTTAATTTAAAATACAGAATTAATGCATACCTTCAGATGCCGATGCCCCTGCGCCTGAAGCGCTGACAGCGTCACCCTCGGAAGAAGCTGTAAAATATTAGATGACAAAGTTGTAAATTTCGGCAACATAAAATCAGTGACAATATTACGGTACTTATGTTAAAGACGATTTATCCTTCATGATTTGGCTAATAAACAGCTTCAAATTGACCATTTGTCTTATAAGTTAATCTTGAAGGAAGGACCGCTTTCATTAAACTAAAAGAGGCAAAAAATCTTCACCATTTGTCTCAGCTTCGGAACTTGTAGAGCTATCTCCGTCCGTGGTTTCTCCTGGAAGTTATAATTGTGATAATTTGATATTTATCTGAGCGGATCCAGCTGAATGTTTTAATGTCTAAAAAGTTTTAGTAGGAATGATTATGTTAAATGATGATCATAGCATGAACATAATTAGTTATTTCTAACCTGCTGCAGATCCTTCAGTTTGTGCTTTTCCATCCTTTCCACTAGCAGCAACTAAAAATATTTGAGTCATAAGTCATTTTCAAACATAGGATGGATACAATCGAATCTAAAACTCAAAATCGCCAAAGCTCAGACTGAACTAGTGTGGGAGATCTGCAATCAACAATTACCCACCGATGACAATGAATCACCAGGAAAATAAGGAAACAGACAGTGCTCTCTGACTGCTGTTATTGGATTTTACTATTAGTGTTGAACTATTTCACAGTAAAACTTTTATTATATGTATCTACTTACCGCTACCAGAACTAGCAGAAGTAGATTGCGGTGGCTGTTCATCTTCAGGTGGTGTCTCTGTGCCATCCTCAGGTGGTGTATCTGTGCCATCTTCAGGTGGCGTCTCTGTGCCATCTTCAGGTGGTGTCTCTGTGCCATCTTCAGGTGGCGTCTCTGTGCCATCTTCAGGAGGCGTCTCTGTGCCATCTTCAGGTGGTGTCTCTGTGCCATCTTCAGGTGGCGTCTCTGTGCCATCTTCAGGAGGCGTCTCTGTGCCATCTTCAGGAGGCGTCTCTGTGCCATCCTCAGGTGGTGTCTCTGTGCCATCTTCAGGTGGCGTCTCTGTGCCATCTTCAGGTGGCGTCTCTGTGCCATCTTCAGGAGGCGTCTCTGTGCCATCTTCAGGTGGCGTCTCTGTGCTATCTTCAGGTGGCATCTCTGTGCCATCCTCAGGTGGTGTCTCAGTGCCATCTTCAGGTGGCGTCTCTGTGCCATCTTCAGGTGGCGTCTCAGTGCCATCTTCAGGTTGCGTCTCTGTGCCATCTTCAGGTGGTGTTTCTGTGCCATCTTCAGGTGGCGTCTCTGTGCCATCTTCAGGTGGTGTCTCTGTGCCGTCTTCAGGTGGCGTCTCTGTGTCACCTCCTGCTTGTAAAAATAAAAATAAAGTGTACAGGTCGGGCCGAGTGTAACTGGGTTTTTCTATCAAAATTCCTCACTAATAGCCCCGGAGGCTGGAACTGTGCCTAGTCGATAGGAAAATACTTAAAACATAAATGGAGTAATGTGGATGGACTATCGAAGTATACCTCTGTCAAACACTTCGAGGAAATCAGGCGTCATGTGTCAGTTTGTTAAATTTTCAAAATATCAAAATTTACTCTGCGGTTAACAATTACTTAGTTCGTTTCTTCTCTACCTTGGCTACTAGACGTCCATATGTCAATACGGGGATCCAGCAGAATTTTAGGGACAGGTGTACTCACATGTATACCAGACAAGTGCTGAGCTGGATACCCATTTAGTGCAACTTTACGACGCACAGCGCACCTTGGATAGGCGTTATTTTGTTTGAAATATGTCATGGTGTTACAATACTTGTTAAAGAATTTAAAAAATCTTTTGGTGTATTGGCACCTTGTTTTTTTGTATGAATTCATGTAATTTGTTTTCATTGTATTGTGCTTCTGTGAGTTGTGCTATGTCTTTTGTGTGCACTAAATAATTGGTTTGTCTATGCATCTCTTTCCGAAACGGTAGATACTCGTAAGTTAACGGCTAAACACGATTTCTGGACGGATTAGTTTGTCTTGAGTCATACCAGTTTATCGCGTCGGGATATATACCGTCCTAAGCCAAGCAATAACTCTGCCACCAACTTTGCCCATCCAAGTTGTTACAATCGTGAGATAACAAAATCTATTCATTCGGGGTCCTAGCCCTAGCCCGGTAGCTGGTAGAGGATTACTGGTAAAACATGAGTATAACCATTCAATTTTGCGGTTTAAGAATATGTTTATATGAAACATTTTGATTTAATGCTCAGATGCTGTACTGCGACAGTTGAAGACTGAGTCGGAACTATCCTCACAATTAGCACTGTCGAAACTCTGTTGCAGAGAAACATCCCTTAGTAGAGTACAAACAAATTCTTAGTCACCAGCGTACTGTATGCTCTCCGGTATAAAGCTCCGCAAAACTCAATTTTAGGTATCAGCGGGGCGCAGAAGCACCGTTTGTCGTGACTGTATTATGCGGAGACCGTCAATTGCAGCTAATTTCCGAGCTGCCATAAAGTTCGAACAGAACTGTTATACCTGGGCGTATAGATCTTCATCAACCTTGATGCGTTTGAAAACTGTTACCTTGAATGAACTTGACTAAAATTCTTTACCTGTGTAATACAGGTCTTCCTTCACTAGAATGACTGAACAATAGACATGGTAGCTTTCGAGGGGAGAGCGATGGGCTACCGCTTAAGAACAGTGGCGGACGATTGCACATTTTCCTTCTTGAGATGTCTGTTTAATCGCCACAATTTAATTTTAAATACAGAATTAATGCATACCTTCAGATGCCGATGCCCCTGCGCCTGACGCGCTGACAGCGTCACCCTCGGAAGAAGCTGTAAAATATAAGATGACAAAGTTGTAAATTTCGGCAACATAAAATCAGTGACAATATAACGGTACTTATGTTAAAGACGATTTATCCTTCAAGATTGGGCTAATAAACAGCTTCAAATTGACCATTTGTCTTATAAGTTAATGTTGAAGGAAGGACCGCTTTCGTTAAACTAAAAGTGGCAAAAAAATCTTCACCATTTGTCTCAGCTTCGGAACTTGTAGAGCTATCTCCGTCCGTGGTTTCTCCTGGAAGTTATAATTGTGATAGTTTGATATTTGTCTGAGCGGATTATGTAAAATGATGATCATTGCATGAACATAAGAAGTTATTTCTAACCTGCTGCAGATCCTTCAGTTTGTGCTTTTCCATCCTTTCCACTAGCAGCAACTAAAAATATTTGAGTCATAAGTAATTTTCAAACATAGGATAGATACAATCGAATCTAAAACTCAAAATCGCTAAAGCTCAGACTCAACTAGTGTGGGAGATCTGCAATCAACAATTACCCACCGATGACAATGAATCACCAGAAAATAAGGAAACAGACATTGCTCTCTGACTGCTGCTATTAGATTTTACTATAAGTGTTGAACTATTTCACAGTAAAACTTTTATTATATGTATCTACTTACCGCTACCAGAACTAGCAGAAGTAGATTGCGGTGGCTGTTCATCTTCAGGTGGTGTCTCTGTGCCATCCTCAGGTGGTGTCTCTGTGACATCTTCAGGTGGCGTCTCTGTGCCATCTTCAGGAGGCGTCTCTGTGCCATCTTCAGGTGGTGTCTCTGTGCCACCTTCAGGTGGTGTCTCTGTGCCATCTTCAGGTGGCGTCTCTGTGCCATCTTCAGGTGGCGTCTCTGTGCCATCTTCAGGAGGTGTCTCTGTGCCATCTTCAGGTGGCGTCTCTGTGCCATCTTCAGGTGGCGTCTCTGTGCCATCTTCAGGAGGCATCTCTGTGCCATTCTCAGGTGGTGTCTCTGTGCCATCTTCAGGTGGCGTCTCTGTGCCATCTTCAGGAGGCGTCTCTGTGCCATCTTCAGGAGGCGTCTCTGTGCCATCCTCAGGTGGTGTCTCTGTGCCATCTTCAGGTGGCGTCTCTGTGCCATCTTCAGGTGGCGTCTCTGTGCCATCTTCAGGAGGCGTCTCTGTGCCATCTTCAGGTGGCGTCTCTGTGCCATCTTCAGGTGGTGTCTCTGTGCCATCTTCAGGTGGCATCTCTGTGCCATCCTCAGTTGGCGTCTCTGTGCCATCTTCAGGTGGCGTCTCTGTGCCATCTTCAGGTGGTGTCTCTGTGCCGTCTTCAGGTGGCGTCTCTGTGTCACCTCCTGCTTGTAAAAATAAAAACAAGTGTACAGGTCGGGCCAAGTGTAACTGGGTTTTTCTATCAAAATTCCTCACTAATAGCCCCGGAGGCTGGAACTGTGCCTAGTCGATAGGAAAATACTTAAAACATAAATGGAGTAATGTGGATGGACTATCGAAGTATACCCCTGTCAAACACTTCGAGGAAATCAGGCGTCATGTGTCAGTTTGTTAAATTTTCAAAATATCAAAATTTACTCTGCGGTTAACAATTACTTAGTTCGTTTCTTCTCTACCTTGGCTACTAGACGTCCATATATATGTCAATACGGGGATCCAGCAGAATTTTAGGGACAGGTATACTCACATGTATACCAGACAAGTGCTGAGCTGGACAGCCATTTAGTGCAACTTTACGACGCACAGCGCACGTTGGATAGACGTTATTTTGTTTGAAATATGTCATGGTGTTACTATACTTGTTAAAGAATTTAAAAAATCTTTTGGTGTATTGGCACCTTGTTTTTTTTGTATGAATTCATGTAATTTGTTTTCATTGTATTGTGCTTCTGTGAGTTGTGCTATGTCTTTGTGTGCACTAAATAATTGGTTTGTCTATGCATCTCTTTCCGAAACGGTAGATACTCGTAAGTTAACGGCTAAACACGATTTCTGGACGGATTAGTTTGTCTTGAGTCATACCAGTTTATCGCGTCGGGATATATATCGTCCTAAGCCAAGCAATAACTCTGCCACCAACTTTGCCCACCCAAGTTGTTACAATCGTGAGATAACAAAATCTATTCATTCGGGGTCCTAGCCCTAGCCCGGTAGCTGGTAGAGGATTACTGGTAAATCATGAGTACCTATAACCATTCAATTTTGCGGTTTAAGAATATTGTTTATATGAAACATTTTGATTTAATGCTCAGATGCTGTACTGCGACAGTTGAAGACTGAGTCGGAACTATCCTCACAATTAGCACTGTCGAAACTCTGTTGCAGAGAAACATCCCTTAGTAGAGTACAAACAAATTCTTAGTCACCAGCGTACATGCTCTCCGGTATAAAGCTCCGCAAAACTCAATTTTAGGTATCAGCGGGGCGCAGAAGCACCGTTCGTCGTGACTGTATTATGCGGAGACCGTCAATTGCAGCTAATTTCCGAGCTGCCATAAAGTTCGAACAGAACTGTTATACCTGGGCGTATAAATCTTCATCAACCTTGATGCGTTTGAAAACTGTTACCTTGAATGAACTTGACTAAAATTCTTTACCTGTGTAATACAGGTCTTCCTTCACTAGAATGACTGAACAATAAACATGGTAGTACGAGGGGAGAGCGATGGGCTACCGCTTAAGAACAGTGGCGGACGATTGCACATTTTCCTTCTTGAGATGTCTGTTTAATCGCCACAATTTAATTTTAAATACAGAATTAATGCATACCTTCAGATGCCGATGCCCCTGCGCCTGACGCGCTGACAGCGTCACCCTCGGAAGAAGCTGTAAAACATAAGATGACAAAGTTGTAAATTTCGGCAACATAAAATCAGTGACAATATAACGGTACTTATGTTAAAGACGATTTATCCTTCAAGATTGGGCTAATAAACAGCTTCAAATTGACCATTTGTCTTATAAGTTAATGTTGAAGGAAGGACCGCTTTCGTTAAACTAAAAGTGGCAAAAAAATCTTCACCATTTGTCTCAGCTTCGGAACTTGTAGAGCTATCTCCGTCCGTGGTTTCTCCTGGAAGTTATAATTGTGATAATTTGATATTTGTCTGAGCGGATTATGTAAAATGATGATCATTGCATGAACATAAGAAGTTATTTCTAACCTGCTGCAGATCCTTCAGTTTGTGCTTTTCCATCCTTTCCACTAGCAGCAACTAAAAATATTTGAGTCATAAGTCATTTTCAAACATAGGATAGACACAATCGAATCTAAAACTCAAAATCGCCAAAGCTCAGACTGAACTAGTGTGGGAGATCTGCAATCAACAAATACCCACCGATGACAATGAATCACCAGAAAAATAAGGAAACAGACAGTGCTCTCTGACTGCTGCTATTGGATTTTACTATAAGTGTTGAACTATTTCACAGTAAAACTTTTATTATATGTATCTACTTACCGCTACCAGAACTAGCAGAAGTAGATTGCGGTGGCTGTTCATCTTCAGGTGGCGTCTCTGTGCCATCTTCAGGTGGCGTCTCTGTGCCATCTTCAGGAGGCGTCTCTGTGCCATCTTCAGGTGGCGCCTCTGTGCCATCTTCAGGTGGTGTCTCTGTGCCATCTTCAGGAGGCGTCTCTGTGCCATCTTCAAGAGGCGTCTCTGTGCCATCTTCAGGTGGCGTCTCTGTGCCATCTTCAGGTGGTGTCTCTGTGCCATCTTCAGGTGGTGTCTCTGTGCCATCTTCAGGTGTCATCTCTGTGCCATCATCAGGTGGTGTCTCTGTGCCATCTTCAGGTGGCGTCTCTGTGCCATCTTCAGGAGGCGTCTCTGTACCATCTTCAGGTGGCGTCTCTGTGCCATCTTCAGGTGGCGTCTCTGTGCCATCTTCAGGAGGCGTCTCTGTGCCATCTTCAGGTGGCGTCTCTGTGCCATCTTCAGGTGGTGTCTCTGTGCCATCTTCAGGTGGCATCTCTGTGCCATCCTCAGGTGGTGTCTCAGTGCCATCTTCAGGTGGCGTCTCTGTGCCATCTTCAGGTGGCGTCTCTGTGCCATCCTCAGGTGGTGTTTCTGTGCCATCTTCAGGTGGCGTCTCTGTGCCATCTTCAGTTGGTGTCTCTGCGTCATCTTCAGGTAGTGTCTCCGTTTCACTAGCAGCAACTAAAAAAATATTTGAATTATAAGTCTATGTATACATTTACAAACACTGTATGGATAATACATACTGAACTGGTGTTGGAATTTACAATCTATAATGACCCACCGATGACAATGTATCACTAGAAAAATTTGGAAACAGACTCTTTGACTGCGCCTATGTGTGTAATGTGTGTATTGAATTTTACTATTTCCCTTAAGTGTTGAACTATTCCTCAGTAAAACTCCTATTATCAAGTATTTCTATCTTCCTACCACTTTCAGAAATAGCCGCGGTAGATTGCAATCTACGAAATAAATTTTAAGGCTGCTTCATGAAAACAGAGGAGATGATATCCAATGTGGACGACGCTTAGTTATTTGAGTGCGAGTATAATTTTACGTTTTTTTAGGGTTCCGTAGCCAAATGGCAAAAACGGAACCCTTATAGATTCGTCATGTCTGTCTGTCCGTCCATATGTCACAGCCACTTTTTCCGAAACTATAAGAGCTATGCTGTTGAAACTTAGTAAGTAGATGTATTCTGTGAACTGCATTAAGATTTTTACACAAAAATAGAAAAAAAAATTTGGGGGTTCCCCATACATAGAACTGAAACTCATGGAATGATGAAAATTCTTTTTTCATCATTCCCATACGTGTGGCATATACATGAATAGGTCTTCAAAAATGATATGGAGGTTTCAAAAATCATTTTTTTCTAAACTGAAGAGTTTGCGCGAGAGACACTTCCAAAGGGGTAAAATGTGTGTCCCCCCCCTGTAACTTCTAAAATAAGAGAATGATAAAACTAAAAAAAAATTACATTATCATTATTTTGTAAACCAACAACGAAAATTGGTTTGAACGAGATCTAGTAAGTAGTTTTTTTTTAATACGTCATAAATCGTAAACCGGAATTTACCTTTCATTTACAACGAACTGCAAGAAGTTTTATAATTTTACTTGCTGTTACGGAACCCTTCATGGGCGAGTCCGACTCGCACTTGGCCGCTTTTTGTTCGTATGGTGGCTTGAGCGTTAGAAGTGATCGAGGGGCACAATCTGAGTTTGCAAAAGAACTTTGTCAGTCTCAGCTGGGCATTTATGTGGTAGTTATTTACACAATATTTACAAATTCCATTTGACTTGATTTTAACTTCAGTAGTTCATTAGGTGTTTTAGTTCAGTATCTAGATTACATATTTATGAAAATGTTTTCTATAAAATTCTAGGTATTTTTAAAACTTTTTTATTTTCAATGATTAATGTGAAAGATAAAGAAGTTATTGATGGCGTAACACTTGACAGAGGAGAGTGGAAAAAAGAACGTAACATGCGACGAGATGCGCTGACCCCAAGTAACATGAGATGTTCTTTCATACCCTTTTTTTCAACCCCAGAAGAAAAAGAAGGGTGTTATAAGTTTGAAGTGTGTATTTGTGTTTCTGTCTGTGGCATCATTACTCCTGAACGAATGAATTTTCTTTTTATGCGTGTTCTTTACATTCAACTAATCTTTTATTTTATAAAATTCAAAAGTTTTGTTTATCATTCTATTTTTTTGTTAAGTTTTGGTTGAAAGGCACTTCAATTGTTTCAGAATAAGGATGTTAGTAACTTACGTACGAGTATTTTCAAAAAGGGAAAATAGTTAAGGTAAGAGGATTTCAGCTATAGGTACTTTTGAATCTCTCGGAATTTTAAGAGTAAGATTTAAATCAAAATAACTAGTAATAAAATAGCCGTTCACCACATGAATGGCTAGCGCCTGGTTTATATAGTATAGCAAATAAAACAAGTAAAATTAAATTAAAAATTTTAAAAACCCCTGACGCGATGTACTAAAAGTTAAATAGAAAATAATTCGTTAAGTCGCCATTTTGAGGTGGCGGCCATCTTGGATTTTTAATTTATCATAGTGAATAGTATTCTACTAGTCAAGCCCTTTCATTTGATACCCATATTGGGGGAGTTGTTGAATAAATATTTAAGAACACTCCCGACTAATTCACCTTTCAAACAAAAAAGAACAAAATACAAATCGGTTCATCCGTTCGGGCGCTACGATGCCACAGACAGACACACACACACACACACAGACACGTAAAACTTATTATATCACCCCGTCGTTTTTGCGTCGGCGCGGGGGTTAAAAATATAAATAAGACTAAAACTAAAGTCGAGACTGGTATTCTAAGAAGATTATTTTGGGTTTATTTTATCGTAGTTTTTGATGCTAAATGAACATTATGAAATTGCATATAAGTATTGGAATTTGCTGCGTCCAAGGCAAAATTGTTTTTAGAAACATTTACCTGCAGTAGCTTCAGACGAAGATTCGTCACCTTCGCTGTATGCGTTTGATGCGGCTGCAAACAATATCAAATTAAAAATGTATTTTACGAAGTATCATTTACTTGTAGACTAGCTGGTGCCGTGAATTCGGTTATGGCTGGAAATTGTTTCACGGAAACGTATAAAATATCGAATAATTATGACATTAAAGAGTATTCGGAGTTGGATCATAGTTCCGAAGATTACCCCTTACATCAAAACATACACGCTTATAACGAAATAAAAGCCTTGCAACGCAATCGAGTAAATGACTACCTACCTCCAGAGGACTTTAAAAATTACTATATG
The DNA here is from genome assembly GCA_950022955.1 of Xestia ashworthii. Lineage (NCBI taxonomy): Eukaryota > Metazoa > Arthropoda > Insecta > Lepidoptera > Noctuidae > Xestia > Xestia ashworthii. The sequence goes on along the minus strand of OX465558.1, from coordinate 9,022,906 downwards.
CATACATTGTAAATATCATTAGGTATTCTCAATCTCTACTCGTATTTATTATGGAAATTAATTAATAGTCACCTGAGGAACCAGCATACGAATGACCGCTTCCTCTACGACCGAAGGGCGATTCTGTTAAAAGTTGAAGGAGCATGAAATATAAATAACAAAACCAAGGCAACTAAGATTTTTGCGCTTTTTTCGCTTTTGTATCATCAATACGTCTCTGAATATAAAAGAGAGGCATCTAAAAAAATAAGCTTGTCTTTAATAAAAAAAATAGAAAAATGGTTCACCGCTATCGAAACCGTGGTATCTTGGATGTCCATAATATCCTGAAAAACAGAAGGAAAACACATGGTAAACAGGCGAATCCAGCCTTCAAAAAAGGTTGTGGGAGACGTTTACTCCAGGATAATTTCCACCTAACGGCTCGCATCAGTCGCATCGCATTGGATCGGATTTCACAACCACTAATCGTGAGTGTTTAAAGTCTATATTACCAAGCCGTTCGCCTGTCGTCGTATCCAATCGGATCCTTTCGGCTGTCAATTACACGGTAGGAATGAAACTACTTATTTGACTAGGCACAGAAACGTATTCGTTTGCAAGCGACAATACACGGAGCCGATCGTATGCGTTGACATTCTGCCGGACGCGTTCGGCTGTCGCCGGATCGTTTCCGATCCGATGCGATGCGAGCCGTTTCGTGGAAATCATCTTACAATGTATGACGCCCCGGGTAATTGTTTGTATTTAAAATGATGTATTTTAACATTTGGCGTCTCGTATCAATAGGTATTTGGTAGGTACCACAATTTAAAGTGAACTGGTCAAGATCGTGTCGAGACACCCATAGTGAAGGGTTCTGTAGTCAGGATGTAGATGTAGTAAATGAATTCCAAGAAGAAACTCAACATTGTATGGGCAGAGCGCTGAAAGGACGGGTGTTTTTAAGTTTAAAGAAGTGATAATTTCTAAAAGCAAAAATCTCACCTCTGTCGTTTCTGGCATTGGAATATGATCCAGCGTAGCTTCGACCATTTCCACCTGTAATTATACATAGTATTTTAATTTGTCATAAGCCGAATGCGCTTACGATGAGAATAATTGGTATCTATAGATATTTGTGTACCCTACGTCGTAATTTCTAACACTAAAGTTCTTAAAAATCCACTTTACCGTTGAAAAGTTTAGAATGGGAGAAGGGCCTACGTGTGGGTCCACTACCAGACAAAGACTTGTGAGCGAGTAACTAAAATCTGAATCGATAGCACACTTAAACTTGCCTTAAAAAGAAAAAGCGTTTTTTATGTAATATTTTATGAATGCATGTGGAAATAAACAGTTTATTTCTTTTTTAAGCACATCTAAGTAAGAAAGAAAAAGTATTTACTAGTAACAAGAAAACACACAAAAAATATATACTTAGATATAAAAAAAAAAAAAAAATATATATATACGTCACCGTAAAATTGTTAGTTGTTATTGTTAGTTGTTGTTAGTGTAGTTTACAATATCGCTAGAGAGATTACAATATAACGTGTTTGACAATTTTACGGTGACATATATATCGTTAAATTAACTTTAGTTCCCACTAGTACCACCGGTGATACAGTTCGGTGGTACTAGTAGGAACAAAGGTTAAGGTACCACCAAACTGTATCACCTCGTTCAAATCTCCTTCTCTATAGTACCACTATTAACTTAGTGGCATTAGCAGAACACCAAAATTACTTAAAAGTAGACAAGAAAAAAAACAAACCAAATCACATCGAAATCTGAACTAATGAGGTTTTTCGAATTTTATCTGACACCAGAAGTCGCTACGTAGACGTCTGGTATAAACAACTGTCAAATCGTATGCTAGTGACACTTTTTACCGAAATGTCATCGTATTTGGACTATTTTACAATATAAATATGGACAACGGACAAAGAATAGTAGCTGAACTGAAGATTAGGCTTCTTAGTACTGCAAAAGTCAGTGGTACAAGGAAAAACTTAATGAAAGGGAACTTATGGGTAAAAAAACTACAAGAAACTTGTGTATTTTGGTTGGACCTTACGTCTTGTGGTTTTGTCATTCCAGAAAACCCAATTTGAATTGTCGTGTTCATTTGTACGTAGGTATAGTCACGAACACCTATGTGAACACTTAACAACTTTTAAAAGTGTTTTTGCCTCCTGTTCTGATTAAAATGTTATGTTGTTATGCAAATAGTATTTTAGAGCTCATACGTTTATATGAAAAAATCCTGTGTCCAAGTTGCAATAGTGTTTTCTCGCGAGAATCGCTCTTAAATTTAGGAAAGTGTAAACATCACAGTCCAAACTGTTAATCAGTCAAAACTACTTTTGGCAATAACTAACATTTACAACACTTATTAGGTTACTTGTTAAGGTTTTTTGTGACCCTTTGAAAAACATCATGTAAGGTGTAGGACTAGGTACCTAATTACAACTGAGGCGTTCTAAAACCGCAGAAAACGCAATTAAATTTCATAAGGATTTTGACTGACACCAGTGAAAAGTGGTTAACAGTTTTGACTATATGTACATACATATCGGTGCTCGTGACTGTACTCAAATTTAGGTTCTAAATTTTAATATTTCAATTATCAGTCATTTAATTAAATCACTTACGACTGGATGTACGTGAGTAAGCTTGTGACATACTTCTGCCTCTTGCACCTTTTCCGCCTTCTCCACCAGATTCTATAACATAATAAAAAAAAAATATTTGAAGCTATCAATTGAGAGCAGTGGTCTAATGGTGGCGGCCAACCCAGGCAGGGCAACATTACATAGGCGAACATAAATGTACTGAACAGCTGTTTTTTTTTTCGCGATTTCTGAGTTGGTCCCATAGTAAAAGTTGTTTGTTATCATGAGCACAATCACGTGTTTAAGTATCGTACACTAATTACCAGTCATCCTATATATTTATATGTTATATATAATATAATATAATATAAATATGTAAAAATGAATCCCTATTTCCCTTGGTCACGCCATCATGCGTGAATGGCTGGACCGATTTCACTAATTCTTTTTTTGCTGTTTTTGTCATTGTCAGGAGAAGGTTCTTAGATAGGTAGTAGTAGGTAGGTAGTAGTAGGTAGGTAGTAGTAGGTAGGTAGTAGTAGGTAGGTAGTAGTAGGTAGGTAGTAGTAGGTAGGTAGTAGTAGGTAGGTAGTAGTAGGTAGGTAGTGGTAGGTAGTAGTAGGTAGGTAGTGGTAGGTAGTAGTAGGTAGGTAGTGGTAGGTAGTAGTAGGTAGGTAGGACAGTACAACGTCTGTCGGGTCGGCTAGTGTATATATAAAACCCTGCCTATTTGACTAAAAAGGCCTTTCCGTTCACAAAATACGCGCTTTGGACGTGGAGTTTTGGACATCAGCCCGCTACAAAGGCCTATGTAAATTAATTGGCTGAACTTTAAACAAAATCAAAACCTTTGGGTGTTTTTTGAATGATGAAAAAGAGGTTGCAAGAAATTGTTATTTACTTACCACTGGCAGCTAAAGCTGTTGATCTTGATGATTGCCCATCACTATAAGCTGTAAAAAACAATAATTACCTAAGTACCTTATACATTTTAACCAATATTTCTTTTCTTTATCCACATTGCAACAATCACGATTTTTATTTTAAGTCATTAAACAGTCATCATCATCTGACTAGAATTTTCCCAACTATGTTGGGGTCGGCTTCCAGTCTAACCAGATGGAGCTTAGTACCAGTATTTTACATGAAACGACTACCTCTCTGAACTTCATAACCCAGTTAGCACTAGGTAATGCGATACCCTTTGGTAAGTCAGACTTTCGGGGCACTTACTACCTGTGACAACTTTCAAGGATCTACAAATGACAGCCGGGACCAAAAGATTAAGGGGGTGGTATCTGCTAGCGAGAGGTTTTCTCCATGTAACTCCTCTTTGATGACTATGAGTGAATATAAATGTGAAAAAAATATATGTTGCATAATAGACTTTAAACTTTAATTTGTACAATTGAAATAATTCTAACTTAATTATTAAAAAATATTCTACTTATAGCATTTTTTCTTTGAAATTTCGTAACTACACCTAAACGGCATTAAGTTTGAGTTTTACCTTTACACACAAATATTTATCACTTTTTTTTTTTAATTGGGATTATGGTCTAATGATTTTCAATAAATATTTTATTTAGACAATTAAATAGAAACTACTCATTTCGCACTATTCGGCCCGCTGTGACTGACGTAACAACCACTTTACAGTGCAAGCTGATTAGAACTTTATTCTAACAGCATTTCAAACGAAGTTTGAATCACCACAAATAGAGTTGCTAATTTAGCAGATACCACAGCCTTAACGTATTTTCCAAGACACGGTATGTAATGGGTGGTCACTTATTCTCGTATCAACCTAGGCACGATCGACCCGATTGGCTGTTATTTAGCCACGAGATCATTCCGGTTGCTGCAGTTTATGACAAAATAACCTAACCTAATAACTCCTGTAAGTGTTTATTGTCTTTACATAATTATAATCTTACCGTCGCTGTAAGCTTCTGCAGCTGAATCTGAGCCGTCTCCCTCAGACTCTGTATTATCAAATATATTATGTTAGGTACACATTAGTGCAAGTTTGGTATAAAACATAATCAGTTGTAGAATGATGGTTACTTTGAAAATAACGCAACATCACGCCATAAATAACGCAACATCACACCAGAAATAACCCAACATCACGCCAGAAATAACGCAACATCATGCCAGAAATAACGCAACATCACGCCAGAAATAACGCAACATCACGCCAGAAATAACGCAACATCACGCCAGAAATCCCTGATGGGTTAGGCAGACGTGTTTCCAATAGACACACATTTCATCAGTTATGTGCCCCATGTTATACGGGGGCGCTTATTTATTTATTTAAAACAAGTAAGTACGCCAACTGAACGTACATTAAACATTCAATGATAAAAATGTATAGGTCAAGCATGCGTTTTTCAAACAAACGTAATACCAAAATAATATGTAAATCAAACATATTCGTGGAAGTGTGTATATATTTCGATTGTATAATAGAATATCTATGTTCCCAAATAAATATTTTGAAAGGACAACGATATAAAGACGAGATATGAGGAATATAAAATGATTTTTTCTTATAACTCTTGTTTAAATCAGTGTAAATTCAAAATATGTGTTTGGGAACCTATATATTCTGTAATCCAATCAAAATAAATACACACTACCATAACAATATGTTTGATTTACAAATTATTCTGGTATTACGTTTGTATGAAATTGGCGTGCTCCGCAGGCCTCCTTAAGGTCCAGTTACCGGTGTACACAATAGGTGACCGATTGCTATAAAATTTTTCCTGACCAAGGTAACCCAGGACCTTATTCTGCGTTAGAATGCTGGTGTTTAATGGTAAATTTATAAAATAAAATATCTTACCAGATGCAGCTGCAGCATAAGCGTCTGATTTGCTTTTGCCTCCATCTGTATTTGAAAATCATTTTTGTAACGACTAATTATATACTAAAAGCTTCCTCGAGAACTATTCTATCCATTGATGGAAACAACATAAACACAACAAAAAAATAGGTGCAGCAGTTTTTGAGTTTATCGCGAACAGATAGACAGACGCGGCGGAGGACTTTGTTTTATAATTTGTACCTTCGTCCGCGTCAAATTATTACAAAATTTTGTTGACAATTCAAGAGTTTTATTTTTTTTTACACGCAGCCCTACCATTTTTTTCTAAAATAAAATAACTAAGATATTCCTTACGACAACGGCTATCTGCGAGTAAAAGTACCGTCAAAATTGGTCCAGCCATTTCAGATATTAGCCGGAACAATCAGACAGATAGATAATGTTGTTTTTAGGGTTCTGTTGCCAAATGTCAAAAAACGGAACCCTTATAGATTTGTCATGTCTGTCTGTCCGTATGTCAGAGCCACTTTTTTCCGAAACTATAAGAACTATGCTGTTGAAACTTGGTAAGTAGATGTATTCTGTGAACCGCATTAAAATTTTCGAAGAAAAATAGAAAAAAAAACAATAAATTTATTGTTTTTTACCATACATAGAACTGAAACTATTTTTTTTTCATCAAACCCGTACGTGTGGGGTATCTATGGATAGGTCTTTAAAAATGATATTGAGGTTTCCGTTATCATTTTTTTCTAAACTGAATAGTTTGCGCGAGAGACACTTCCAAAGTGTTAAAATGTGTGTCCTCCGGTAACTTCTAAAATAAGAAAATGGTAAAACTAAAAAAAATACATGATGTACCTACATTACCATGTAAACTACCACCGAAAATTGGTTTGAACGAGATTTAGTAAGTAGTTTTGGTATGTTTGCGAAGCAATGAAACAACAACGCTGGGCTCAAGCTGGTTTATTACTAGCAAAGAGGGCGCGCGCGCCGGCCGTGCGCGGCGCGCACAGATACATGTGTACACATACACCACATTTCCTCCACCACTACTCGTTTAATACTCTATAACAATAAAACAATACAAGCATTAGAATACTTAAAAGAACTTTTTATAGCACACCTCCTTCCTCTCCCTAACGGAACGACCGAGTCCGGACGTCCCACTACTCGGTTCTGTTGGTTTGCCCTGTAACCCATCCCCCGCAACAACATCCAACCCCTCTTCCACCCGGCCATCCAGTACTTCAATATTTCCCTCTGTAGGGATGTTAGCTCCACCTTGAAGTTCAATAGGTGACTGTGAGGGTGATGGTGGGCATGGTGGTGCGGTTGATGACTCATTAGTAGGCAAACTTGACACTGTCTGATGTTGCTGGGACTCCGAGCATTCAGTAATCTCAGTTGGCAAATATTCATCACAATAATTATCTACAGATTTAGTAATAACGTTTCCTTTTTGTTTACAAAGATCCAGATGTCTTTTACATACAGTATTATATTTTTCAATATACACATCAAAAACTCTTATACCTAATTTTCTTATAATTTTTCCTAATTCCCATTGCACTTTCCTACCTGAAAACCATTTACACCATATCACTTCCCCCACCTGGAAATTTCTGCTTGGTTTTAATTTGACTTCGTCACTATCGTCACTAATATTTTCAGTTTTACATGGTAAAATCACATCTAACCTTGACCGTAAATTTCTGCCAAACATTAACATAGCTGGGGTAATTCCCGTTGAACAATGTGCAGTATTACGATATTCAAACAAAAAACTCAGTAATTTCTCGTGTATTCCACGCTGTGAGATACCTCTGTTATCAATAATACACTTTAACATTTTTTTACAAGTTTTTACAGAATTTTCTGCTTGCCCGTTACTAGCGGGATGATAAACAGGTGAAGTTAAATGCTTAATACCGTTATTGTTACAGAACTGGTGAAATTCAGTGGACCGAATTTTTGCGTCATTATCTGATACTATAACGTAAGGTATTCCAAATGTTGAAAATATGCCTTTCAATTTCATAATCAATGCATTCGTGGAAGTACCGTTGTTCATATGAATACATTCCAGCCATTTACTAAACGCGTCAATCACCACCAAATAAACATTCTGGCCTAAGCTCATGTAATCTATGTGAATACGATACCACGGCTGAGAAGGACGAGGCCAAGGTGCGGGGGAGGCGCGGGGCGGTGCGTTCCGAACTTGCGAGCACTCATTACATTCACCTATCCACCTCTCGATGTCTTTATCAATACCCGGCCACCACATTCTACTGCGGGCTGCACTTTTTGTTTTTACGATGCCAAAATGAGCTGAGTGTAATTCTTCTAACATTCTGTCCCTGTAAATCCTTGGGATTATTATTCTATGCCCTCTAAACAGACACCCGTCATTCATTTCCAAATCAGTTTTACAGTAAAATTAAGGCAATACGGATTGACACGTAATTTTACGCGGCCAACCATGATTCATATACTTTACCACGGTGGCTAACACTTTATCTAGTTCAGTGGCGTGTTTTATATCATCGAATGAAACCGGTTTCGTAGTGGCATCAAGAAATAGAAAAGGAATATCTTTGTTCTCCTCTTCCCCCTTGCAGATGTGTTGTGACGGAGGTAACGGCGCCCTAGAAAAATAATCTGCTACTAAATTATTTTTAGCAGTAATGTATTGTACTACATAGTTATATGCTGACAATATAATTGCGTATCGTTGTAAACTTAACGCTGCCGTTACGGACACGCCATTTTTCTTTCCAAATATGGATAGAAGCGGTCTGTGATCTGTTTTAAGAATGAAAGGCTCCTGCCTACCGTAAAGATACTGGTGGAAATGTTTGACACCAAATATGATTGCCGTTGCCTCTTTTTGAATCTGGCTATATACCTTCTCACTAACTGATAACGACCTAGAAGCGAAAGCAATTGTACGCTCGCAGCCCTTAATGTCAACGTGAGAAAGAACCGCACCGAAACCCGACGGCCCTGCGTCCACAGTAAGTACCAATGGTACTGCTGGGTCAAAATGCGCTAACAGCCGGTCAGAGGCCAACTCCTCCTTTACTTTGTCAAACGCATTTTGCTGACTTTCACCCCAATGCCATGTTACGCCTGCACGCAGTAATGTGTGTAACGGATTTAATAAAGATGAAGCGTTCGGAACGAAATTACGGTAATAATTAACGACGCCCAAGAACCTTTTGGTTTCAAGGACATTTGTTGGACGCGGTGCTTTTAAAATCGCATCTACCTTCTTGGGACACGTTCTAAGCCCATTTTTATCTATTACGTACCCAAGATACGTGACACTGTCCTGGAAAAAGGCACACTTGTCCTTTTGCAATCGTAATCCCGCATCCTGCATCCTTTTAAGGATTTCCTTAATCCTAAGCAAATGCAATTCACGAGTGGGAGCAGTACAACAGACGTCATCTAACCAACAAGTCACACCCTCTATACCTGCTAACAACGTTTCCATAGCCCGTTGAAAAATGGCTGGCGCATTTGCTAGACCGTAAACTAGGCGGGTATATTTAAATAGTCCCTTAGGAGTATTTATTGTAGTGAGATCCTGTGACGAACTGCTCAATTTGAATTGATTGTAAGCATTACTTAAATCCAATTTTGAATACTGCAGCCCTCCCCCGATTTTGGCAAATACCTCCTCTATCCGCGGTAATGGATATTTATCAATTTTTAGAAGTTTATTCAGTGTACATGAAAAATCTCCAGCTATTTTTACTTGTCCATTCGCCTTTAATACAGGAACAATCGGTGTCGCATACTCAGAAAAGTTTACGGGACCTAAAATACCTAAGTCCACAAGCCTAGCTAACTCATCTTCTACTTTATTTTTAAGGGCAAAAGGAATAGAACGTGGCTTAATGAAAACAGGTCTCGCCCCCTCTTTGAGCTGAAAATCTATTTCGAACTTATTAAAACACCCTAGTTCGTCCTTCCAAAGGTCTGGGAACTCATATAACAGCTGCTGCACCTCCCGTGTACATTGATTTTCAACATTGATTTTATTTACATAGGTTGAAGAAAAATATATTTCAAACGTAGTCATAAAGTCACGGCCTAGTAACGGAGGTCCGCCATTTTGTATAGCATAAAACCTAATGTTCCGGCACGTGTTGAAATATGAAACGGTACAAATGAAATAGCCTATAGGAACAATCTTATGTCCATTGTACAAACACATTTTCAAATCTGTTTTAATTAAATTATAATTTTTAAAATGTTGTAGATATAACTTTTCTGAAATTACACTAGTACCTGAACCGGAATCTAATTCCATATCGAATTTCAATTTATTTATCTCTATTGAAATAATAATGGGATCATTATTAACATACCGCATATTGAACAGATCGCATTCTTCACATTTGTGAGACTGTTCATCACTAACTAGGTGATGCAATTTCGAATTTTCACTGCTAGCTTTACACATTTTTTTTAGATGTCCTTTCTCACCACATTTTTGGCAAGTATAATTTTTAAACCGGCACTTCACTGATTCGTGATTTTATAACCACACACTGAACAACGCACACTGTTAACGGCTCCACGTGCCGTCGAAGTAGTAGCCGCTGATGAATCTCGCCTTTCGCGAGCCTGCACAACCCTGTAGACAGGTTCTTCCTTCAAAGCCGCCGCTCCTGGCCCGCCATCCACCATTACATGGGCGCGAGCTCCACGTGCGCATGCCGCCTGTTGTGCAACTTCCACCGCTTTTGCAAAGGTCAAGCTTGCCGAATCCTTCTCAAATAGACGGTCCCGTTCACGCCCTTCTCTTAGGCCTAAAATGAACTTGTCTCGTAGCAAAGTGTCCAATAACTCCTCGCCGAATTCACAATAAACGGCGAGTCCTCTCAAACGCGCCGCCCAGTCTTCGATACTTTCGCCTTCGGATATTACCGCGTCATAAAACTTGGCTCTGTCTACGAAAGTCGACCTTTTGGGTTTGAAATGGCCGTTGAGCTTTGACACTAATTCTTCGAAGGACACTGTATCAAGCTCCTTGGGATGAACCAGGTTCCTTGCCAGACGATATGTTTCATCTGACAAATGCGTGAGTAATAAAGACGCTTGGTCGCCCCCTTTGATTTTATTCAGCTTCATAAACTGGTTTAATTTTCCACAAAATATTTGCCATTCTTGGTTTTTATGGTCAAATACATTTAAAGATCCAATGAAACTCATTTTCTATTGACTGCAACACACGTAGGTAAACAATTATTCTCGTCGCCAAATGGTATGTTTGCGAAGCAATGAAACAACAACGCTGGGCCCAAGCTGGTTTATTACTAGCAAAGAGGGCGCGAGCGCCGGCCGTGCGCGGCGCGCACAGATACATGTGTACACATACACCACAAGTTTTTTTTTAATACGTCATAAATCGTAAACCGCAATTTACCTTTCATTTACAATGAACTGCAAGAAGTTTTATACCATGTTATTTGCTGTTACGGAACCCTTCATGGGCGAGTCCGACTCGCACTTGGCCGCTTTTTTTTATATAAGCACCGTGTATGCTTTTATATGGATGCAGTAAAAAGCAGCTTTTTTGAAAAAAATATTATTGAATATTTATTGTTTAGTACCTAACCCAATGATTCTAAATTTTATAACAAATTGAAAAAAAAAAGTTCTGTGGCGAATTTCTTGCGGTGAATTTACACGAGTTTTATTTTCAGCATTAATGTTATAACATCAGACGATGTCAAAACGCACTGGGCCGCGTGGTGTATTATAGCCCATACGCAAAATACGCGCTTTGACGTGGAGTTGCGCGGACACCAGCCCGTTGTACAATACAATACAATACAACATCAGTCGATAAGAAAAAAAGTTACGGTACCTGATTGGGCTTGGGATATGGCAGTAGCCGAACTCCTGGATCCTCGGCCTAAAAAGAAAATAAAGATACGTCTATTGTTATTGCGACCCCACTGGAATTTGCTAGGCATAACTAATTATTTTACTGGAAAGCAATGAGAAAGTTATGGCTTTTTTATTTTTAGATAGGAAATCATCAAATGACGCTCTGGGCCCCCGGACCGGAAGGGAGTGTTGGACTTTTACTGACTAAAATCCATCAATGTTCCTTCTTTCCTTTTGTGTTCCAAGGCCGTGGTATCTCTTTCGAACAGTCCCGCAGCACCGCGTGCCGGCAGGCATCGGACCTTGACTCCTTCGTTTTTTGCTGACATTTCTTTGAAACGCGCGTGGAACACAAACGCGCCGTCGACACAGCCTGTCGTCATAAGACGGACGGACGGCGAGCCAGCCCACAGCTCATCGTCCACAGGCCCGTGCCTACGGTGGCCGGGCGCCACCACGTGGCTCCCGACGCCCGGTGCGTCTCCCACGGCGGCTGGGGCGAGAGGTTCTCTCCCTCTCACGTTCCGGCACGTCCTTGGCTAGCATGACTGCTTCGCAGGAGGAGGTAACGGGTTCCTATTTTGTCTCGCTCCGGACCATGGATTGAACCAGGGTAGGACGCGAGTGCTCGCCACCGCCGATGACCGCTACGAGGACACGGCGGTGCTCCGCCCACGCGGGACAAACCTTTACCGTGTCCTCTGGTCGATCCTCGCAATTGAGGTTGATCCTCACAATGGATCGAACCAACAACCTACCACCTACCTAGGCATTACTTTGTGTAATTTGTGTCATCACCACTGCTTTCAAAACGGCGAAGGAAAACATCGTAAGGAAACTGACAAGTCCTAGATGCAAACCATTGAAGACATGTGACATCTTCCGTAGAAAAAAGCATTTTTCGATTTTTCGTCCCCCACTGGGCCAGCGTGGTAAGTTATAGCTATGGCCCATTCCCTCTCATAGAGAGTAGGCCTGTCCCACCAGAAGGTACATCATGGTCTGATTATACTATGGGATACCAAATGAGAAACAGCAATATGTGATAAAATAAAAATGGCGGATTTATTTACTCACCTCTATATGTTGCTATTGAGCCCAAGGGCAAAATAAATAGCACACAAAAGAAAGCCCACCGTATGGTACTCATCTTCAAATGAGTGACTGGACTGTCGATTGCCAACTTTGCCCCGGTTTTTAAGGAAACGGACAACAATTAAAAAAACATAAAACAATATTCGTGAGTAATAATTTATTAAAAGTCGTAATAAGTCAAAGTAATTTAACTAAATTATTGTGATCGTGAGCCGTATTAGATAACAGTTTTAACTGTGATATATAAAAATGGCCTCGAAATCCATTTTCGCTTCTATATTTGATATTCTTTTCGTTTTTCAACAACCTCCGGTGCGGTTGCCTAGTGAACACGCTACTTGGTAGTACTAGGGCAAGTCAATTGTGTTCAGCCGGAGCTGCTAATTGGGCGTAAGTCCAACAGAATTGAAATATATCTGAAATCATAGCCCTCAATAAGTTCTCCAATCCATTATATCCCGATAAGTATCAAAGCGGAGACCGGAGTTACGGCCAATGAGGTTTTTTCTAGTCCAGCTTCCACTATAAAACGATAGATGGCGCTGTACGTGACTCAGTGTAAAAAAAACCCACCAAAAACATTTTCATGTAAAATGTTGCCAAGACGAGCCCATATGACTCGCACTGTCAAAAAGTTATCAGATGTCATGTAGAGCCAAGCTTCTAACACTACACGCCCTAACTCTACAAGGCCTAACTTCACAAACTCTACACCTTAGTCAAAATATGTGGCTTGGCCATTTCGCTACATTCACATCGGCGTAAGGTGAAAAATTAATTCACTGTTCATTACTTTTGTGTTATACATACAATAGTTCTTGTAGTAACGAACGGCCAAGCCACATATTTTGACTAAGGTGTAGAGTTTGTGAAGTTAGGCCTTGTAGAGTTAGGGCGTGTAGTGTTAGAAGCTTGGCTCTACATGAGATCTGATAACTTTTTGACAGTGCGAGTCTATGGGCTCGTCTTGGCAACATTTTACATGAAAATGTTTTTGGTGGGATTTCATTTCTTTTTGTAAGTTGTTTGTAACAATTTTTTTTTTTATAAGTATATGTCTCAATATAATAATATGTCGATTAAATTTTTTTTTTTTTTTTTTAACAAGTAGTACCTATACATATATATATCTGGGGGCATCAAGTTTTATTTAGATTATTAGATTAGACCTCTAGCGTCATCAAATCAAAATTAAAATTACAGGTCTCATACAAACTCCCATCCCCTAGTTTAAGGGGTTGGGGGATGAAAGTTACCAGTTTTATAATTTTTTTGTTGTTTGTGTGCTAATACTAGCTAACATACGAAATTTCAGCTTTCTAGGACATTAGGAAATACCCCAAGAATTTTGATGATCATCAGTGAGTCAGTGACGAAATCAGCGTTTTTTAGATTTTAGATATAAATAAAATCTGAAGTATAAAAGCTAATGTAATTAAAACTTAATATGTTCAAAAAGTCCGCTATTGACAATATATCCCGAAAATTTTGTTGATCCAGCATGATCCAAACCCAAGTTATGAGGGTTCAAAAAAACGACGAAGCGCTTCGAGAAAAGGTAGGTAGTGCCTGTGCGCTTCGCTTGGCTCGTCTTGGCGGGGGCACTGCCGTGCCCCCAGATGTTTGACTGTATGAAGCTGGCGCATGGTATTCGTTGCCTACCAAAAGTGTTCCTTCCTAGTTTGTGTGCGTTCGTCTTTCTTCATTCGATTTGCATTTCGGTTGCATTGCAGCTTACTTTTTTCATTTTGGCTCTAATTGCACAGAAAAACTAAAATTACAATTATTATTATACGATTAAATAGTTAATCTTTTGATGACCTTTATTTATTTGAGCAGTAGGAATTACTGCATTTTATTATTATATCTTTGTAATTTAGATACTTAATTTAAAAGTAAAAAAAGGATGGAATTAGATTTATACGTATATTAAGTACTTTTATTAACTATTTAGTCGAATAGTGTAAACCTTCTTTTTACACTGAGTCATGTTCAGCGCCATCTTTTAGTGGAAGCTGGCCTGGAAAAAACCTCTTTGAAAATGTTGCAATTCCCTATTAGATATTTGTCGAAGATTTGTCTGAAGCAGGCATTTGCTTTTAACCTAGATCATGTTGAAAACCTTCTGCTAATAAAGCACAAGGTACTTAAACGAGCTAGGCCGGCGTGGTCCAAGAATTTACTTACAAGGACTGAGGAAACTCCTTGTTAAACTAGATTTTTATGATTAGTTTCTGTAGGTTCAATAGTTATTGTATATCTTTGGTACAATATAGAAAAAACGACATGATTCAAGTGGCTCTATTTCTGTTCTCCGGCGACCAAGGTACTGTACTAATAGACTAGTATTTGAGATATATTTCAATTCTATTGGTGTCACACCCAAAGTTCGTAGAAAAAGGTCCATTCGTAGAAAATGCGCGAAAATATTTTCTTTAATATATCTGCATAGACATTTCATCTAAATAAACCCATTACGCTTTTATTTCCGAAATAAAACGACTCAATATAGGGTGCAAAATATGCAGTAAGACAATACGGTTTCAATATGCCTATTTTTCACGAAGTCTCTCGATATGAATGTAGACATCTTGCTTTTATGACGTTGAGCCACAGAATAGGTTGTGAAGAAAAGGTTGACTCTGTGCAGTGTGTGAAATGCATGCACACAGAAGCAGGCGCCCTGTCGACTGGTATATTTGTTTTGTATCTCAAATGACGGTGACGGTGGAAACGGTCTAGCATAATTTGACCTTGATAACTTTTTATTTGTATAATATCATGTTCGGGTCAATCACCGAACAAATGAACATGTCAGCGAAATCGCGACACCGCGCTATATGCCTTGAATATTTTATGTATTACACAAGTAAAATAGTCAGTACGCTTTCGGACAGCATATCGGGCTCGACTCAATCTCATCCTATTCACCTCATAAGTTTGATTAGTTAATCTTTATTACTGAAATATAATTATCATCTTTATAATCTTTAATCTTAGTTTATCTCAATCTCACCCCAACCCCGAACATAATGTTTATTACAGGTTTAATGATAATTGGAAAAAAAATGGCGGACCTTAGGCAGACCACGCTTCTTACAAAAATCTTACTACCCATTTCAATAGTAGATTAATAATATCGCTGGACATTAACACACAGCGCCATCTAGTGCCACACTAAGCAAGGCTCGTGTCGTGGATAATACCAGATAGTTGATATACTACATATATATTACTTTTTTGTTTGTAAATACATACTTATTATACATATAAACATCTATGACTCGGAAACAAATGTCTATGCTCACCACACAAACATTTGCTCCTACCGGGATTCGAACCCAGGACCCTAAGGACGTAAGACAGCCTCACTACCGCTAGGTCATTCGGGTCTTCGGGTTTTTCGGTAGATTGTACATCAAGTGAATAAAGCGCACCACTTTAAATATAAAGTGGAGTGTAATATAGGTTTATGGACGAGTTGTACACTCTACTTTTCACATCGATTGCGAGAAAATGAAACAGCAACCTGGAAAACAATGGCTAAAATATAAATTTTATAATCCATATAATTGTAAAAAGAAAAACAAATTTGTACACCTCACTAGGTAAAACATGTACGGACCTAACCTACTTTACTAAGATCTTGCATGCTCGATTTGTGTGTAAACGCATGTTTTTAACAAATAAAGTATCTTTGTCTTTGTCTTTGTCTTTAGCAACGTGTAAAATAATAAATAAACGAAATAAAAAATGTAAATTCATTTCATGAAGTTTTATTGTGTACTTTGGTTGTTGGCATCTTTGTTTTCTTAGAATACTAACGAAACGAATTAAAATAAAGAGGATCTTCTATGAAGTTGAAGTTGAAGTTGTTCGTGTGGGGTGTGTAATATATGCTATAATAACAGATAGTATATTTTCACTTGAAATAACGTTTACATCATATAATTTTCATATGCTATAAAAACAAATAACCTAACTTCATGTGATCTAATGTTACATGTAATATAAACTTATTTTACTCTAATATCATTTAGGTAGTATAACGTTTATTTAAAATAATTTTCAATTTGTATAATGCTGTTTTAATATAACGTTTAGTTGACCTAAGTTTCATTTGACCTAATTTTCCCATTTTCTGCCAAATTCTGTCATGAATAAGTAATGCGCGCTAATGGTCACTGTTCTAACCTAACCTAACCCAGATGATTTTCCAACAATAGAGGGGGTCTGGCACTCGAGAGAGTCGGGGGGAACACGAAAGTAGCACGCGTTTATAGTCCAATCAGTTTTTGCAAAAATATTCAAAAAAGTAGACGTTATAAAGGATTATTCCAGAAATCCCCACCGACCTATCCCTACCAGTGGGGATCGTTACTTTTTTTTCACGAAATCCCCACTAGTTAAATAATATCAGGCTAGTGGGGATTTATAATTAACGTTACTATAGATTTTGAATATTATACTAATTAAATATTATACTAACTTAGTATAGTACTAAATTAATATTAGTTTAAAAGTGCATTAAAGGAAATGTTAATTAAGTCATATATAATTAGATGAATTGAAATTATATCAATAATTCACTAAATCATTTCATCGTTATACTAAACAAAAAGTATATTAAATGAAACTAGGTCACGTGAACGTTAGACTTTCTGTTATTATATGAAATGGCACGCACCCGTTCGTGTGGCTGTTGAAGTGTTGAAGATTTTACGTTATGCTCTAGACTTCTAGAGCATAAAAAGCGACTTTATGTCGCCTACGCACGACATAAAGACGGACTTTTAGAGCATGAGAAGTGAAAAACTTATTTACTCAAATTAGGCCGGTACTTCTGTACTATTCTGTAGTTGATTTGAGCCGATTTCAATATACGGACGAGGCCATTGCCTGTTCATGTTCAGTTTCCCAAGTTTTCACCGTCGTTGTGTGCACACCGTTATTTTGTGAAATCTACTCACAAATATTCATATTATGTTTAGTTTTACATGGAAATCGAGTTTTAGTATAGGTAGGTGTCTCGTTTCCAATGTAGGTATGGATTTTTGTGGTATTGAATTTTGGATGTGAGCTCATGGCTAAATAATAACAGCCTCTCGGGTCGATCTTTAGGTTAAGACGTACTGGCCTAGGTTTGTCTGTGGATGGGTGACCACTCTTATATACCGAGTTTCCTCCGTGCCTCGGAAAGCACGTTAAGCTGTTGGACCCGGCTGTCATTTGTAGATCTTTGACAATCGTTACAGGTAGTCAATGGCCTAAAAAGTCTGATATCCAGTCATACCAAGGGGTATCGTATTAGCTAGTACTAACTGGATTGTGGAGGTCCGATAGGCAGTTACTCCATGTAAAATACTGGTATTCAGCAGCATCTGGGTAGACTGGAAGCCGACCCCAACATAGTTGGGACAGGGGTAGGCAGATGATGATGAATTTTGGATGTGAAAAATGTAGTCTGTTACTGATATGTTTTTGCATCAATAATTTGTCAATTTAGAATGCAAGGAAGGGATATGCTATGCCCAGTTCTAACTGGGTTGTGGAGGTCAGATAGGCAGACGCTCCAAGTAAAATACTGGAATTTAGCTGCATTCAATTAGACTAGGAGCTTACCCCAATATACGTAATTGAGAAAAGACTAGGCAAATGCAACATTCATAGGAATAAAACGACAGAAACCCTGTGCGAAAATAGTAATTTAATATGCATTGTTTCACCATTGTGAATATTAAGCAAACAATCTTTAATTCATTATGTTATTAGCAAATATTTTTATAAATTTCAAGAAAAGTAGAAGACACTATCGAGAATGATCGAAAAATACTTCATTTATTCCGAATATACTGTACGCAGCACATTGAAGAACTGGTAGGACAAGCTACAGATCTGAAAAATAAGTTTAGTAATGGTCATTAATATACAGAAACCTTCAATGTGAACCATAACTACTAGAACTAGGTTTAAAAAATAATAGTCGCATTCTAGACATTTCTAGTCTTCAATTTTTTACATTGTACATACCCGACCGAAAGTTTCTAAATTCATAACCGTGTAGCCTCTGGCGCTTAACATGAAAGGTTTTTGTGTACGCATCAGGAAAATCAGCAACATCTGTTTCGTAGTAGAATCAGCATAGACCCAGTCTGCAAAATATATCGCCTTTTCCAATTTGTTGCTCTGCAAAACAACATATTAATATCCACTGTGTTAAGCTTTCACGGTTTAAAACGAAACTTACAGCGTCACTTACGGGAAATCTTCCGTGTTTATTCGTTATTTTATTTTGAACATGATCGCGGGTCGACTAGAGAACAATCACGGAAGATATCCCGTAAGTGACAATTAAAGTTAAATATCTTTTACTTCAGTAGTTTTAGTACATTTTTCGTGCAGTTTCGGAAACTGGCTAGGCAACTGTGAAACATAAACTTTTCTTTGATAATATATCTACATGTACTTTATATTATAAAGCCGAAGAGTTTGTTTGTTTGTTGGTTTTGTTTGGTTGAACGCGCTAATCTCAGGAACTACCGGCTCGAATTGAAAAATTCTTTTTGCGTTGGATAGTCCATTTATCGAGGAAGGCTATAGGCTATATAACTTCACGCTATGACCAAATGGAGCGGAGCAGCAATAAGAAATGTTGCAAGCGGGAAAAAAGCTTCCGTTGAGCAGGCGATGCGTTGCGATATCAAAACTTCACGTGAACGAAGTCGAGGGCAGAAGCTAGTCTGTTATAATACATTTATGGATGTCCATCATCTATCTGGTAGCTGGGGCTGAATTTTTCGACAAAAATGTGATTGGACCTGAGATTGGGTTAAATAAGTAAAAAAAAACACTACTCAAACAAGAATGAACCTAGGAACCAGGGTAAAAGAATCAAATAACATACGTGGTCAATAAGGAGTTGACCCATGATGCACTGAAAGAATACTTCAACGAGCAAAGAGCAGAAAAAAGAAAAGTATCGCATAGACTTATACAGATCATCCACCACCTAAAAAATAAACAGTCGTTAGGTATTTTTTTAAAGCATTAAGAAATGATAAAAGATAAAAGAAAACCGTTACTGTTGCTGTAAATGCTGTCAAACATATGAATACAGATCCAAAGACATAAGTATGAAGCATTCCAACTCCCAAAACTTCATTTAGCTCTGAAGTGATCCTGTAATCAAAAGAGATTTTTAATTATTTTGCTAGTCAATTGAACATGTTACTGTCCAGAAATTGCACAAAACAGGAATGTTCGGAAGTATAAAGGAGAGGCCATCGCCCAGTAGTAGATCATAGTAAAGGCTATTAAAAAAAACTTATCACGTACGCCATTTCCTTGTAGTTATATAAATATTGATGGAGGAAAACCAGAGAAAAGATAAAAGAATTGTGATGTGAATAATACAGAAAAAGAAGTAAATTATTACGTGTCGTAAAAACAACGTGGTGCACCAATCCCAAGTAAAATGGGACAAGGAAAAGAAGATGATGATAACATTTTCTTACTTGGCCAAATACTGATGCTTGCAAATAATAAATTTCAGTTTATTTCTAATCTTGTCATGAGTCTGTTTAACCTCTCTTCCTTTCTTAAGTTTAACCATGTCTTCATCACTAATGAGCCCTTGCATAGTGCTCCCAAGAATTTTCAATTCCATACAAATATAACGGGTGTAAGAAATATGAAGCATATTTACAAAAACGAAGATGAAAATGACGACTGTGGTCATGAAACTTTCCCAGATATAAGCAGCGTTATACCATTGTATCTTGTCAAAAGGGTACCAGCCATCAAACGGGTACAAATACTGCTTTTCTCCACCAAGAATGTCGTTCTGATAAAACATAATGATTCTCGGGAATAAATCAACAACCACAGACAGTGCAATGGTGTAATAGTACTCAAATTTCAATATCAGCCTTGTAGTCCGGGTGTACCGCTTCAGAATTTTCTTGTGATCTGCTGTATCAGATACAGCTTCCCATAGGTCAAATCGAAAGTGTTGAAATATTTCGTCGTACAACTCCTTATTATCTTGGATCTTTTTGTACTTGTTCAAGATCATGAGACAGACTCCGATGTTGGGAGCGACGTTGATTATCTCGAACCAATCACAGTCGTTGATCCCAATTAACCCAAGAGTAACGAGTAACTGAGTCGATGTGAGAAATAGGAGGCTATAAGTGAAATAGAAACAGTACGTAATCAGCTTAGATCGACCAATGAAAGGATAAATAAAAAACTTTGCACCGATGTTACTGATGAAATCCATTTCACCCATAAAATCTTGTTTTAAAGCATCATACGTTTTGTATGCTTGACTCATGATTGTGAGACAATTAATAAGTGGTTTCTCACTCCTTGCTTTTTTACAAGTGTGGCAACTCTATGTTCGTTTAAAGCAATGGATTAAATTTTCTATGTACACATTGTTGCATTTCCATCCGTTTTACACCATTCGATCATTTAGAAATGGTGAAATTCTAAGCAAGTTGTTTAAAGTTAATTATAAAATCGTAACGTGTAAAGGAGCTTTTAAGTCGACCACATTGTAACAAAATCACCGGTTGTTTCCGTAGATCAAAGGGATGGCATTTTATGCTAGCATTAGTGCTTATTATGCAGGCTTCTAATAAATCTGAATTTAACGTAAATGCGCCTTGATCAAATAACTTACTGGTAGATTTAGCCTTATGATTTGCTTAGTTTTCAATTGGTACTTTGAATTCGTTGGCTAATAGAGAAATATGGTACTATTATCACACATTTTGTGATGTTCACCTTGAGCAGTATATTACCGAATTTAAAATCGATTGTGTTGTACTTAGCTTGCGGTAAAAGGGTATGTGTGTCAACGTAAAGTTGTAAAACCCGCTAGATTGAAATCTATCTAGCGAGGTTGTAAACTAAAGATTGTCAAACTTTCGAGAGTTTACAATCTACGCTTTTTAGGCGAACATAAAGTGTTTTGAAAAAAAAAAAAAACAAAGCATTTATTTCAAGTAGGCCAGTTACAGGCACTTTTGAATTGTCGAAACAAAAATGAACATTTAATGTAGCTACAGTCCCAGTCACAAGACATAAAAACTGTGAAAGTACTGTAGTTGCCCATTCCCTAGCGTAGATCTCTATGGAGAAGAACGGGCAAGAAACTCCATGGACACTCTTTTAAATCAAAATATTGTTACAAAATCATGGTTACATCATTCATGTTGAGATGGTATATTATGTGAGAACAATGTAGCACGATGTGCACCTTAAAGGTCGTGGCTCACTTGACAAGCACCGCACCAGCACCGCTCCAACCCAGCAATTTACTTGCCATTCAAATTAGAGCATTAAATCGTGTGTCGCATAACATATTTTTGAATGTACATATGAAAAAGCTTACGGCGGGTGGTCAACGCGCTTGCCGCTACCATACGCCTCGCCGCGCGGGCGGCGCGGCGCACAGTGGATCGTCCCCATACAAGAGGGCGGACATAGAATTAAAAATTGAAAAAGTATTTAATTGAAAAAAATGAAATATACAGTTGCATTACTCTATTAAGGAACTACAAAAAATGTTACTACAATTTTTTTATTTGACCAGTACTTTATGAGCAATTCGATGAAAACTGTTATTTTTCTATGGAAATGGTCACAAAAATGTCTGTAGCTCACGATTCCCTCCTTGTTTCGATTTGCGGTTTTCACTACTGTTATTTACCCATTTTATGCCACATTTTCTTCAAGGACACATGGTGCCCCCAGCGACCCCCTTCCGAGATATTTTGCTTTTAATAACTATATTTTTTATTGTATAACTGATGAAATGGAGGTACATTAAGTATATTCATTACTGAGAATAAGTCATCCCTAAGTAGTTCCTTAAATAACAGGTGCATTTGCGATTACTTTAATGACTTATGAACGCTTCTGTTGCCATACAACAAAAGCGTTAATGAGTCCTTAAGTAAAGATTACTAGTACTTGCTTAATCTAATTAGTTATTGTAATTACTATGTTAACAGCCCTTAATCTCTGCACTGTGATTGTCTAATGTCATCATTAGCTTAGTAATGACTGAGTCGCATTTACAATAACACATCGAAAAGATTAAATGCTATGAAATATATTTAGTTTAAAAGAAATAGAGTTTTATGATCAATAAGAAAATATGTAGTATAAATATTTTTTTATTTACTTATATAATATAACACTGTAAAAATAATTTAAAAATAAAACAACTATGTACCCTAAAACAAACTAAAAATTTAAACAACTACTAAGAACTAAATTAATTAATTAACACGACCA
The DNA here is from genome assembly GCA_950022955.1 of Xestia ashworthii. Taxonomy (NCBI): domain Eukaryota; kingdom Metazoa; phylum Arthropoda; class Insecta; order Lepidoptera; family Noctuidae; genus Xestia; species Xestia ashworthii. The sequence goes on along the minus strand of OX465558.1, from coordinate 9,000,157 downwards.
TGTAGTTACTAACAATAATAGAAAAGAAAGAAAAAAAAAACATTTATTGGCTGATGGGTGGCATAACACAAAACAAAAAAAGAACAGAATAAAAAAAAATACACAAAAACAAGAAATTAACAAAGAAACTGCTTGTTAATAATAATACTAGGTACTATAAGACTTAAACTATATTTTCTTCATCTTCATCAATAACGACATCATGATCATTATTATCGTCATCATCTTCTTCAACGTCACTACATGCAGCAAGTGTATCAGTTGAAACGTCAATGAACTCCAATTCACTCTGATCACGTATGAGTAAATCGTCTAGTTCTCCAAATGAAGACTTTTTGGCTTTATTTGTCATCTTCGGTCGTAAGCTGGTGAGAAGAGGATCGGAAGATAATAGCAGATTATGAAGAATGTCTTCATTAGTGGCGATGCTACTATGCTTTCGTGTATGACATTCTCTAAATTTACGAAAATCCTTGTTTCTTGCTTCAGATGCTTCTTCAGACAAAAAACCTATAGGCACTACTGATAAGTGGTCCACTATCTGTGATCCATGAATCAGCAATTTGTGTAAACTTGCTGGCATGTTATACCATGGATATAATTCCACGAATAAATTTGCTGTTTCATCACAATATGATTTGAATTTTTGGACTTGAATTTTTTCGCCTGAGGAAATGCATTGCAAAATAACGGCGAGTCTTCTAATTAAATTAACGTCTAATTTAGTAATTTCCGCAGTCGTTTCAGGGTTTGCAAAAAACCTTCTTGCAGCATTTCCAGTGTTTGTATTGCCACTACCCTGCTTAACAACATCTAGAAGTAAGCCTGTACTTCTTCGGAAAGCTTCTTGAATGGCTTCTTTCTTATCTTTAACTTTTTTTTTTATTTTCGTCACCTTTTGCTTGCTATGATTTTATGTCCATTCTGTAAGCAATGTGTAATAAACACTCCATAGACCGAATCCAAGCTTGCAATGAACTAAATCCATGCTTGTATAAATCTGTATTCACGGGTTTAGCTCTCACTTCTTCCAAGTTATTCATTTCGCTTGGGCGAGCTTTGCACAAATCACACACTGCTGCCGATGTACCAGATATGATTGAATGTACCTTACCATCAATCATGGTTAGCCATAGATTGTGAGTAACAGTAGCATTGCCGCAATCAGTCGGGTTCCGTTCACGAATCTCGGTCTCAAAATATTTCCATTTCAGCCTTAACGTTCGCTTCCGTTTCTTTCATAAATGTAAATGAAATCGGGCGACAATATGTGGTTGACGATGGCCGATCATTCTGCCACACAATACTTCCACTAGAAGTCACTAACTTAAGCGGTACAAGACTTGCCATAAATACACTGGATAAGTCTTGTTCACTTGTTGTTGTCGTTTGATGGTAAATGCTTTGACTTGAAGCTCCATCAAAACCCCATTTACTGTGAAGCACAAGTTGTTCACCAGCATCAAAATTTGATTCAAGTGAATCGATCAGCCTCCTAACTGTGAGATCAAGGAGGGCTTGGATCCGTATCTTTGCGGAAGTTTCAGTCACAGTTATGTCTTCTTTTGCCGGGTAGCATTTAAGCTTTTCTTTAACTAACAAGTAGTAGCTTGGGTATTTCGCATGACCTTCTTTTAAACTAAAGTCCCGAAGTGTGATGTAACGCCACTTGGATAACTGCAAGTAAACGTAAAGAGCAAGTGCTTTGTGAGTAGGAACTTCACGAAGCGAAGGATTCTGCTTAGTTTCCAGGACATTTAAAACTGTTGAGACGTGTTCAGGATTTTCCAGCAAATTTTTCATTATTCTGGCCATATCATTTTTTCCGGCAGACTTAAGTATACTTTCAACAGTATGCAAAAGCTCATCCGGACGACTGCAACCAGCAACATTTTCATTAAAACTTCTTCTTTTCTGTCTAGTTGATAAATCTTCAAAGCGTTTGCGAGGAGATGTACCTATATGTTGAAGTTGATGCATCTGATTTTGATGGACTGACTACCTCTTCTGCCTCATTTTCATTTGCTTCTTCAGTGTCAACAACGTTTTCTTTAAAGCAATCTGGCCAAACGATATCCTAATTTAACCACTCTTCGTTCTTGTTAATGAACCTGTCGACTGTCCTTCTTGATTGCACCCATTTGGTGTAAACCCTATAGCAAAATCGTCGACACCAGTTCTTGAGATCCGTCACATCACTTTCACTTAACTGGACGTTAGTATTTGACTTCAATGTGTTAAACAAATGGTCATAATCACGAAGATCTTTATGATTACAAAGAGCAACGTAAAGATCTAGATAAGGAGAAAACCCACAGAAAGCCATAATGACAACACTTGGTAAAAGTTATAATTACAACTGAATTACATTTGCTAAACACACTCAAATATATAGGGCAGCAAGTAGGCAACTAGCAATGAATTTGATAAGCTAATGATGACATTAGACAATCACAATGCAGAGATTAAGGGCTGTTAACATAGTAATTACAATATCTAATTAGATTTAGCAAGTACTGGTAATCTTTACTTAAGGATTCATTAACGCTTTTGTTGTATGGCAATAGAAGCGTTCATAAGTCATTAAAGTAATCGCAAATGCAACTGTTATTTAAGGAACTACTTAGGGATGACTTATTCTCAGTAATGAATATACTTAATGTACCTCCATTTCATCAGTTATACAATAAAAAATATAGTTATTAAAAGCAAAATATCTCGGAAGGGGGTCGCTGGGGGCACCATGTGTCCTTGAAGAAAATGTGGCATAAAATGGGTAAATAACAGTAGTGAAAACCGCAAATCGAAACAAGGAGGGAATCGTGAGCTACAGACATTTTTGTGACCATTTCCATAGAAAAATAACAGTTTTCATCGAATTGCTCATAAAGTACTGGTCAAATAAAAAAATTGTGGTAACATTTTTTGTAGTTCCTTAATAGAGTAATGCAACTGTATATTTCATTTTTTTCAATTAAATACTTTTTCAATTTTTAATTCTATGTCCGCCCTCTTGTATGGGGACGATCCACTGTGCGGCGTCCGCTCGCGGCCCGCGCGCCGCAAGCGAGGGGACCGCGCGCCGTCCGCGCGCGGGCGCCGCGCCGCAAGCGAGGAGACCGCGCGCGGCAAGCGAGGGGACCGCGCGCGGACGCCGCGCCGCAAGCGAGGGGACCGCGCGCGGACGCCGAGTGGCCCGCGAAACAACGTCACTGCGCCGTCGTGCTTCTCCACGTAGTGGGTACTCTTTGTTTAATGTATGGCCAGTTACAAATTTAGTTAAAGAGCCCACGACACTAGACCTAGTTCGGTTAGACTCCCAGATAATATCTATATATATAATTGGTCAAAATAATATTCTTCCAGTATTCCCCTTCTACTTGTCTTTTTTTAAGCATATTATGCACCCAATATCTCCTCTTCCTTTTTTTTTCCTGTTCCTCGTCGTCGAGAGCAATTGCGATTACTGCTAGTTCACGCAATGTAAACCGAGACATTATGACAACGTACAAGTCCTACGCGTGTTCAATCACAAATGCCTTACAATTGTGTTCGTGGTGACAGCAAGCTCGTAGTCCGGGAGGTAGCGGTGCAAATAAAAAACCCTAATAAAGTCAGTCAGTCGTTCGGTCTGTAACCAATCGTTACAGTACACCGGCTGAAACTATAAAATATAAAATAATTTAAATATTCTGAACTTTAAAAAATCTCAGAACTGTAATGGAAAGAAAAATTAAACCACGAATCCACAAAATATAATTACTAGAGATAATTCCCTAAAAAACAATGCTACCTCCCGGACTATTACTACCAGCGCGCGGACTGCGAGCTTGCGCCTTGCGGACGGCGAGTGGACCACGCGCGGCCGGCGCGCGGCCCGCGCGGCGCAAGCTGGGCGACCACGCGCGGCCCGCTCGGCGCAAGCGAGGCGACCGCGCGGCGCAAGCGAGGGGACCGCGTGCTTACACCTCGCTTGCGCCGCGCGGGCCGCGCGCCGTAGCCTATATTCGAGGCGGCGCCGGTCAGGAGCTGTGCTGGTGCCGTGCTGGTGCGGTGCTTGTCAAGTGAGCCACGACCTTTAAAGTGTCCATAGCAAAACCAAAACAAAATACAACTCAAAAACAAAATAATTAATTCAAATAAACCATGGCGACTAATAAGATATGACCAGTCACAACTGACAGCGCCCGTTCACGAACATGACGCATGGATCAGCACCATTCAGTTCAATCATTTGGAAGGGAACTAAATGGTCCGACACACGCGCCACCATCAGCGAGATATTTGAGAGAGCATGACATACTCTCAACCGCCAGGGCAAATTCAAGTCAAGAACTGCCGTAGGTTTCCAGTGAATGATAGCTTACTAGTACATAGTACTCACACAATATGGGCTATGCGATTATAAAATACTAATATTGAATCTATACAATGCAAAGATAGTTAAGTACAATCTTCGGCAGCTCCAACAATACCATTTAATGCTATCAATTTTTGCGCCCCTGTCCATGTGGAGCAGGACCAGCACTAAGCCAAGCATTTTTATCAGCGGTATAAACGCTCAACTTGTAATATGCTTGTTTACATAGTGTGCATTTAATGCATGTTTTAAATTTCGTCTCATTCAGTTCAAGAATACTTTGTGGAATTTTATTATAGCATCTCAAACAGTACCCCATGAAAGATGAGTCTACTTTAGCGAGTCTAAAGCCTGGCTGAACTAATTGGTCCCTATTTCTAGTACTGTTATTATGTCTGTCACCTCTTTTACCAAAAAGATGCAAATTTTTTCTAACGTACATTATGTTTTCGTAGATGTATTGACAATGTACCGTCATAATGCCAATATCCTTAAACAGTTCCCTTAGAGAATCGCGCCTACGAAGATTATATATAGCTCTGCTGGCTCTTTTCTGCAGAATAAATATAGACTCAATATCTGCAGCCCGTCCCCATAACAAAATACCGTAAGACATAATACTATGGAAGTAACTAAAATAGACCAGTCTAGCGGTATCTACATAAGTAAATTGACGGATTTTTCTAATGGCATATGCTGCTGAACTAAGCCGCCCTGCAAGAGATGTTAAATGAGAACCCCATTGTAGCCTTGAATCAAGCGTAAGCCCCAGGAAAACCGTTTTATCTACGAATTCAAGTTTCTCATTATTCAATAATATATCACAATCACTACCCTTAACATTCGGTAAAGCAAATCTTATGCATTTGGTTTTTTTTTCATTTAATACCAAATTGTTTGCTGTGAACCGATTTTGAACCTGAAGTAGGGCATTATTCACGACATCTAAATTTTGTGCCCGCCTGTTTATCTTAAAAAGCAGGGAAGTGTCATCAGCAAATAACACCATATTTTGAGGTTGGTTTGTCAATAAATAGGGTAGATCATTTATATATACTAGAAAGAGGAAAGGACCCAATATTGAGCCTTGTGGAACCCCCATTTTTATTTTTAAACCTGTGAATTAACACCATTTATCTGAACATGTTGTTGTCTATCATTCAAATATGATCTTAACAAACTAAGTGCAAGTTTACGCAGTCCGTAATGCTCAAGTTTCAAAAGTAATGTGTCGTGATTTACGCAATCAAACGGTTTGGAGAGGTCACAAAATATTCCTATGGCATCTTGGGACTCTTCCCACGCAGTAAATATGTGCCTTAATAAGGTTACACCGGCGTCAGTTGTACAACGTCCCTTGGTGAAACCATACTGTTGATCATGTAAGATTCTGTTGGTGTTAAAATGATAGAGCAAGCAGTAACTTTTGTGTTATTTGGCCTATATCGGTCTTGTTTTCACTATTCCTAATGTTCCCTATTGGGATAATAGGGAATATTAGGAATAACAGGAATATAGTATTGCAGGAGGAACAGGGGAACAAATAATAAAAAAAAACAATATTGAATCTGCCAAAATAATTTATTTAAAAAAAAAACATAGGAATTGTTTTAGAATAATTTGGGTGTAGGTACTATGTACACTGTATCGGTAAGTATGTCAGAAATGTGTTTTTGCAAAATGGAAATATGTCGAAATGGACGGCCAACTGGAATACCTGCAGCCTGCAACAAAGAGATTAAATCTGTGATCAGGATAAAAATAGATTTTTATTTTTTGACTACCTACCGATAATTAACATGAATTTCACACGTAAGAATATAACCGCATAACTTTTGAGAAGACTGGAACAATATTGGAATGACATTTTCATTACACTTCCGAAAATTGGTTCTTATCGCACTACGATTAGGTTCAACATGCAATGTATATCACACACGTGTGTTTTTTGGTAGTTTTTCAACACGTGGGCGGAAATGAAAACTTCTATAGATAAACTATACCCAAAATTAGTCCAAATTGGTTCAATGCCTATAGTCAATAGGTGAATGTTTTTCTTTTTTTAATTTCGTCAAAACAATATGCGTCTTTACGGCGTAATCATATTTTGAATATTCAAGTTGTGTTTTTAAATAGAATATCATAGAAAAACATCATGATTTAAAACTAATATTTACTTTTATTAACAAATTAACATTAATTTGCGTTCTAAATTCAAAAATATACATAAAATACTTTTTTATATAAGCTGATATTCGGCTTTATACCTTTGCTTCCCTTCAACCTGGCGAAAGCAAAGCGCGGAAAAAAGAAGTTTCGTTTAAAATCATACGTTTCGTAAAAATTCTTGACAAAAATAGTTTTCATTCTTTAATTTATTTCCTCAAAAGTGTATTGAAAAACGTCGTTTGATATATATACAATACCATACGAGGACATTTTGTTATTACAGTTCTTCTGCTCAAAAACATCCTCGCCTCCGGCTCGTGTGTTACTTTCGCCTCGAATACAATAACAAACTTTCTCCACTTGCATCAAAATGTAGTATTGCCCAGCAGTGGTAAATCATTGGTGAACTAAGTACATATAAATAAAAGTATCAAACAAAACATCTTTCGTTTCTTGTATCCGCCTTCAATTTCAAACTTCATTTCATTCTTATTGTTTATCTGTGAAAATTTCAAGTATCTATTCAAAAGATAGAGCCCGGTGACAGACGGATGGCCAGACTGCGGAGCCTTAGTAGTAGGGTCCTGTTGCAACCATTGGGTACGGAACCTAGAAATGTAGAATACTAAAGTGGCCTCATGTGTTTGGGTACAAAGAGGTTTGTGGAAACTTGTCTTACCTGATGTCTGAGAAATGGAGTTAGCGGCGGCTATTTTTGTCTGCAATAATAAAATAAATAATTATAGTCATTTGTTATGAGTAAAATCTTTTTTGCACAAAATTACAACCGACTTCGTTTGATTAATTTTCTGCGACAACTTTCAAAACTAAGTTATTTTGTTTAATGAGATTTATTTTGGAAGTCAGTTGTATATTTTTTGCGTAAAAGTTTTTAATTTTTAACTTTATGTTGTTTCAAAGACAATGGGGTCTTAAACCACAACTATTCTGTATAAACATCTGGGGCCTTATTCTGCTATTTTAAGGGGCCGGCGGAGGATGCGTATTTCATACAAACGTAATACCAAAATTATTTGTAAATCAAACATATTCTTAAGGTAGTCTGTATTTATTTCGATTGAATTACAGAATATCTATGTTCCCAAATATGTTTTTTGAGAGAATAGTGATGCAAAGACGAGATATGAGGAATTTAAATTTTCTATAGAAAACTAATTTTTCTTATAACTCTTGTTAAAATCAGTGTCCAATCAAAATATATATTTGGGAACCTAGATATTCTGTAATTCAATCGAAATAAATACACACTACCTTAGGAATATGTTTAATTTACAAATTATTTTGGTATTACGTTTGTATGAAATACGCATGCTCCGCAGGCGTCTTAATAAATTCGTCACTCCAACACGATTCCATTCCCATCCCATTGTCATTCTGCTTAAAGTTCGTAAACTGCTAAATTCACAATGGTCGAGTATTGGTCGGTCAATGGTCTCGGAACAATATAGTGTTTTAATGGTATTGTCGTGTTGCCATTATTATAAAACCCTTAGTACAAATGGTTTTCATAATCTACTACTAAATGCGGACATTTATTCATGCCAGATTTTATGTACGAGATTACCATTCTTTGACATTTCTTTCAATGGAGTGTCAGTGGTTGACTATTGAGAAGTCATAATGGCGGCATTATATTAGTATATTAACAAACTTGTCAAAACTTGACAGAACTTGACCATTATGAAATCAACGATCGACTATTCTGATACTATTGTAACAACAGAATTGAGGTCCTGGTCTATTTCAAATATTAATCTCTGTTCAGCCTTTTCGGGAAATTCAGGCGTAAAGTTATGTCTGTAATAAAGGTAACATACTATTTGCATAGGATGCTGCAGTGGCTTGGCTGTCACCGCCCTCCCCGTCATCTACGGACATAATGTAAAAACATTAAATATCAAAGTAGGCAGTGATCAGTTGGCACTGTTCCCGCGTGGTACTTCCTTGCCCCGCCACAAAAGCAATTTGGATCGGAGTAAATACAAAAAAATGTTCGTTATATGTTCATTATTGTTCATGATTAAAAAAAAAGTACTAAAAATGTTTCGGTTTACCATTACTGCATAAAAACTAGTTTATTTTTACTTTTTGTTTAAAACAAGAAAGAAAATTACATAGTACCAAAAGAACCGGGACTCCGGATGAAGAAACGGTACCGGATTGTTAAAAAAAAACCCGGGATTTCCGGTGCCGGGATTTTCCGGGAGCATACCCTAGCACTCATCATATTATTATAACAATCTATGGTAATGAAACCCACATTTACGAATACAATTGATTTAATTTGATTTGAATGTCTTAAAAGTTAAAAAAAGAAAAGTTTTTAAGTAAATCGGGTACAGCTAGTGATAAATAAAACGAACAATAGACAAACAAAATCATTGGTGAACAATCACCAATGATTTTAAACGTCATTGGACAATCTATTGAAGCGTACGTGATGGCGCGGCTAGGAAGCTTACTATCTAGCCACGGCATCAATTTTGTTTAATTTCTCGTAAACCTTTGTAGTGTTGTTTCTGTTAATCACATATCTTAATGAACACATTATTAACTAGTTTTACTAATAAATTAATAAATATAAGCTCCGAAAAAAAAAACGTCGCGAAATCGCCTAACAGTTTTTTTAATCCATAGTTCTATTTAAAACTAGTGTTTTTTTTTGTAATAAATAATGATAAATAGAATGAACAATAGACGAACGTTTGTTTCCCAATGATTTTGTACATTATTGGACTATTTATTGCTGTGTATGTGGTGGCGCGGCTGGGAAGCATGCTTCCTGGCCCCGCCACAAATTTTGTTCAATTTCTCCTAAACCGTTATGGTACTGTTTCTGGTAATCACATACCTTCATGAACACATTATTAGCTAGTAATTATTAAATATATAACCACCGATAAAAAAAACAAAAGATCGCCCGACAGTTTTTTGATTCAGTATTTATAATTATTTAAATGTTTTTTTTTTTGCTATGTCTAGTGATAAATAAAATGAAAAATGGACGAACATTTATTCCCCAATGATTTTGTCCATTATCGGACTACTTATTGCTGTGTACGTGGTGGCGCGGCTAGGCAGTACGCTTCCTGGCCCCGCCACTAATTTTGTTTAATTTCTTGCAAACCAATATAGTACATTTTTTTTAATCTTAAACAATAATGAACATAAATAACGAACATTTTTTTGTATTTACTCCGATCCAAATTGCTTTTGTGGCGGGGCCTGAAGTACCTGTTCCCACTAAGTCGTGACGACCATTAATCGTGTAGTTCTATGTGTCGTGACTAGTGTATTTAATTGGAGATGGTCACATATAGGACGATACGATTACTGTCGTCCGTGAATTTTGTCAACTAAAAACCAACTATAAATTAATCGTCACGATTTAGAGGGAACGCGGCCTTAGTTTGCATATTTAGGCGTAAATAATCTGTTGAATGTAATTTTGAACCATACGCCTCACAGCACACTAGTGCTGCAGGCGTAAGGTTCGAAACAGAAATAGTCATATAGTATACTAATACTTTATGACCATTTCTGTTTTGTTTTTCTCTCTGCTCTGTGACATCGTAGTGACTGAATGTGTTATTTAATTCTTTCTTTAAAATAAAGTCAAGTACTAAAAAACTAGTTGTGATTTGCCTAAACCCATAAGAATCATATATTTTTTTTAATTAGACCTATTCTCTAATAATTAGAAAATAGGTAGTCACGGTTTTTTAATGAAAATGCCTAACTTAATCAAATCATAATTTTCAGTAAACCTGCGAAAAAAAGGAATATGTGCTTGAACACATAGTAGAAGTGAAATTTCAACGGACAAGTGGAAAAAAGAATCGCAATAAAATTTTAACTTGAAGTTTAATGGGCAGATTGTTAATGTACTTGTCCAATTTGAAAAACTATGTGTCCCAGCACACATTTCTATTCTTTCTTCTCTCTAAATCTCAAATCGTTTTGCTATAACCATAATGTACACTTACAGGTTGGAAGTAAAAAAAATAAAACAATTATGAACCCTGTCGGGCATAGCAAATGTAAATAAGTACCTAGAGAGAGGAAAAGCGCTTTATTACTTTTTCTTTTTTGTTAGTGTTGGATGAATTCAGGCTTAATGTTATATTTGTAATAAAGATATTTTACTATTTGCTGCAGCGTACGATGCTGCATTAGCGCTGTTGTCACCACCCTTCCCGTAGTCCACGGACACAATTTATAAACATTAATTTGTCCAGTAATCAGTGACCAGTTAGTTACATAAAGGGTGTAAAACACCTCTTCACGAAGCCGAAAATCAACTTGTTCTCCCCATCATTGCGATAATTTTTTTTTTTACAACATACCTGTATGCTTAGTGCGAGTTTCATACTAAAATTTGAGTAACGTCTGTATCGCGTAGATCGAGTTTACGTCGTCGATAGTGACAATCCAGTGCTTCTTAAGGAATTAAGGACCGTTTCGAGCACATTGCTAACATTTGCATGTATAACGCGAGTGCAAGTTACAATTTCGACAGTTTTGACAGCTTGAATACGAAACACAGTCACTTGCAAGCGTGAAAGTTGTCACTTAAGATTTTGTGGTGAGAGCATCGTGAGAGTGGTCATATAACAAAGTAATTTAATTTAATTTCATATTGTGAATAAAACTAACAGTGGAATGTCGTATTATTTCGTTTGGAGAATGTTTGAGACCGCAAAAGCACAAGATAGCCGTAATTTAACGCCACAAAAAAAACACGTAAACACGGTCACTTAAAGAATGATAGAGTGCTCCACTACAAGCCACTCGGGCATTAATAGATCATTTGCTTAGATCTTTGCTTAAAAAGTAACAAACTTAGTTTTACAAACTTCACAGATGGATCAAGGTCACTCACTACACACCAAAAGATATTAATTACACTAACTGCTCCGTTTATGTCACCAACATTTCAAATTCGGACGGGCTAGTCTTTATTTTTAACAATAATATTCAAAACTGTATGCAAATCACAATACAAACTTCCGTAAACACAAACAAAACTAATGACCATTGATCACAGATAAATAATGTCGTCTAACTTCGTTGTATAACCACAACTAGTTGAATACGCAGTCGCTTCTGTTATGAACACAAAATACGACTGTCAATTTATTTTGGCCGGTTACTAATGTACGCGCCACTTCTCGCAGTGAATGAACACGAAACGAACGAATGTGTTCTAGACACTCACACTCCCAAGTTAACAATTGTCGATGCGTTTATAGTCTGTAGTAATGTTTAAGTCCTATGAGATAGGACTTAAACATTACTACAGAAATATAAGAGCTTTATATTATACACCTCTGCTAAACATGTAGGCATATTGTTATGTTTGTAATAAAGGTATCTTACTATTTGCTGCTGCATAGGATGCTGCTTCAGCGCTGTTGCCACCACCCTTCCCGTTATCTACGGACACAACATTTAAACATTAAATATTCCAGTATTCAGTGATCAGTTAGTTGCATATTTAAAAATTTGTCTAAAATAATGTGGCCGCCACCATAAAATGGCGAATTAATCTTTTACTACTACTACTTTTACCATACTAACTAACGAAATGAGATGAGGAAAGTACAGTGATGACTGGTACCCAGGACTTAACAAATTATTGTGTCGGGGGTTTTTTATTTTCTTGTATTTAATTTTACTTGTTACAATATACATGCGTCCACAAAGTTGATCAGGATGGATGTATTTGTGGATGATTGTCACTCTTTTACGCATAAAATAAAGTACAGTTTTGGATGATTTGGCAGGCAGATAGTTCTTCTCGTTAGTGGCATCGATGGCAAAATTTTCAAATCTGTTTAGCCGAATCTCAGCCACGTGAACCCTGGTCATTGATGAAGTAAATAGATCATCAAGTGCGCTGTTGATAAGACAGTTAGAATATAACCAGGATTATCACAATTCTGTGATAATAACCCGGTGGATCCAGATGCAAAATACGCGCTTTGACGTGGAGTTGTGGACACCAGCCTGTTGTACAATACAATACAATACAATACAATGAAATAACCTGGTGGATATCAATAGGCTCGCCCCCTATTACATGAAGAAGTGTTCTATGTTTTACACCTCTGTTTATAATGTTGGAGGAATTCGGAAACCATCTTATATTTGTAATTAAGGGGGTCTAAAATTCCGTCCGTCTAATGATGACAGGCCGTGTCGACGGCGCGTTCGTGTTCCACGCGCGCCTCATAGAGATGTCAGCATAAGGGACCCGGCCCGCAAGGGCCGAAGCCTGCCGGGGTTGCGGGCCTATTCGAAAGAGGTACCGCGGCCCCGGAACATAAAGGGCGAGGAAGGAACATGGATGGGTTTTAGTCAGTAAAAGTCTGACACTCCCTCCCGCTCCGCCCAAAGTGGGAGAAGTCATTTGATGATTTCCCATCCTAAAAAAAAGGGGGTCTAAAATGGGAAGCTTTAGCAGAACATAATATGAATCACGGTAAAAAAATAAAATTCTTATAATGGACTGATAATAACTATAAAGTCCACTTTTAGAGTTTAAAATTTTTAACGCGATTCATATTATGTTCTGCTAAACCGGCCATTTTAGGCCCGCAGGTATTTGGATGGGTATATGAGTAGAGGAAGATCAAATAAACGATGGATAGACTGTGTTAAGAAAGATATGGCAAGAAAATAAGTGTCTGATGAGATGACGAAAAATAGAGGAGTTTGGAAGATGATGCTGCGCCGACCACAAATAATTTGGGATGAGGGCAAGAGAATGATGTTGACAGGTATCTTACTACTTGTTCCAGCATAGGAAGCCGCTGTTGCATCAGATCTGCTGCTACCATCATTCCCGTATCCTGGTTTGTAGCCGGTGTCATAGTGTGGGTCATAGTAATCTGTAAAATGTATTTTTAGTTCATTATTTTATTTATGATACTATTCGGATCTTTAGCACTCGACGATAGGGTGGCTATTGTGCATCATAGACTTATGGCAAAACACCAAAGAGTACAAAGGCTTAAAATGGTCACTGTAGGCAAAGTCTTAACATACTAATACTTATTCACGTTCAATTTGACAAAATGGTCACAGATGCAGCTAATATTATGAATTGTCTCTTTCCGACCATGAAACAAATTGTAACGTAATTTACATTTTTATCCTTTTAATTCCCAAAATAAGATCGAATTAAATCGCTATACCATCACTCTTTATTTCACTCGTGATTTAAAAATCATGGTTATTTCTAAGACATACACTAGAGAAGGAATTATTGAAAAAAATCTCAAGTCTTTTTAAATATTTTTTCAGTCTCATATTTGTATGAGTGTTTTTTTCTTCCGCCTTTGTTTGCCGGCCGTAAATAACTATATCCTCTAGATTATAGTGACTTTTATTATAAATTATCTATCTGTCATAGGGCTTAAGTTTCCGCAATTAATCCTTAAAGTGGACCATTTTGTGCGTTTTTATTTTATACCTGGTCGGTTGTAATTTGGTTGGTTATAATATCCACCATCTGAAATCAAATTATTTAAATGATAAAATCACTATCTTGATATGTCTATTTATGTATTAGTCTTTTTTTCCATTGCCTATATTATCCCACTGCTGGGCAAAGGCCTCCCCCATTGCTTTCACTCCTCTCTCTGCGCAGCTTTTTCCAGCTTATCACCCACAAACGAATCTAAATCGTCACGCCAGCGTTTTCTAGGCCTCCCTCGGCGACGCTGCCCGTCTTCTGCCACTCACTGCGTGACAACTCTGGCCCATCAGTCCTGATGCATCCTGCAGATATGGCCCGCACAATTCCACTTCAGCCCAGCAGTCTTGTAGCTCACTTCAGCGATTCCAGTTTTTGAGTGTATTGTGGTATTTCGAATTCTGTCGCAATACGCTACGTTCCATCGCCCTTTGGCAAACCTTGAGTCTGTACTTTTGCGACTCGGTCAGGGACCAAGTTTGAGCAAAGTAGTTTAAGAAAGGAAGAATGCACATGTCGATGAGTTTGCGCTTCAGGGATAAAGGTAAGTCACCCTTCTTAAGCGACTTAATGGACCTGTAGCTCTTCCAGGCGTCTCGACGCGGCGGTCGATTTCTTTGTTTTGGCTGTTTTTGAAGGAAACTAACTGGCCCAAATAAATGTACTGTAGGTATCTTACTACTATTACGTATAAATGAGAGGGTTTGTTAGGCATCCATCTAAAATATTTACAAAAATGTGACACTCATAACCGGAACAGGCACCCATGTATTTTCCGAAAGTCATAGTTGATATTTTGGTAAATAATATGCCAATTCTTGGATGCAAGTCATAGAAAATTTAAACTGTCTTGCTAGAATTATTATGCGTAAAAAACGATTTTGAATAAGACAAATGTTCCAATTTTAGTGTCGAAGCCAAAGGTTATATAACTATAAGAAGTTCATTTTAAAATTGGTTATCAGTGCGTAATCATAATATGCTATTTTAAACTTTCTAGTCATAATATGCTGTTTTAAACTTTCTAGAGTCGCAAAAGTCCAGACTCAAGGTTTGCCAAAGGGCGATGGAACGTAGCGTATTGCGACAGAATTTGAAATACCACAAAACGCTCAAAAACTGGAATCGCTGATGTGGGCTACAAGACTGCTGGGCTGAAGTGGAATTGTGTGGGCCATATCTGCAGGATGCATCAGGACTGATGGGCCAGAGTTGTCACGCAGTGAGTGGCAGAAGACGGGCAGCGTCGCCGAGGGAGGCCTAGAAAACGCTGGCGTGACGACTTAGATTCGTTTGTGGGTGATAAGCTGGAAAAAACTGCGCAGAGAGAGGAGTGAAAGCAATGGGGGAGGCCTTTGCCCAGCAGTGGGATAATATAGGCAATGGAAAAAAAGACTTACATAAATAGACAAATCAAGATAGTGATTTTATCATTTCAATGTTTTGATTTCAGATGGTGGATATTATAACCAACCAAATTACAACCGACCAGGTATAAAATAAAAACGCACACAATGGTCCACTTCAAGGATTAATTGCGTGATTTGATTTATCACATTTTAATATTGTGTAAAATCTAACTAATTTCTTTAAAAGTCATTGCATTGTAACATGTCAAATTAGAGCAGAGGATAAATATCCAGAGTAGGGTCGCACGCTATCTTTACTGTATTGATTGGCTTGACACAGTAAGCGGTGACAGAGCAAGGATTGCTTGGAGATGGTTTGGCGAACGGTGGTGGATCGAGGATCCAGGTGGATTGCTGGTGATGAAGTTAGATTGGTGTCGTGAACCTGCTGCTCGAATATTATTGCCAAGCAAACTAGTTATTGTGAAACATTGCCATTAAATTGTGTGAAGCAGTGAATACTTTGTTTTGAGCTCGCATTTTACCCAAATGACGCCCACTAGACTCGGTGAACACTGATAAATAAATAAATAAATAATAAATAAATGTCACGGACGATGCTGCTTCTCCGACATTTAAGATTAACCTCATTTGTGTACTTACCATCATTCTTCTTGTAGTAGGGTTGAGGATGATGTTCTGTGAATGAGGAAAAAATGTAAGCATTATTAATTTCTATAGGATAATATTTTTGTGTTTACCAAAAATCTTTTCTTCGCCGAAAAATACTGATCGTGCACCAAATATTAAAGTATCTCTGCCCCGATAATCGGGACTTAGGGCACCCCCTCGTTAGGTTAGTTAGGTCGGTTCCTTTAAACCCTGCACTCGGAAATAGGGGCCCCGCGAAGCGGGGCTCCGTCGACTACGCTTTAAGGAGAATATACAGTGTTTAATTGTTAAAAAGATGCTCGTTATGACATATTTTAATTAACATTTAATTTGGTGCACATTCAGTATATTTGGTGGAACACAGGCAAAATTAGGTAAATGAAATGGGAATAAATTGAAGTACTTTTAAATACCATCCATTTCTATAGTGGCCCTGTCAAGTTGCTGGTTTTCAAAATGTGTATGAAAAAGCCAACAATAAATAATTATCAGGACATTAACACACAGCGCCATCTAGTGCCACACTAAGCAAGGCTTGTGTCGTGGGCACCAGATAGTTGATATAATACATAAATATACTTTTTGTTTGTAAATACATACTTATTATACATATAAACATCCATGACTTGGAAATAAATGTCCATGCTCATCACACAAACATTTGCTCCTACCGGGATTCGAACCCAGGACCCTCAGAACGTAAAGCAGCCGCAGTACCACTACGCCATTCGAGTCGTCGTAAAAAGACATAACCGAGGTTAAACACTTACCTATGCATATGTATTACATTTGCGCTTATTTACTATGACATTAAATGCTAACTGCTGCTGGTGGCATTCGTAACATTTTTAGTTTCAGAAAAAAATATTCCTCGGCTTCGGGAGATCATCGTTTATACACTTGATTATCTGATCGGAACAAAGTTTTGAATATTTTTTATCTCTTTTATTTAATTAACCTAATTAAGACAGTACACTTCTATAGGATACATTTAATGACGGTTTTCACAAGATGCCACTAGCACGCGCGGTCGCGCGTTGTAGCAGGGACCTAAGGTCCATGTTCACCGAAAAGATAACAGCCTGATTAGCTAAAAACAGCTGTCACTGTGAAATATTACCATACAAAAATGTATTTTAAACAGCTGTTTTAGATAATCAGACTGTCATCTTTTTGGTGAACTTGGACTTTACTGTGCTATTTTTATAAATTCGTCATTCCAACACGATCCCGTTCTCATCCCATTGTCATTTTGCTTAATGTTCGTAATCTGCTAAATTCGTGATAGTCGATCATTGGTCGATCAATGGTCTCGTATAGAATTGTGTTAAAATGACATTATCGTATTGCCATAATTATAAAACCCCCCAGATTTCATTTTTATGTCGAAGGAAGAGGAAGTAAACGAAGAGTTGATAGTTGGTTGCATACGATCAATTGATAAGATTGATTGTTAATTTAAAACAATTTGTTAAATCCTGATTTAATGTGATTTGATTTATCACTTTTAAATGTTGTGTGAAATCTAAATTTCTATAAAAGTCATTGCATTGTATCATGTCAAATTAGAGCAGAGGATAAATATCCAGAGTAGGGTCGCGCGCCATCTTTACTGTATTGATTGGCTTGACACAGTATGCGGTGACAGAGCAAGGATTGCTTGGAGATGATTTGGAGAACGGTGGTGGATCGAGGATCCAGATGGATTGCTGGTGATGAAGTTAGATTGGTGTTGTGAACCTGCTGCTCGAATATTATTTCTAAGCAAACTGGTTATTGTGAAACATTGCCATTAAATTGTGTGAAGCAGTGAATACTTTGTTTTGTGCTCGCATTTTACCCAAATGACGCCCACTAGACTCGCTGAACACTGATGATGTCAAGGAGGATGCTGCTTCTCCGACATTTAAGATTAACCTCATTTGTGTACTTACCATCCTTCTTCTTGTAGTCGGGTTGAGGATAATATTCTGTGAAAGAGGAAAAAATGTAAGCAATATAAATTTCTATAGTGGCCCTGTCAAGTTGCTGGTTTTCAAAATGTGTATGAAAAAGCCAAAAATAAATAAATGTCTGGACATTAACACACAGCGCCATCTAGTGCCACACTAAGCGAGGCTTGTGTCGTGGACACCAGATAGTTGATATACTACATAAATATACTTTTTTGTTTGTAAATACATACTTATTATACATATAAACATCCATGACTTGGAAACAAATGTCCATGCTCATCACACAAACATTTGCTCCTACCGGGATTCGAACCAAGGACCCTAAGAACGTAAGGCAGCCGCAGTACCACTACGCCATTCGAGTCGTCGTAAAAAGACATAACCGAGGTTAAACACTTACCTTTGCATATGTATTACATTTGCGCTTATTTACTATGACATTAAATGCTAGCTGCTGCTGGTGGCATTCGTAACATTTTTAGTTTCAGAAAAAAATATTCCTCGGTTTCGGGAGATTATCGTTTATACACTTGATTATCTGATCGGAACAAAGTTTTGAATATTTTCTATCTTTTTTATTTAATTAACCTAATTAAGACAGTACACTTCTATAGGATACATTTAATGGCGGTTTTCACAAGATGCCACTCGCACGCGCGGTCGCGCGGTGTAGCAGGGGCCTTAGTGTGCTATTTTTATAAATCCGTCATTCCAACACGATCCCGTTCTCATCCCATTGTCATTTTGCTTAAAGTTCGTAATCTGCTAAATTCGTAATGGTCGATCAAAGGTCTCGTATAGAATTGTGTTAAAATGACATTATCGTATTGCCATTATTATAAAACACCCCAGATTTCATTTATATGTCAGAGGAAGAAGAAGTAAACGAAGAGTTGATAGTTGGTTGCATACGATCAATTCATAAGATTGATTGTTAATTTAAAACAACTTGTTAAATCCTTATTTAATGTGATTTGATTTATCACATTTAAATATTGTGTAAAATCTAAATTTCTTTAAAAGTCATTGCATTGTATCATGTCAAATTAGAGCAGAGCAAAAAATATCCAGAGTAGGGTCGCGCGCCATCTTTACTGTATTGATTGGCTTGACACAGTATGCGGTGACTGTAGCAAGGATTGCTTGGAGATGATTTGGAGAACGGTGGTGGATCGAGGATCCAGATGGATTGCTGGTGATGAAGTTAGATTGGTGTCGTGAACCTGCTGCTCGAATATTATTTCTAAGCAAACTGGTTATTGTGAAACATTGCCATTAAATTGTGTGAAGCAGTGAATACTTTGTTTTGTGCTCGCATTTTACCCAAATGACGCCCACTAGACTCGGTGAACACTGATGATGTCAAGGAGGATGCTGCTTCTCCGACATTTAAGATTAACCTCATTTGTGTACTTACCATCCTTCTTCTTGTAGTCGGGTTGAGGATAATATTCTGTGAAAGAGGAAAAAATGTAAGCAATATAAATTTCTATAGTGGCCCTGTCAAGTTGCTGGTTTTCAAAATGTGTATGAAAAAGCCAAAAATAAATAAATGTCTGGACATTAACACACAGCGCCATCTAGTGCCACACTAAGCGAGGCTTGTGTCGTGGACACCAGATAGTTGATATACTACATAAATATACTTTTTTGTTTGTAAATACATACTTATTATACATATAAACATCCATGACTTGGAAACAAATGTCCATGCTCATCACACAAACATTTGCTCCTACCGGGATTCGAACCAAGGACCCTAAGAACGTAAGGCAGCCGCAGTACCACTACGCCATTCGAATCGTCGTAAAAAGACATAACCGAGGTTAAACACTTGCCAATGCATATGTATTACATTTGCGCTTATTTACTATGACATTAAATGCTAACTGCTGCTGGTGGCATTCGTAACATTTTTAGTTTCAGAAAAAATATTCCTCGGCTTCGGGAGATTATCGTTTATACACTTGATTATCTGATCGGAACAAAGTTTTGAATATTTTCTATCTTTTTTATTTAATTAACCTAATTAAGACAGTACACTTCTATAGGATAGATTTAATGACGGCTTTCACAAGATGCCACTCGCACGCGCGGTCGCGCGGTGTAGCAGGGGCCTTAGTGTGCTATTTTTATAAATTCGTCATTCCAACACGATCCCGTTCTCATCCCATTGTCATTTTGCTTAAAGTTCGTAATCTGCTAAATTCGTAATGGTCGATCATTGGTCGATCAATGGTCTCGTATAGAATTGTGTTAAAATGACATTATCGTATTGCCATTATTATAAAACACCCCAGATTTCATTTATATTTCAGAGGAAGAAGAAGTAAACGAAGAGTTGATAGTTGGTTGCATACGATCAATTCATAAGACTGATTGTTAATTTAAAACAACTTGTTAAATCCTTATTTAATGTGATTTGATTTATCACATTTAAATATTGTGTAAAATCTAAATTTCTTTAAAAGTCATTGCATTGTATCATGTCAAATTAGAGCAGAGCAAAAAATATCCAGAGTAGGGTCGCGCGCCATCTTTACTGTATTGATTGGCTTGACACAGTATGCGGTGACTGTAGCAAGGATTGCTTGGAGATGATTTGGAGAACGGTGGTGGATCGAGGATCCAGATGGATTGCTGGTGATGAAGTTAGATTGGTGTCGTGAACCTGCTGCTCGAATATTATTGCTAAGCAAACTAGTTATTGTGAAACATTGCCATTAAATTGTGTGAAGCAGTGAACACTTTGTTTTGTGCTCGCATTTTACCCAAATGACGCCCACTAGACTCAGTGAGCACTGATGATGTCAAGGAGGATGCTGCTTCTCCGACATTTAAGATTAACCTCATTTGTGTACTTACCATCCATCTTCTTGTAGTCGGGTTGAGGATAATATTCTGTGAAAGAGGAAAAAATGTAAGCAATATAAATTTCTATAGTGGCCCTGTCAAGTTGCTGGTTTTCAAAATGTGTATGAAAAAGCCAAAAATAAATAAATGTCTGGACATTAACACACAGCGCCATCTAGTGCCACACTAAGCGAGGCTTGTGTCGTGGACACCAGATAGTTGATATACTACATAAATATACTTTTTTGTTTGTAAATACATACTTATTATACATATAAACATCCATGAAGTGGAAACAAATGTCCATGCTCATCACACAAACATTTGCTCCTACCGGGATTCGAACCCAGGACCCTAAGAACGTAAGGCAGCCGCAGTACCACTACGCCATTCGAGTCGTCGTAAAAAGACATAACCGAGGTTAAACACTTACCTATGCATATGTATTACATTTGCGCTTATTTACTATGACATTGAATGCTAGCTGCTGCTGGTGGCATTCGTAACATTTTTAGTTTCAGAAAAAAATATTCCTCGGCTTCGGGAGATTATCGTTTATACACTTGATTATCTGATCGGAACGAAGTTTTGAATATTTTCTATCTTTTTTATTTAATTAACATAATTAAGACAGTACACTTCTATAGGATACATTTAATGACGGCTTTCACAAGATGCCACTCGCACGCGCGGTCGCGCGGTGTAGCAGGGGCCTTAGTGTGCTATTTTTATAAATTCGTCATTCCAACACGATCCCGTTCTCATCCCATTGTCATTTTGCTTAAAGTTCGTAATCTGCTAAATTCGTAATGGTCGATCATTGGTCGATCAAAGGTCTCGTATAGAATTGTGTTAAAATGACATTATCGTATTGCCATTATTATAAAACACCCCAGATTTCATTTATATGTCAGAGGAAGAAGAAGTAAACGAAGAGTTGATAGTTGGTTGCATACGATCAATTCATAAGACTGATTGTTAATTTAAAACAACTTGTTAAATCCTTATTTAATGTAATTTGATTTATCACATTTAAATATTGTGTAAAATCTAAATTTCTTTAAAAGTCATTGCATTCTATGATGTCAAATTAGAGCAGAGGATAAATATCCAGAGTAGGGTCGCGCGCCATCTTTACTGTATTGATTGGCTTGACACAGTATGCGGTGACAGAGCAAGGATTGCTTGGAGATGATTTGGAGAACGGTGGTGGATCGAGGATCCAGATGGATTGCTGGTGATGAAGTTAGATTGGTGTCGTGAACCTGCTGCTCGAATATAATTGCTAAGCAAACTAGTTAATGTGAAACATTGCCATTGAATTGTGTGAAGCAGTGAATACTTTGTTTTGTGCTCGCATTTTACCCAAATGACGCCCACTAGACTCGGTGAACACTGATGATGTCAAGGAGGATGCTGCTTCTCCGACATTTAAGATTAACCTCATTTGTGTACTTACCATCCTTCTTCTTGTAGTCGGGTTTGGGATAATATTCTGTGAAAGAGGAAAAAAATTAAGCATTCTAAATTACTATAGTGGCCCTGTCAAGTTGCTGGTTTTCAAAATGTGTATGAAAAAGCCAAAAATAAATAAATGTCTGGACATTAACACACAGCGCCATCTAGTGCCACACTAAGCGAGGCTTGTGTCGTGGACACCAGATAGTTGATATACTACATAAATATACTTTTTTGTTTGTAAATACATATTTATTATACATATAAACATCCATGAAGTGGAAACAAATGTCCATGCTCATCACACAAACATTTGCTCCTACCGGGATTCGAACCCAGGACCCTAAGAACGTAAGGCAGCCGCAGTACCACTACGCCATTCGAGTCGTCGTAAAAAGACATAACCGAGGTTAAACACTTACCTATGCATATGTATTACATTTGCGCTTATTTACTATGACATTAAATGCTAGCTGCTGCTGGTGGCATTCGTAACATTTTTAGTTTCAGAAAAAAATATTCCTCGGTTTCGGGAGATTATCGTTTATACACTTGATTATCTGATCGGAACAAAGTTTTGAATATTTTCTATCTTTTTTATTTAATTAACCTAATTAAGACAGTACACTTCTATAGGATACATTTAATGACGGTTTTCACAAGTTGCCAACGCACGCGCGGTCGCGCGGTGTAGCAGGGGCCTTCGTGTGCTATTTTTATAAATTCGTCATTCCAACACGATCCCGTTCTCATCCCATTGTCATTTTGCTTAAAGTTCGTAATCTGCTAAATTCGTAATGGTCGATCATTGGTCGATCAATGGTCTCGTATAGAATTGTGTTAAAATGACATTATCGTATTGCCATTATTATAAAACACCCCAGATTTCATTTATATGTCAGAGGAAGAAGAAGTAAACGAAGAGTTGATAGTTGGTTGCATACGATCAATTCATAAGACTGATTGTTAATTTAAAACAACTTGTTAAATCCTTATTTAATGTGATTTGATTTATCACATTTAAATATTGTGTAAAATCTAAATTTCTTTAAAAGTCATTGCATTGTATCATGTCAAATTAGAGCAGAGCAAAAAATATCCAGAGTAGGGTCGCGCGCCATCTTTACTGTATTGATTGGCTTGACACAGTATGCGGTGACTGTAGCAAGGATTGCTTGGAGATGATTTGGAGAACGGTGGTGGATCGAGGATCCAGATGGATTGCTGGTGATGAAGTTAGATTGGTGTCGTGAACCTGCTGCTCGAATATTATTGCTAAGCAAACTAGTTATTGTGAAACATTGCCATTAAATTGTGTGAAGCAGTGAACACTTTGTTTTGTGCTCGCATTTTACCCAAATGACGCCCACTAGACTCAGTGAGCACTGATGATGTCAAGGAGGATGCTGCTTCTCCGACATTTAAGATTAACCTCATTTGTGTACTTACCATCCATCTTCTTGTAGTCGGGTTGAGGATAATATTCTGTGAAAGAGGAAAAAATGTAAGCAATATAAATTTCTATAGTGGCCCTGTCAAGTTGCTGGTTTTCAAAATGTGTATGAAAAAGCCAAAAATAAATAAATGTCTGGACATTAACACACAGCGCCATCTAGTGCCACACTAAGCGAGGCTTGTGTCGTGGACACCAGATAGTTGATATACTACATAAATATACTTTTTTGTTTGTAAATACATATTTATTATACATATAAACATCCATGAAGTGGAAACAAATGTCCATGCTCATCACACAAACATTTGCTCCTACCGGGATTCGAACCCAGGACCCTAAGAACGTAAGGCAGCCGCAGTACCACTACGCCATTCGAGTCGTCGTAAAAAGACATAACCGAGGTTAAACACTTACCTATGCATATGTATTACATTTGCGCTTATTTACTATGACATTGAATGCTAGCTGCTGCTGGTGGCATTCGTAACATTTTTAGTTTCAGAAAAAAATATTCCTCGGCTTCGGGAGATTATCGTTTATACACTTGATTATCTGATCGGAACAAAGTTTTGAATATTTTCTATCTTTTTTATTTAATTAACCTAATTAAGACAGTACACTTCTATAGGATACATTTAATGACGGCTTTCACAAGATGCCACTCGCACGCGCGGTCGCGCGTTGTAGCAGGGGCCTTAGTGTGCTATTTTTATAAATTCGTCATTCC
Organism: Xestia ashworthii; assembly: GCA_950022955.1. Taxonomy (NCBI): domain Eukaryota; kingdom Metazoa; phylum Arthropoda; class Insecta; order Lepidoptera; family Noctuidae; genus Xestia; species Xestia ashworthii. The sequence continues at coordinate 8,975,657 of OX465558.1, read as the reverse complement.
AACACGATCTCGTTCTCATCCCATTGTCATTTTGCTTAAAGTTCGTAATCTGCTAAATTCGTAATGGTCGATCATTGGTCGATCAAAGGTCTCGTATAGAATTGTGTTAAAATGACATTATCGTATTGCCATTATTATAAAACACCCCAGATTTCATTTATATGTCAGAGGAAGAAGAAGTAAACGAAGAGTTGATAGTTGGTTGCATACGATCAATTCATAAGACTGATTGTTAATTTAAAACAACTTGTTAAATCCTTATTTAATGTGATTTGATTTATCACATTTAAATATTGTGTAAAATCTAAATTTCTTTAAAAGTCATTGCATTCTATGATGTCAAATTAGAGCAGAGGATAAATATCCAGAGTAGGGTCGCGCGCCATCTTTACTGTATTGATTGGCTTGACACAGTATGCGGTGACAGAGCAAGGATTGCTTGGAGATGATTTGGAGAACGGTGGTGGATCGAGGATCCAGATGGATTGCTGGTGATGAAGTTAGATTGGTGTCGTGAACCTGCTGCTCGAATATAATTGCTAAGCAAACTAGTTAATGTGAAACATTGCCATTGAATTGTGTGAAGCAGTGAATACTTTGTTTTGTGCTCGCATTTTACCCAAATGACGCCCACTAGACTCGGTGAACACTGATGATGTCAAGGAGGATGCTGCTTCTCCGACATTTAAGATTAACCTCATTTGTGTACTTACCATCCTTCTTCTTGTAGTCGGGTTTGGGATAATATTCTGTGAAAGAGGAAAAAAATTAAGCATTCTAAATTACTATAGTGGCCCTGTCAAGTTGCTGGTTTTCAAAATGTGTATGAAAAAGCCAAAAATAAATAAATGTCTGGACATTAACACACAGCGCCATCTAGTGCCACACTAAGCGAGGCTTGTGTCGTGGACACCAGATAGTTGATATACTACATAAATATACTTTTTTGTTTGTAAATACATATTTATTATACATATAAACATCCATGAAGTGGAAACAAATGTCCATGCTCATCACACAAACATTTGCTCCTACCGGGATTCGAACCCAGGACCCTAAGAACGTAAGGCAGCCGCAGTACCACTACGCCATTCGAGTCGTCGTAAAAAGACATAACCGAGGTTAAACACTTACCTATGCATATGTATTACATTTGCGCTTATTTACTATGACATTAAATGCTAGCTGCTGCTGGTGGCATTCGTAACATTTTTAGTTTCAGAAAAAAATATTCCTCGGTTTCGGGAGATTATCGTTTATACACTTGATTATCTGATCGGAACAAAGTTTTGAATATTTTCTATCTTTTTTATTTAATTAACCTAATTAAGACAGTACACTTCTATAGGATACATTTAATGACGGTTTTCACAAGTTGCCAACGCACGCGCGGTCGCGCGGTGTAGCAGGGGCCTTCGTGTGCTATTTTTATAAATTCGTCATTCCAACACGATCCCGTTCTCATCCCATTGTCATTTTGCTTAAAGTTTGCAATCTGCTAAATTCGTAATGGTCGATCATTGGTCGATCAATGGGCTCGTATATAATTGTGTTAAAATGACATTATCGTATTGCCATTATTATAAAACCCCCCAGATTTCATTTATATATATTTTATAAATTATTTATTAGTGTTTTATCCAAACTTAAGTAGTAAGTTCGTAAATAGCACCAGTCATTCATTTGTCATTATGTACGAGATTACCACTGACACTCCATTGAAAGAAAAGGCAGATGGACCATGCCCATGGACCATGGATGGATGGTTGACCATCGGAAAGTCATAATGACGCCATAATGTAGATTACCAAACTTGTCAAAATCAACAATTATGAAGTCGATGGTAGACTATTCTGACACTATTGCAATAGCAGACTTGAAGCCCAGGATCTCTCGTGGCTTTGGCTTGTATGAAATCCGTTAATGACACGTACACCGCTCGACCGCGCGGTTGCCCGGTGTCGTGTAGGTATACTACTACAATGGTTGGCGCAGCTTGTCTTCTTCGTGCACCAGTCACCTCCCTTTCAGCCATATAAATTAGCCCAGACATCTTTTCTTTTCAAATTACTACAATGTATTTACATATACACATTAAGGGGCCGGCGGAGCATGTGTAGTTCATACAAACGTAATACCAAAATAATTTGTAAATCAAACATATTCTTAAGGTATTGTGTATTTATTTCGACTGAATTACAGAATATCTTTGTCCCCAAATATCTATTTTGAAAAGAAAATGATATAACGAAGAGATACTCGTAAGTATGAGGAATTTTAAATTTCTATAGAAAACTTATTTTTATGTGTTAGATTTACAAATTGTTTTGGTGTTACGTTTGTATGAACTATGCAGGCTCCGCGGGCCTCTTAAAAGCGCTTTACCTTTTGATCCAGCCGTTGCTTCCGCTTGTGATGCTGCTTTTCCGTAACCTCCATTATTGTCAGAACCTAGGGTTATAATTCACAAACGTTAACAATCTTGTCTTGACTGAGTCGATGGTCTAGTTATCGTGCGCGACTGCTGAGCAAGAGGTCTTAAGTTCGATTACCGGGTTGGCGAAAGTGCTCCAGGATTTTCCGAACAGGAATATCCCAGTGGCATCCTTGGAGTCTGGATTAGCGCCTAGCACCGTTAATCTATTTTATTCTACAACTTTAAGGGGGATGCTTCAAGGTAGCCCGCGAAATTCACATTTTCTTACGTTTTCTTGTAATCTGCAGGGCAGTGCTAAGTTGTATGTTGATAAACATATCGGTCGCGACTGTAAGACGTATTAAGTTATAGAATTATAGTCATCAAAATCATCAATACAACCCTCCAGGTTCATAAGCTGGCTGCCCTGACGCTTTTACCTTAACATGCTTAAACTTTGGATTCCCTCATGGATGCGACAACTGACTTTGATCAGTGACTGATCATTCAAGTGATCATAAACAAGTACTTACTAGAAATGAATTACATTAATTCAGTTTAAAATTGCGCAGTGCCTCTCGTAATATTAGTTGGTATTTAGTTGAAATCAAATACATATAATCAATCGCAATAAGGTATGTGTAGATATAAGGTACTGAATTTAGTGTTTTCATGATACATACCTGATTCCGCACCAGATTTGGCAGAGGTCGACGCTTCGCCATCATCAGAATAAGCTGTAACAATAGATAACAACATATTGAAAATTGTTTCGGTAGGCATCGGTGGCGTTTAACTCATACAAACGTATTCCAGTGTTTTATGACTGGATAATAAAACTAGAGCATATATTTTTACTAAATGTTTTTACTATAATAATCTAAATCCATGCATGTCTATATGTTTTGATTTCTTCCATGCATTGATTGAAAGAAAGATGAGAGTTTTTTTTTACCTTTAAAACAAAAAAATAAATAAAAACTAAACAAAACAAACAAACTGCGCAGCCTTTCCTCTTATGAGCGTCCATGTAGTTTCTTGCACATTCTTCTCCATAGACATCTACGCTTTGAAATGGGTAGCTACAGTAATTTCAGTTATTAAGGTCCATGTTCACCAAAAAGATGACAGTCTTATTATCTAAAAACAGCTGTTTAAAACACATTTTTAACCGACTTCCAAAAGGAGGAGGTTCTCAAATCGTCAGAACCTTTTTTTTTTTATATGTGTGTTCCCCGATTACTCAAAGATGGCTGGACCGATTTGGATTATTTTTATTTTGTTTGAAAGGGTTTGTTTGAAGGGGATACACACAGGGTCCCCTCTTCACAGATGGTCCCATAATCATCAAGTATGGATCTGATGATGGGATCCTGGAGAAATAGAGAGAACTCTTCAAATTTTATGTTTTGTTTGACCAAAGACTGAGACTATAAGTAGCTACAACTTTTTGTTCATCTGTAATGACTGTCAAAGATCAAAAAATGACAGCCGGGTCCAACGTCATAGCGTGCATTCCGAGGCACGGAGGAAACTCGATATATTATAACCCACCCACGGACTGTCACAGGTAAGCTGTGGCTTAACCTACCTGTATTTCTGATTATTTAGCGACGACCTAAGTTTAAGTTCTAAAAAGAAGAAAGTAGTAAAAACAATGGCATCAGGATGACGGTTACCGATCCTTTGCCTACCTTACCTGAGCTTTTGGAATAACTGTAAGCCACTGAAAAAAAACAAAAGAAAAATTGTTAAAAAGAAATTACTCTTTTGAAGTTGGAACCATCATCATCAACCGTGGGAAACTTACCGGTCCTGGTATCTGGTGACCGTGTGTTTTTTCCGAACTACGCACTTGATTATGAGAATTTATAATAATACCTATATCGTATACAAATGAGCAATATTTGTAACAATCACGTTCTCGAAAGCGGCTGTAACGATTTCGGTGAAAGTTGCAATAAGGCGGTTTAAAACGGGGGCGAAAAATTTATCTAGCTAGGTCCTATATCTAGAAAAATTCGTATTTCCCATTTTCACCCGAGCAGAGGCTTGGTCGCCCAAGTACCTGATGTATGTTAAACTTACATAAAGGTAAAGAAAGCTCGAATATTTTTCGAGTTCGGAAGACACACAAAACCGGTAAGTGTGGTAGAAAAAAGGGGACGATAGCGGGCTGATATGATGATGATGATGATGAAGAAAATAATAAAAATAAATAAAAAGAACATTACAATTTAAATTTACTCACTGTTCATAGGGTTACTTGTGTACTCATCCATGCCAGAAACATAATCATCCGTACTCTTTGACTGGCTTGTCGAAACTAGAAAAAAAATCTTAATTGAAATCATTGTACGTAATAAATATATATTTATAAATATTTTTTTTTATTGTGCGTAATATAACCATCATGCCTGTAATCTCCGAAGCGCGCCACAATTCGTCATTGTGGGTACACCTCTGCCCAGGTGTACCCACAATGACGAATTGTGGGTACACCTCTGCCCAACGCTTAGGTATGTTTAAGTCAGATGGAGAAGGGGCCGAGCCTATTGCCAACAATCGGGCTCAAATCTACCCCTTCAGGGATTACAGGCGTGATGTTATGTGATATTTATTGGGGTGATTAAAAGAGCAAACTTTACCACATTTAAAGTTTGAACGCAACGGGAACTAAGACTTATTTATTAAATATGTCACATCTTAGTCCAGGCCCCTTATTCACAACCATTCGACTCGCTTCCGAACCGAATCGAACGTCTACGATATCGAAGATGTCCTTCAAACGCTATTCACAAATCCGAAACCGATTAATTTTGACAGTTCAGTTCGATAAGAAGACTCTAATCTTTCCGACAGCTGTTTGCTATCGGGAGTATTCGGGAGTCATATCAAACAAAATTTAAACGAAGAAATAAACCAAATTTCCAGCTTATTTCAGTAAAATAAAAATACTAAACTTTTTAAACACTGCCTGAAGTAAGTTAATAAAGTTTTATTATGTCCGGTGTTGTTTGTGTTTTATTAGTTGTTTTATTGACCGTATTTTAATGATGTATCCGCATTTACATAAAATCTATGTGTTTACAGAAATGTAATATTCGGATTTTAGTTAACAAGTAAGAATTGTATAACACTGATATCAAATACTTAGTAATTTTTCCTTTTAAGAAAATAGTTTTTTTTTAGTTAATTTTAGTAGAATAATAAAATAATTTTGTATCGTTGCTGACTATTAAGTTACTAGCTGTATATTCCCTAATTAAACAGAACGAAATATTCAAATAAACCAATTTTAATTATTATCTTAAGTTTTCTACCACGATTATCTATTTACCACCATTTTGTAGCGTTCCCCATAAACACTATCTCAATCGGATAGAAAAAGGCGCATCCGTTCGGATCAGTGAATAGCGTTTTGACAGTTCTTCGGATCGGAAATGAGATAGTCGAATACGGTTCCTTACCGACACGGAAACGTATCGAATGAACCATTCGACTCGATTCCGTACCGAATCGAACGTCAAAGATATCGAAGATGTCCTCCAAACGCTATTCACAAATCCGAAACCGAATAATTTTGACAGTTCAATTCGGTAAGAAGACTCGAATCTTTTCGACAGCTGTTTGCTGTCGGGAGTAATATCGAACAAAATTAATCGGAAGAAATAAAGCATATTTCCATCATATTTCAGTAAAATCGAAATTACTAAACTTTTTGAACACTGCCTGAAGAAGTAAATGAAGTTTTATTATTGTATTGACCGTATTTTAATGATGTATCCGCATTTACATAAAATTTATGTGTTTACAGAAATATAATATTCGTTCTAGATTTTAGTTAACAAGTAAGAATTGTATAACACTGATATCAAATAGTACTTAGTAATTTTTCCTTTTATGAAAAAAGAAAACAAAAATAATAGTGTTAACAAAAAAAACACAATTTTTCCGCTTTGCCAGTTCCACAGACGGCTGTTTACAAAGCAGGTTTATTCGAAAATAGTTTTTTTTTTAGTTTATTTTAGTAAAATAATAAAATAATTTTGTATCGTTGCTGTCTATTAAGTTACTAGCTGTATATTCCCAAATTAAACAAAACGAAACATTCAAATAAACCAATTTTAATTTCTATCTTAAGTTTTCTACCACGATTATCTATTTATTACCATTTTGTAGCGTTCCCCATAACCACAATCTCAATCAGATATAAAAAAGCGCATCCGTTCGGATGTGTGAATAGCGTTTTGGCAGTTCTTCGGTTCGGAAATGAGATAGTCGAATACGGTTCCTTACCGACACGGAAACGTATCGAATGGTTGTGAATAAGGGGCCAGGTCACTTCGTAACTGTGGACGATGGTGTGGGCTAGCTCGCCGTCAGTTCGTCTTATGACGAGAGGCCGTGTCAGCAGATGGAAAGGGGTCTGCAAGGAATGATGCCTGCCGGGGCTGCGGGACTGTTCGAAAGAGATACCGTTGCCCCGGAACACAAAGTTCGCAGAAGGAACATGGATGGGTTTTAGTCAGTAAAAGTCTAACACTCCCTCTCGCTCCGCTCAGAGCGGGAGGAGTCATTTCATAATTTCCCATCCGAAAAAAATGTAACGATTCAGAAGGATCGGTCAGACTAGTCCGGACAAATTGCGGATGCGGAAAAAAACAAAAAAGATTTTCTTACAAATTTTTAGAAGTCAGTTAAAAATGATAAAGTCGTTTTTTTTTACTTACGACTATGACTTTCACTTTCAGATTTTGAAGCCCCTGATACCAATGGGATAAGTAACAGGAGACAAACCGCTACAACACGTTTGCCTAGCATCTTGAACAGAGTAAAAGAACAGACTAATGACCAGAACATTACAGGAGCTTATATAACGCAAAAACAATAAAAAATATTATAGCTCTATATCACAATATTCGTGAATATTAAATGTAGATAAGTAAAATTAATAACTTAAGTATCAAGTTTTTAGAGTGATATCGTGACTGTTATAAAATAGTGAACGAAAGTTGAATAGTTTTCTGATAACTAAAATGCTTACATGTGTGTAATAAAATAGTAAATGATCAATGGAGTTGGGCAAATAGTCTCGACCAACATCCAAGGAGGCTCTCGCTTGGCAGCTGGATCAAGGGCTTGATTCGCAGAAAGCCGTACTTTTGGACACGGTTCCAACAAGGTTCCTCTGTCAAGACTGACCACCAGTAGCTCGAACTCTGTCGCCGATGCTGGTGGGCTGCAATTTTTAAATGTGTTATTTTTTTTAATTTTAGGTAAATATATATAATATGTAAAAATATTTAATAGGCATGTAAAAATGTTTAATGTGTAAAAATACATAAGATGTGTGTAAAAACGGAAAAAATAATAATGATCATTCGAGTTTTTTTTTTACTAAGTTAGTTAAGTTGAGTTTTGTTTTAATTTATTTCTTGATATTTGTTCCAACGGCTTTATAATTATGGAATGCAATATAAATGAATATGAACATAATGAAATGGCAAAATCATAGAGTAGAACATCCTTTAATTATTTGAAATTCACAGCTCCATTGACACAGCACTAAAAGCCATACAAAATCCCACAATCGTATTGCGCCACAACACACACAACACATTTTTTAATCTAAACCCGTCTCCACAAAGTTCATTTTCCCTTATAACCCAGCTCTGTAATTCAATATTAGGTCAAGGAGACTCTCAAACGTAGCAATCTCTCATAATTCCTATTGTTCAAATCACAGGCGCACCCCTTATCGTATGGAGTCTTTGATGCATGCCTAATATGGATTAATTCGTCGAGTGTATGTCATATACTTGATGCTAATGCCACACGAGTATGGCTTTCAACGGCTCTGCAATTCCCTCAGGTTATTTGCTGAACAAAATATTACAATTTGATGAGCACTTCGAATGGTATTTGTTATTGGTGGAATTAATTTGCATTTTAAGTAGGATGAACTGCGGCATTAGAGTGTTATCATGTATATTACTTGAGTGTAAGGGCTACCGCACACTACAGACAAGACTGTCTTGAGACAGACTTTCGCTATACAAAATATATGAAGATGCGCACACTTGAGACAAAACGCCTTGCAGACAAAACTGTCTCATACCTACAAAAACTGCACAGCGACAAGTCTGACTACCTATTGTCGGCTTCCCTTTTGGATGTACGCGGGCGCGCACATCTACGACAAAACAGTCTAGCGATAGGGCATCGAAAAGTGGCTATTATCAAACCCGGGTTTTCGGTTTCGGGTTTTTTTGTCCAAAACCGGGTACCCGAGTTTTTCGTTTTTTTTTTGTCATCAAATGATAAGATGTTTATTTTGCAAATAGGTTTTTTTATTTAATCCGCTGGATGCGAGTCGCATGGGACCGGTCAATGTGGTGACACTTGAGGGAGGCCTATATCCTCAAATGGACGTCTTTCGGCTGAAATGATGATGATGAATGCAATAAATGAAACAAATCAAAACTCAACTTACATTTCTTATAATTGACCCCTTATTTACATCGTTGAATAGTTTTTACTCTCGGTAATGATAATAATTTTCGATTAATAATGTTTCGTTTTACCATTATTGTAAAAAAAGTAGTTTATTTAATATGACTTTTTACTTTATATTGAAAAAAAAATAAAGTAAATAATATAGTACCGAAAGTATACCGAAAGACCCGGTACCAGATTGTTAAAAAAATACCCGGGATTTTCGGTACCGGAATTTCCCGGGAGCATGCCCTATAGTAGACCAAACAGTTTCGTCTCAGGTGTGCGATGTGCCCAAGACAAAACAGTTTTGAGACAGACTTGTCTTTATGAGGCAAGTCTGTCTCAAGACAGTCTTGTCTGTAGTGTGCGGTAGCCCTAAGTAGTTGAGTTGGGTGAAGGATACACAACTATGTACTCAATTTATAATGAATCGTGGTTCTGATGAAGTGTAGAGCCAAGTCTGTCATTGTCATACTAATTCTGGATGATTAATACGAGAGATTTACTCCCAAGTAAAGTTATACGCCATTATATTTCTCGTATTCTTCTCAGTAAACCCTTACGGTCTCATACATAAAAAGTTGAAATAGGTTAATTAGCTTGTTATAATCAGAATCCCAAAAAGCATTACCTATTCATAAACGTTCAATAACGCTAAACAGCTTTGTAAGTATTCAATAGCGGCTTCGTAACTTAAACAGGGTGGACTCAACTATAAACCTTTAATAAACAGAAAATAGCCGACAAATATGCAACAGCTGATTTTAATGTCATAAGATTACTAGCTGACCCACGCAATTTCGTCTGCGTCACATAAGAGGGAAAAAGCTACCTACTACTACCTACCTACTACTCCCTACCTACTACCTACCTACTACTACCTACCTACTACTACCTACCTACTACTACCTACCTGCTACTACCTACCTGCTACAACAAAAAAAGAATTAGTGAAATCGGTCCAGGCGTTGTTGAGTTACGCGCTTACCGACACATTTTGCGATTCATTTTTATAAATATTATAGATGAGGGAATTTTTATGAATAGGAGATTTTCCTTCCGTCCTGGGTTGTATCAATTGCACCCATATAAAGTAAAGAAATATGGTGATGACGCAGCTCAATACTAAACACAAGAACGATACGAAACACAAGAATCCAAGGAAGCGCTCCAAGGCTGCATTCCAAATTACGCTGTAATCGATTTGAGCGTCCATAAACCCGTTCCGAATTTTCGTGAGCGCGATATCGATGTCCCTTGAATCGTCATAGATGACGTAATGACCATGCCCCAAATAAATATCATCGTGAGCGCTGTCAAAAATGACAATTGTGTTCACAGGTTGTGTTGTTTTGTTATGAACTTAGGAAGTCGCATCTAAGTATTCTATCGTGGCATTCAACCATGAGTATTCAAGTAATATAGCCGACGAGCTAAACCGACATAACTTCCATTTTCAAAAATAGGTCTTGTGAAAGGTTTTGGTTTGGGGTTATGTTCACTGTGACCGCGTTCACGAGCGTTTCGAATGGGGTTGTTTCCCGGAAAGTATACCGCAAGGTGGCGCTGATAGTTTGTTACCTGTCAAAAGTTTTTGACATAAACGTGTGCATTGTTTAAACGATTTTTTTAAGTATTTGCGTGTTTTTTTTTACTCAATTTATGTTGCTGCACAAAATATGCTACCTGACGACACCCAGCCGAAGGGGGAATTGAAATAAGAAAAAGCAACGCAAAAAGGAAAGAAAGCAGAGCTTGTCGAAAGATACATTATATTTAACATTTTATCGACTTTTAGCTGTTTACTGGGCAAAATTATGGTTCTTTACGTTGTAAAATAAACTTCAGTTACATAATTTTTGCTTTTAATGATCTAATGATAAACGAAATAAGGTGATCATTGGTTACATGTTACAATATGTAAGTTTTTTGAAAAGAACCCATTTGATTGTTTCTTCACAGGTTGGAAGTTTACGACAGAAATTTCAACTTCGACAGTGTGTGTAACAGTCTTGAATCCCAGATGAAAATGCCAGAAGAGGTGTTGTTTTTAGTGATGTTAATAGCTCCACATCATTTCAGTGCCTTTTCCCACTCTTTTTTCATGCAATTTCTTGGAAATGTGACAACGCCCATTTCTTTGCATCCAAAGGCTACACAACGACCCATAAAATTGAATAAAGTCACAAAACAATAAGATGTTGTTTAATTTCTATGGAGTTTGACAGTTTGTTTGTAACAAACAGTCAGCGCCCTCTACGTGGAACTATTTGACAGTTTTCTTCCCCATTGATGACAGCTCTTAGTTGAAAGTAGCTGTCATAATCGTGATATCTAAATCGGAACGCAAAATATAGATGTGAGAGCTGTGAGCGATTATTATGTAATTCGGAATGCAGCCAATGTCACAACTGACGTTGTAAAACTTTTTTTTATCGCGTTTTTTGGCCGTGGACGCCAGTGTTTTTGGCATTTAATCTATGGATTCAGCAGAACGACAAATTAATCACGTTAAAACGTCTTATAACGACAAAATAGCTATGACGGGTTTATTTAACGTTTATGAATAGAGAATTTTATAATAGATTTATTAACTCTAATGAGCATTTTAACTAAAGAGTGTTTAAAATCTATTTTAAGGGATTTTTATGAATAAGACTTAAAGTTACCATAACATGAAAATGCATATAAAATAACTAGTCCGCCATCTTTGGGAATCCGCCATATTGGATATAGAATGATGTCACTTATCTATTCAAGCATACATGTTTAGTTTGGGTGGCAATCACCCACATCAAACATGTTTGCATTCAGCTTAAGGGGCCGGCGGAGCCTGCGTTTTTCATACAAACGTAATACCAAAATAATATGAAAATCAAAGATATTCTTAAGGTATTGTGTGTTTATTTCGATTGAATTACACAATATCTAGGTTCCCAAATATATATTTTGAATGGACACTGATTTAAACAAGAGTTATGGGAAAAACAAATTTTCTATAGGAATTTTAAATTCTTCATAACTCGTCTTTATATCATTATCCTTTCAAAATATGCATTTGGGAACATATATATTCTGTAACTCTATCGAAATAAATACACACTACCTTAAGAATATGTTTTATTTACAAATTATTTTGGTATTACGTTTGTATGAAATTCGCATGCTCCGCAGGCCTCTTAATCGCAAACCGAGAAGTGGGTCAAATTCTACTTCTTAGATTGTTTTACATTATGATTTCTTTACAGGTTGAAGCTAATAAAACCGTGTTGAAAAGCGCATGTATCTTGTATCATTACAAGTGCTTATGTGTCATCCTGTCAATGCTCTAAAGGACCAAATATAAATGACGTCACGCCCAAATTATTCGGAGATAAGAAACAAGCTAATAAACATACCTGAACCGAGTAACTGTATATTCTTTCATCTGCATAAACGATTTAGCTGTCATTCTTTTGTGTCTTCCCCAAACATTGAGCTTACAAAATATGGCGTCATTACGGTCGAATCGAGCGCCGAACGTTCATTCAAATTGAGAATCCAAAAACGCATTCGTCTTTAAATTGTGTTCATTTGCGGAATGCTTTCGGAATCTTTATAAATGCGAACTTACACGCTTTGCGATCATCTTCAAAAACGACTGGTGTAACTTAAACTCCCCTTCCCCCCGTATTTCTGAAAGATTGGGAGGAAAAGGGCTCTTGAAACGAATTTGCGAGGGCCATTTGATATCGGTCGTGTTATACACGTGGGTCGCATGAGACCTTTTCGTGTATTCTTATTCAAACGCAGTGGGCTACGTTTTCATATCTTAGATGAAAATATCGTTGGAGTTGTTTATACCACTATTGGTTAGTTACTTTCCAAAACTTACTGCTCTTTTGCTGAATAAAATCAACAAAAGTTATGAGCATCTTTATTTTATAGTTACAACACGGCATCTTCCTGTCGCGTATTATTGTAAAAACGTAAGACCGTGTAGACTTACACATTTGTTTATTGTATTTTGATGCCAAGTTTTACTAATAGGTGAACGTATTACTTGTTTGTATACTTCATGGTTTAATTTCGGTGATACCTAAAAATCTCATCATGAACTCGTATTCATACTAAACTTAATGAATGTAATTATACCCATAACGAAAGCAAGAGGCACTCGTTTTCTCTGTCATATCGATATTTTTTTAGGGTTCCATAATCCTAACAAGGAACCCTTCTAGTTTCGTTATGTCCGTCCGAGGTTTTGCTCAGAGACTGTTAGTACTATAAGGCTGAAATTTTGTAGAGGTGTGTATATGTCACCGTAAAATTGTCAAACACGTTATATTACAACTAGCTTCTGCCCGCGACTTCGTACGCGGATCCTGTTGCATATGCCAGCGACAACGGGTTCGTCAAAATCGAAGATCTGAAACGTCTGATGTCGAATTCTAAGAGCCCGGGGAAAGGAAAATAACGGATCTTTCCCATCTGAGCAACACATACCGTTTGTTTCTTTTTGCCATTTAACAGCTTCACAAAAAGTACAATTTTGAACCATACCTCCGATGGCGGAATATGTGGCGTATTCAATCATAGGAGTATACGTAAATGCACTCCGTTCCTTATCAACCCAAGGAAGGTCGCCATGCCCTACGGCTATATCTTGAGACACATCCGATTCTTCAGATTATAGCGACATTCTGTTCAGACAATGTCGAAGTCGATCAGAATTCAAACGTTCGCTGCGCTCTTCTTCTGTCTCTTCATGCCGTACTCCAGTAATTCTTTCTCTCTCACTTTCTAACTGATTATGAACATTTTGTCGTGTGCGTGTTCGGGGCAATGTATGATAATCTCGAGCAGCAGTTAGTCGCGCATCACGTTCATCACTCGTTTCAAAAGACCTGCAGTTAGTAGATGTGCGAATACGCTGAGAACTCAAGCGCAATTCTCTATCCGTGAACGTCTCCGACTCCCGAGACAATGCATGACGTTCACGATCAGCAGTCAGTCGCGCATCTATTCTTCACTGGTCTCTATAGACCTGGATGTAGATGCGTAAATACGCTGAGAACGCAGGCGTGCTTCGCGATCCGAAGAGGTTTCCAAGGAGCAAGTTGCAGCCTGATGTTCTCGAACAGCATCAAGTCTCTCCTGACGCTCGATTCTTGGGATCTGATGATCTTTTTGGAACATTGGGAAAGATTTGACCTCTTTCTAGGCATGGTTATAGTTTTGTTGTGAAGATACCTGATCAACTAAAATCTTAGTAACTGCTCCCCTGCGTTACCCGGTAGGCTACCGAGTCACGAAGATAAATGGAAAAGGAAATTAAACACTCAAATAACATAAGCCCGAAGGCATATTTATTCGATAAAATAAAATAATAAATGGAAGTTTTGGCCAGTAGACTCAAATTTTCAATGATATACCATCGTCATATAATATTAAAAATCAGTCCTAAACTGTCACCGCCTTCACCGCCGCGTGGAGGAACTCCCAGCTTATGTTATTTTATGAAGTATAATAGTGATAGCTTTGCAATAATTTTCACATCAGATGTTTCTGATCTTCGATTTTTTATAAGTCAACAGGAAATGCCAATCAGACCGAACAGCTTTTGCTAAGACGTCATACCTATATGTGTTATGGTGTAGCTGGGCTATTGGAGTTCCACAATAGGTGTCCCAGATCTTCAATATTTATAAGTCAACAGAGAGTGCTCATCAGATTGAACAACTTTTGCTGAGACGTCGTTCCTATAATAATATGTGTTATGGTGTAGCTGGGCTCATGGAGTTCCACATCAGGTGTTCCAGATCTTCAAATTTCTTCTCTCAGCAGAAAATGCACATCACGTGGAACAATTTTTGCTATGGTGTCATATTTGTATCTCTTATAGTTTAGCTGGTCTGTTGCGGTTCTGCATCAGGTGTTCAGTTTTCAAGATAAATTATAGCCTGTAGCTGACCCACGCCACTTCGTCTGCGTCACATAAGAGAGAAAAAACGAAAGGAAAAAAAAAATCCCCGTTTTTGCAACATTTTTCATTCCTGCTCCGCTCCTAATGGTTGTAGCGTGATGTTATATAGCCTAAAGCCTTCCTCGATAAATGGACTATCCAACACAAAAAGAATTTTTTCAACACACTTGCTCATAAAGTGGCTCTAATTTCACCGCAATTAGGCACATAATGACACCTGTAATCAAACTGTGACTTTTTCATTGCTATTATTCACAAGTGAGTTATAGGGTTATTTTTTTTATTGGTTGAATTGCTTTGTTCTTAAAAAAGTTTCGATACAAAAAGATCGTGTTCAATAGTACAAATAAATTAATGTACCTATTGCTTGCTCATTTTATGCAACTTCGTATCTACATAGATAATTTCAACTTATAAGTTTTTAATAAATAAAACTTTCAATCAAATGTAACTTTTGTTTTCTCTGTATTAAATAAAACTTTGAATTCCCCATTTCGTACGTGGCTAAAACGCTATCCGCGAAAAGCCAAAAAAAAGAAACCTCATTCTTTTAGTCTATGGCCGATCGCCATTGTTAGATGCGCGCGCATAGGAAAACTGATTAATTATATTTCATCAATCATTATTAATATAGTTAGTTATAATCCTACTGTTCCTATATTATATTCCAAATTCCGTTATATTTCGTTAATATTTGATAAATTCCAGTTTCCCTACCACCTTTAACTTTACCTTCCTAAACATGACATTGGCTAAATGCACAAACCGTGCGAAGCCAGGAAAAAAAAAAAAAAAAAACTGATTAATTATTCCCGCCATTGCGAAAAAAAATTCACAACTCGTTTTCAACAAATTATAGTTATTTTTAGTATTATTTTATTCTCAAGTGTGTTGAAAAACGTCGTATGATACACGTGTGTGTTGATGATTACCGTCTCGCCTCGGCGGTAATCACCAACATTACACACTTGTACCATAATGTACTATTCAATTTGAACCAGTAGTTCCTGAGATTAGCGCGTTCAACCAAACAAACAAACAAACAAACAAACAAACTCTTCTGCTTTATAATATTAGTATAGATATAGTATATATAGTATATAGTATAGATAGATATAGATAGTATAGATTTTACGGTGACATCAATTACGCCGACTAAATAGTAAAATAAAATTTTGAAAAATATTTTACCCCTACATGTGAAGTGGGCTGATTTTTTTTTTTGTCATCTATTCCATCGCGTGGGGTATTGAATAGTTCTTTAGAAACGACTTAGGGGTTGTCACTACTATTTTTCGAATTAATGCTCCATTTACGAAATGTTAAACTTCAAAGTGCAAATATTTGTTCCAGTAGGGCGTCCCCTCCCTCTAAAAGCTAAACTGTTGGCTTGAAAAATCTGGGAAAATTCTTGACGATAGTACATTTCATGAACTTCAAAGGAAAATTATAGCGGTTAAGTTAAATTTAATAGTTTAGGAGTTAGTCGTTGAAATTGGGTGTTGGATAATTTTGTACCAAATACAAAATCCTTGGAATAAATCGTTCTATATTGTGATAACGGGCTACTACGGAACCCTATCTGCGCGTGGCCCGACACGCACTTAGCCAATTTTTGTTATTTTACTTTGCGGTCGTACCTGGACACACTATACGGAGATATTGGGGGCAAAGTTCCGAATTTTCACACTTTTTTTAATACAATTGTTTAATGTTGTAACTTTAATTTGAACTACTCCACGATTCCCGTACTTTTCAAAGCATCCAACAGCACACTGTAAATACGAGTATTGAGTTTTAAAGTAAAATATGATTTTTTACCCCTAAACACGTCATTTCCCAGCAATATTTTTTACGCACAGTTACTGTACAGAAGGCTCCGTTAACCCTTTGTATAAACACACATTGACATCGGTATTAACATCTCTATACAACCCTCTATTTTCCACCAAAATGAAGAAATCACAAGGAATAATAAGGCGACGCGATGGTTATGAGATAGATATGTTCCGTGTACCACCTTTCAACCCTGCACAATGGGTGCTCTTCAACGCTTTATTAGAACCGGTAAAGGTCTCACACGTCAAATTTCACATCCTGAATAGGGCTCCCCTTACCATGGAATCCGGAATCTTTATAAATAGTTTGGCGAAGATGGTGTTTAATTTAATGGAAATCCTGATCTCGAAAGTCGGATGCCGTGAAGTCAAAGGATTGTGCGCAGTTCCTGAATTCATGTTTGATTTAATTACGACGCAGGGGATTACGGTTGGGTGTTAAGAGGAGTTTGATTGACGGTTGAGTCCTTAATTGGTGTGTCTCAAAATTTCGTTTGGGAAGTAAAGATGTTTATCTTGTAGGTGAAAAAAAGGGTAACTACATGCATAGCATGACCACCGCCGGATACGAGTTTTGTCGACAGAAGAATCGACAAAATGACAGATTTCTTTTGTTGATCTATCATTTTGTCTATTCTTCCGTCGACAAAACTCGTTTCTGTGGTGGTCATGGTGCGCGTACTGGAAATTTAAATATTAAGGGGCCGGCGGAGCAAGGTAGTGTGTATGTATTTCGATTGTATTATAGAATATCTATGTTCCCAAATAAATATTTTGAAAGGACAATGATGTAAAGACGAGGAATGAAAATTTCTAAAGAAAAATAATTTTTCTCATAACTTTTGTTTAAATCAGTGTACATTCAAAATACGTGTTTGGGAACCTACATATTCTGTAATCTAATTAAAATAAATACGCACTACCTTTAGAATATGTTTACAAATTATTTTGGTATTACGTTTGTATGAAATCGGCAGGCCTCTTATGTACTTATAAAGATATACTTTTTGTCTTAATGGTCGAAGTGCAACTGCTCAGCACGAGGTCTCGGGTTCGGTTTCCAGGTCGGACAATGTGATACTTGTGTCCGGTTGATAGCAAAAGTCTCACCCCTTGTGACATGACACTTAAACATAAATGTGGAAACCTGGGTGTTACTATGTTAGGTACACTTCTGCCTAACCCGTCGGAGATAACAGCCGTGATTTTGTGCTATGTTTTCTAGATGCCAGAAAAATCTTGGGAAAAGGGTTAAAAAACTGGGCTGCAAAACGGTTCTTAAGTTGATAAAACCGAACTTAGGTTTGAAAACAGTACTTGAGAGTAGACATCAGGCTTAAAAAAATAATATTTCAGAAACTCTTGACCACTTACTTACACATAACGAATGGTCAAAGGCTATAATCTGTATAATAGATTTTCACAAACGTACCATCCCTTAGAAAAACTCCAAGTAGAAAAATACAGTGTAAATAAAACACATATTTATTTTCTTTCATGTCGAGCTCCTATCTACGTTATCATCAACATCAAAAGTATTTATTTTTATAGCAGACAGTTTCTCTTTCTACAGTCACCAATTAGTCCATTCACGAACAACACACTGGGTGCAGTTCTTTACATTTTTCACGAGCACAGAATTACAGTTGAACAAATGTAAACAAAGAACCCTTAACAATGTAAGTGGCTCGTACTGTAAGGCACTTATTTTGAGCTTCAACAAACGATAAGTACGCTCATTGTACTAATTAAAATAGTCTCTACCGAAGACTGGGGAGGTATTACACAAAAGTACACTTTTAAAGTAAATAAAATTGCAAATTAGTAGTATCTTTGTGAGGAGATACTTGAATAATTTGTCGAGGAAGATTTCTTCATACTTAATGAGCCTGTTATTTCAGACCGTCTGTCTGTCGTCTGATCTTGTCATCTAATGGTTATAAGATATCCATGAGTTCTGCATAACTAACAATATGTCCTGTTTTATTATTTACCTGAGATAGGAGGATAGGAGGGTTTAGACGTCTGCGTTTTTGAAATGGTAAGGAAAATAAGCTACAATTGTGAGAACGGTATTTTGTTTGCCATATTTATTGATATATTGATGGTTATGTAGGTAGTACGGACGTTGCTTGATTTAGGAATCAGATGTAGCAAAAGTAACGAAGAATAGAAATCTGTGATCGCGTCTGTGGTGTGTCTTCCTGATATAAAGGGTGTAAAATACCTCTTAACGAAACCGAAAGGCACTTGTTCTCTCCTTCATTATTTTTTTTAAGTTTTCTAGATTTATCGAGGGCTTTTACCTCACCTCGTGTCTTTAACCTTTACATTAATCAGCTGATTGTTGAACTCAGCAGCACCCGTTTAGGCCCGTATAGGTATTGACGGAGTTTGCGTTAGCAATATAAGTTACGCAGACGATATGGTGTTGCTGAAGCGCATTCAGAGGCGTCTTGCAAAGATGTGTGATGACTACGCGGCACTCAGTACGTACAATGCAAGGAAATGTGAGTTATTGGTATTTAAGGCAGGCACACTGCAGAAGTGAATATAAATAATACTCCGCTATCCAGAATAACGAAAAGTACCTGGGTCACTGGGTCACGCATGACTTGAATGATGCCCCCGACATAGAAGGGGAACGCAGGGTGATGGCTGTCCGAGGTAATATGCTGATCCGCAGATTTGCACGTTGTACAACGCAAGACAAAATAACCCTTTTCAGAGCACACTGTGCAGTCTGTGGGCAGGTATACGCTGAGGGCATACAACACCTTGCGTGTCCAGTATAATAATGTGTTTAGGATGCTGTTGGGTCTACCACGCTTTTGTAGCGCTTCCAGGATGTTCGCCGAGGCCTGGGTTGATGGTTTCCATGCCATTATGCGGAAAAGGTATGTATCTATTTTCGGTAGAGTACGTGCTAGCTCCCACAGCATTCTGAATGTATTTTGTGATAGGTGGGACAGCCCCATGCTGGCTCACTGGATACGGCTGCACACGTAGGTGTAAGTCGTATCTATTTTGTATATGTGTAGTGTGTTTCTAATTATTACTTTTTTTTACTAACATCAAGTTAAGACTTTGCTCACAACATATGGATTGTATTTGATCTGAAATATTATTTGTTCTTCTCCATACCTGAGAAACTTCTAGTTACGGAGATTTTGGGGGTTAAAGTTCCAACTTATTGACAAGTTTTTTTTTTAAAACAAGTTTTTATTGTGAGATGAAAAAGGAAAGTAGTTTTCCACAATTATTTTTGCGTAAAGTTACTTAGTTTGATGTACAGAATGCTTGGCAGACAGCTTCGTGATGTCGTGTTTATTATTCTTTAGAAAATAATTCTATTTGATTCAGCAATTCAGAAATGTTAACACGAATTTTATGGCACATGAAACTAAAACTCAGAATTTTCCACGAGAAAATTAAAAAGGCACACAATAAACAGAATCGTGAGCATTCTTACAACATTACAATTTAATTGTTGGTACTTTCTCGCAAACTACGAAACACGAACAATTTCATTACTTATTTTAATAGCCAATAAAGTTCACGAAATTTATAGCGACTATTACGTGTGGGGAATCAAGTGAGACCGTATCCTACTGTATCCAAGCGTATCCAACTCATGAATAATGGGGCAGACCTTAAAACTTTAATAAGGTCCTTGTGTGCAGTACTATATGAGTAACGATCTCAATTTTACAATTTTCCCTTAGTTTGCTTCGTAGATATATTGGTAGGACGAGGCGCGAATTAAGCAGTTTCTAACTTATGATATGGGAAGATCGTTGGTGTGACTGTGTAGATTGTATGATATTTTCGTGTTTTGGTTTCTCAAATTGTTATGGTTGTTTTATTGCTGTTCCGCATCGCTTTTGGTGTAGTTTTGTGGGGTATTAAACGGTTTATCTTACCGTCTGATTGTAGTATAGATTCCTTAATCTGTTTGAGTAGTTTTCGGAAATGAATACTTAAAGTCTTTATGAACATTTTTTAAAAAGTAAACACAAATGGGGTTCTTTTAGAATTTGGGTAGCATGTGAGTCAAGGTTAAATCATTTTTAAGGGGTGGAAATTATGCAGGGGTTGGTACAAGCAGGGGTCGTGCCATAAAATACTTTTATGGATTTGCTCTACGATGTTTCCTGGTTTGCAAAAATTTTTATACGTTCCTAACAGAAACAGTATTTTAATTACTTAGTTGAAACGATGCTTAGCTGAATTATTAAAAAAATATATAAGTACCACTTACTCTATGGGAACAAGATTTTACGCTGTCAAGAATACATAAATATTAACTTGAAAAATCGTCAACGCTACATCTTTCCTGTTATTGTTATTTCCGCTCCTAATTTACAGCCGAGCTCATCACAGAAAAAATATTGCCCCATAAATCCGCCAAATTGATCGCGTCAATCCATTTCTTCCTAGTCGACTGCTAAAAAAACTATTTTCTATCACAATAACAATAAAAAAGCTAGCAAAATCACCATTATACCGAACAGGGCGCTTATAACGTGGTCTGAGTAATATTGCCCCGCGAACGACAGATTGCTCACATTACAGTAACGAATTGCACCAGACTGCCCCGGAGGTGGATGAACTTATAATATTGCTCAACTATGGTAATACACGGTAATCTGTTTACGATTTTGCTGGGGTTTTTAGTTTTTTTTTAAAGTGGACTGGTACAAGCAACGTCAGTTTTGTTTTGAACTATTTGCAAACATCAGTCTGTTTAAAAATGGAATAGCTCTATATTCATTTGTTGTTGTCTTTTTTGAAAACTAACACTTTCATTTGAAATAACTTCTATGTTTACTCTTTTTAATATAATTCGAATGATTAATTAAATAACTTCTGACCTACATCTAAATCTGGGGGCACGGCAGTGCCCCCGCCAAGTCGAGCGCGAAGCAAACACTGCCGTACCATCCTTTACTGGAACCATTTCGCCGCATTATCAGGCCCCTATTTGAGAACCTCTGGATAAGACCAGAACGCAGAAATTTTCGTCATCCAGTAAGCTATAATCACATACTTCAAATCCAAAATTTCAAGTCTGTAGGTCATTTAGTTCCGAAGTTAAGCGAAAGCAAAGTTTCGCATTTATGACACTCACTCACTCACTCACTCATGATCATCAAAATAGAACTAGTACTTCCCATAAACTCAGAGAGCTGAAATTTGGTACAGAGTTAGGGTTTAATGGCCACATAAAGGGAAAACTATAAAAACTAGGATAATCGAAGATCTGGAGTACCTGGTGACCCTGATTAGAAAACACAAGAGCCCAACCAAACTATTAGAGAGATCGACATACCGCCTTTACAAAAAATATTCAACTTAGTTGGCCGCTTCATTTGATGTCAAAAATCGAAGGTCTGAAGTATCTGATGAAGAACCCTCAGCTGGTCTCAGGTGTATTAGAGACTAGCTTCTGCCCGCGACTTCGTTCGCGTGAATTTCCCGCTTGCAACATTTCTTATTGCTGCGCTCCTATTGGTCACAGCGTGATGTTATATAACCTATATAGCCTTCCTCGATAAATGGAATATCCAACGCAAAAATAATTTTTCAATTCGAGCTGGTAGTTCCTGAGATTAGCGCGTTCAACCAAACAAACAAACAAACTCTTCTGCTTTATAATATTAAGTACAGATATGGTAATGCCCCCTTCTACTATTGGTACATAAAAAAAATCGACTGTCATTGCAAAAATCCAGCGTAGTGGGACACATCTTCTAATTTAATCTAGCCTATAGCGTCCCACTGCTGGGCGAATGCCTCCCCTTCTGCTTTTAATACGCATATAAATAAAATTGAAGGAAAACTCTGGATAAGACTAGACTGGCTTTTATACTTATACTTACAAGTTTACAAGAAGAAATAGTCGAACGATTAACTTTATTCTACTCGAACATTACACAAATTAAATAAACAAATTACACTAAAATATTAATTTAGCATAGAGAGGAGGCCTGTGTCCCAGCAGTGGGAATATTAATAGGCTGATGATGATGATGATGATTAAATTCGCTCAAAATTTTGTCAAATTAGAATGCATTGGACTAAGAGTGGCGGTGATACCCACAAACGTCGCTAGATGGCGCTGACTGTATTTTAAAACGACATTCTCCTGCTGCGCTTGAAAACGTTTACTAGGGATTAGGAGGGATTATTTGCATTTCGTTGATTTCGCTTATTATTTCGTGAGGTTTGCTAAAGTTAGCAGGTTGTTATTATAACAATTCGAAGATTTGAATAGGTTAGGAATTTTATGAAGAAACAGTACTTCGAAAATTCTCTAATTATTTGATTCACGAATTATTGCCTGTTAAGTCAAAATTTGAGATCATACCCCGGGCATACGTGTACTGAGAACAATTCCCAAGCTGTGTGGCGTATGCCCTAACAATTCACAAGAGCCAAGGTCTAATCTAAAAAATGCCCTCATGGACATTGGCACCTCCATATTCTCTTGTGGCTAAGCCTACGTGGTGCTTTCACGAGTAACCAATATCTTCATGTGGTGCACCTCATAAATGTTGACTTCAAGAGTATAAAAGCTCAAGCTTCAGCGATCACCGAATACAACCGGCTTAGGCGTAAATACCGCGCCGATGTTTCAGAAATTAAACCGTCTAAAAGAATAAATAATGAACGCGAATGGGCCATACGAAAAACTGTTGCTACTGTATACAATAATCTGAACCGGAAAAAAAGAAAAGAAAGATTTGTAATAATAAAAAACTACTCCTAAAAAGAAAAAAAACTGTGTCAAATAAGAAAATCTAATAAAATAAATCAATATGCCCCACGTTTCTACAAAAAGAAGTGAAATCCCACCAAAAACATTCTGTAAAAAACTAGCCAAGTCTCGATGGAGCTGCTTCTTTATCTCTAAAAAGTAATGAAATCTAGACAAAGTCGTGCCAAGTCTAAGGTTCCTTACTGCGATTTCTTTATTATTATAGTTAATGTTGTGTGACTTGGCCGTTGAACATTAATTTTGTTTACACGTAATGTTATATCTGTTGTAACTACAAAATTGACTTGTACCCACTAACGTATAAATAATTTTCAACGGCCAAGTCACACAACATTAACTATAATAATAAAGAAATCGCAGTAAGGAACCTTAGACTTGGCACGACTTTGTCTAGATTTCATTACTTTTTAGAGATAAAGAAGCAGCTCCATCGAGACTTGGCTAGTTTTTTACAGAATGTTTTTGGTGGGATAAATAATTTCTCATTAAGTGATTAACTATTTACTTTATTTTTTCACTCGAATTATAAACTGAAATGATCTAATATAAAATGAGTAGAGCTCAATAAATTGAGTTCAAAATCATATTGACCGAAGTGAATGGTGGCCAAACACAAAGTTAATTCACGGTACAGATTTTAATCAATAAATAACATCCCTCTCCGAAACGCGGATGTTTATTAGAGAATCAAAACAGCACAAAATACCAACTAAATAACAAAGGGACTCAATAAAGAAACTATTTCACGAATGCAGTCAAAAAGGCAATATAATAATTAATAACTAACGTCCACTAGCCTACGTCCATTTGGGCACAGTGTAAAGTAAAACAGAAGAACAATGGCGGGCAAACCTCTAAATTGCCACACTATAAGAGTCAGCCAAACTTCTAACAACTTTTAAATATACTGTAGATACTATAATACAGTATTTGTCAGAATCCGGCTTTCAAAGTCGTAACCGTCACACAGACAGAGTTGTCTTCACACGACCTAAAAGAGTGTTACTTTTGGTTGCTAAAAAACTCAGAGGTAATGTGAATTAGACCGATTCATTACGTAAAATAATAGATAATATTAATAAATTAATAGATTTCTACTGAATTTACGCAATTGTGAAACTATTTTGAATTTGATCCATACCGTCAATCTTGATCCAGTTGTCTTTACTAGATCGAACTAATGCCAGATTGATTGTCGAATAGCTTAGTTGATCTACTGTTTCATATCCCTACTGTGGCTATATATAATACGAGATGCGGTCACCGGTAGAATTTATAGAGGAATTATTATTGAAAAGCTCCCTTGGTTTTGGACAAATTGTCGAGCGTTGCGAGGCGACACGGCGGTCACCGTCTACCGTGTGGGGGACACAAGGTTTATTATTTACTGTTGTAGTTATGATTTTGTTGTAGATAAGAAATATTACGTGTGGAGGGTGTCTCAATTAGAATATTTTAATTTGATGCTGCATAATTGTTTGTAGGTAGAAACTTGTTTGGATGAACACAACAACAAGCGAGTAGATGAGTGTGAATTATTTTAGATGGATATTTATGTTTAGGTGGGGGTGGTTTTATGTAATCTGATAAGGGCGTTAGTTGTTTTTCCATATAAAATCAGAACTCACATTGAAGATTAAGAATTATACAATCATGAAACAGTATATGTAAATACAAGTAGGTACACCAATCAGTAAAAGTCTGACACTCCCTCCCGCTCCGCCCAGAGTGGGAGAAGTTATTTGATGATTTCACATCCCAAAAAAAAAAAAGGGCGAGCCTATTGCCATCAAACGGACACAAATCTTCTATAACTCCACGGCGGCTATTGAAAAATTCCTTGAAACACCCAATACCAATTTGCTCGACCCGGGAATCGAGGTAGGTAGGTAGGAGGCCCGCTTACTACCATAAGACCAATTATTTATTTATTTTAACTTCGGTTTGTTTTACTTGAATGTGGAAACAAAACTGTTGTGCAGTTGTAACATTATTTGATATCAAAGCACGACAGAAAGCTTGCAGTGCGCTTATAAGATATACTGTCATGTTTAGTGAAAGGAACTGTTTGCTTTGTGTCTGTTCTCCTTGCTCTCGTGTCGGGGAATGTGATGATTTAATGTTTTAGTTTACATGGCGAGACTGTACGCGTAAATAAACATAAGTTTGAAGACTTACTGGAGAAAATTGTCATACTGTTTAAGTTATCTACTGAGATTCTGTTTCAGAAGATAGGAAATGATCAAATGTTTATAGTAGTTATTGGTTTTGTTATGCTTAATTTTAAAAATAATAAGTTAATTATTAATTAAAATTTATCACTGGACTGTCTCGTTGGTTGAGTGATTGCAAGAGCTACTGCTGAGGTGAGGTCCAAGGTTCGATTCCTGGGTCAGGCAATAATGCTCGGTTGATGGCAATAGGTTCGCCCCCTATTAGATAGGACTTAAAACATAACTGGCGAAATGTGGGTGTAGTATTAGGTAGACTTAGGGAATTTAGCCGTGATGTTATGTTAAGGGGACTTCAGGACCTAAATTAGCGACTATATTTGTTGTGGTTCAAACTTCATTTGAAATACTGTTAAAATAAAGTTCTAATCAGCTTGCACTACAAAGTGGTAGTTACGTCAGTAACTGCGGGCCAAATAGTGCGAAATGAGTGGTTTCGATCGATTTACAAAAAATCTATTGATTGGACTAAACAAATAAAACACTATGATGCTAATGTGTTGCTTGTAAAATTATTTGCAAAAAAATCAGAATGATCGCATGTATTTTAGTGTGGTTTTTACTCGTTCAAAGATTTTTTTAGAGCTAAGTTTGTGATTTTTTTTAAGTAAAATTATTTATTTATTTATTTATTTTTTTTTTTTTTTTTTTTATTATTTTTATTTTATTATGTTATCAAAACACTATCATACTAGCATATATCCTGATAAGTATCGTGTATTTTTCTGGTTTTGTTTATTGCAGTGAATCATATACTTTCAGGAATTATAAAACTCGCGTTTAGCTCCTGTAAAAAGATTAAGTACCTATGGAATACGATCTCTTACCCGTGGACTCGCTTGTGTTATGGCCGATTATCCCAAGGGAACGTTTTAAATATAGCCAATGACAATCGGAGATAGCTTCCCATTGGTGAAAAAAAAAACCAAAATCGGATCGGTACCTACATTCCAAAGATTAGGTACTCCTACAAACTAAACCTTTTTATGATATTCATATCTATTGTCTTGCAAACTATGTATTTCTGGTCAATTGAAACACAAGGGCATTCGTTTTTCCCCTAACACTCGTAATTTACATAAATAGTCCATAATACTGTCCATCAAAGTTTCAATTAGATAAAATACGAGCACCGTACACCCCAAGATCATTATAAATCATACATATTCGATATACCTGTTACAATGTTTCAATGTTCACCCTAATCAATGTTCCGAGGGAACAATAACGTGTGGTCATTTTCTTTGGACGAAATTCAATAAATTCGGACAGCTAGGGTGGCCCCATCTCCGTCAACTGGAAACTTTTGAATCGCCGACAGCGTTCGTACAATGAGGGACAGCCTTTTGTCCGCGAAATTGCCTTATTTCGTGGTGCACGTAATAAGGGTTTTCTGGAACTATCAATTGGAAACTGTAATTGATTCTCTTTGTAGTCGTTTGATGTCGTCTGCATACTGTTTGATTTCCTTTCTGCTTTGTTTGGTACACAACAACTGTTTTTAAATACAAATAAATATTCAATTTTGAAGGAATAAGTACCTACTTGACACCTATTGGATACTAGCTTACGCAAAAAAGTATCCCATATATTAATCCAGGTTAATTAATTACCAAAAATGTTTAAAACATTTAACTGTAAATTATTTAAAATCCAATTATATAAATGGCTTAATAATTTATATCATTAATGATTTTTTAAGTACGAATTCATAATGTATCTTTAGTAAGTAAGTTTGCATGCTTTAGCATTAACCCTAGATAGATAACCTACGTCGTAACGACGTAATCGATTTTGAAAAATCGATATAACTCGTTTGTTTTTCGCGTCACTAAACTGCCCGTTCCTGCCAACTCAGTCGGCTGTCGGAGCTTGCAGGACACACCCGTATCGCTCCGGTAAGTGCAATACTTTCGTCAATATTTACCTACCGTACGTCGAAGTGACGTATGGTTATCTTTAGTGTCAGTTTTTAGACTTTTGAGAAAATGTGTTATTTTCTTTTTTGAGAATAAATGTACATGTTTTTTATTAGTTTTTTTACTTGTTATAGGCCACTATAAAAATAACATAATGACGTCACGAAATCGTGCAGACGATGAAGAAATCAGCCGGTTGTTGCATGAAACGAGCGATGAAGAGATTCAAGGGTCGGACAGTGAAACTGAAGACAATTTATTAGAAGATGAAGTGATGCCGAAGACTATGAGGTGAGTGCTCCACCAGTGGTAAACTCATTGAATACTGAAGATGTCTCTGAAAATGACCCTGAAACTCCTGAAAGAGCTTCGCCAAATATGCCGAGTTGTATTGTCATGCCACAGCGTCAAATTCTTAGAGGCAAAAACGATCATCGTTGGACGGCCACTAAAGGCAGAACAAGTGGCAGAGTATCATCTGCTAATAAAACTCAGCAATAGCTTGATGACCCCATGGATGGAAACAAGGCAGCAAATGCTTACTTTGCCGACGAATATAAAAGAAAAAATTAGTGGCATGTTGCCTAAAAGACAAGCCGAACCTTCAACACAACGTGAAGGTGTACTTGAGCCAAAGAAAAGAAAATATTGTGCCTTTTGTCTATCAAAAATTAGAAGGATGACAAAGACAATGTGCGACAGCTGCAAAAATCCCATTTGTGGCGAGCACAACTCCAGCGCCTGTCCTAAGTGCCTTTGAGGCCAAAATGAATAAAAACTGTTATTTACTTAGGTTTTATATATTATAGAGATTACAAAAAACTGATTTTGAAAAGTTTACATTGTAAATTATAAGACTGACGGAGAGTTTCCTAAATGCTTAAGTTTTTTAAAGTAAGAAGTGCCTTGTTTTGTTCTTTAACTTTTTTTTCTAATAAAAATATAAATAAACTCAAATGTTTTTCATTAACTCATAATAAAATAACATACATTAACACATAATATCACATTCATAAACCTAATATATACATCGTCCAAAATATGCTCACTCAAACATTCGCACGTCGAGTCGACGTATGGTTATCTTTAGTGTACAGTGAAATATGGTTATCTATCTAGGGTTAAGCAAAAAATGTCCGATCTACTATTTTTTTAATAACACCTTGTAAAAATTTTTTTTGCAAATATAATATCTTATCTTAGCTTAAAGAGTACCTAACAAACATCCATCCATCCCCAAAAACGCATTCGGATTTTATAGGTTTAGCCCGTGGTTTGGTTTGGTCAGAAATGATCCCAAGGAAATGTACCAGCATAAAAATGCTAAGTTCGTGGTCTACCTGTGGTTTAAACATCAAAATCGTTGCAGCTATTAAGACATGAAAAGGTACCTCACAGACATATATACACAGTTACCTTTCTGATCTATGCTAATATGTATTATAAAGCGGTAAGATTTTTTTGTTTACTTGTACCGAACAAGCTCCGAACTACTTGACCGATTTTAACCATTTTTTACCAATAGAAAGTTTAATTATCAGTAAGTAACATAGTCTATAAATTAAATTTATAACTTGCTAAATAACCAAGCTGACATAAGTTTTGAGAACGCAGTCGCGGGTGAAATACAAGTTTGTCATGTATTAGATGTATCCATTGTAAATGTAGGAGGTTATGTAAATTTCATGCGATTGGAATATTTATTGGATACATCGAATTTGTAATTAGATATCTTCATCTAACTGAGTCGGTCCGTTGGGAAATCGAATCGGGTCGTGAGACGCCGTGACGTCGCATGAATTGGGAAAGATAACCTCCGTATCTTGATTTACTTGTTAACTAACAAAGGTTTGTGAATATTTGATCAAAGGTGACTAGCTTTTGTTGAGGATGAGTTGGCTAGTTTAAAGTTATAGTGTGGTCAGTAATTGTGGGTAGATTTGCATGTTTCTGAACCGTATTTCTATTTCACTTTGGGTATTCTATCCTCAGACTGAATAAAAAACCACGACATAGCGCTGCGAACAATAGGATACCGGCCTAACTAAAAAAAAATGTAATTCTATTTAGTCCGTCAAATTATCGAAAAATATTGGATCCGTATTTATTGTTTTATCATATCAATAAAAATTGACGAAGATAAAACGCAACGAAGATCATGAGTGGGGGTTTGTGACGTCCATGTGGGTAAAAAGTGTACCTACATGTGACGTCACACGAGGTTTCGACGCACTGTATCGTATTAGTTTTTTGTTTAAGAGAAAAAAGAAAAAATATGTGTCCATATTTTATTGGAAATCTTTCTGACGGACTTATTAGATTTTTTAGGATGCCTATTAGGTAAGTGATGCCGGTTTCGTAAACATGTGTGCATTTTTGAGCGTAGTTTAATTATTGTAGTTTGATGTGAAGGTGTGCGTGTGTGCGTGTATGCACAGAGTCAAGCGTAGTTTTGCGCTGGCTGCACTTTATTGTTCGCAGGTTGTTGGTCTGAGATTCTAACTAATTTTATAAAGTCGAAAATTAGTTTGTTTCTTACCTTTTCAAGCCTAAACTAAACAACTGAAACGATCATCCTGAATTTTACCTGCTACCTTTCAGTCCGAAAGAAAGTACTGTTCCGAAAAACAACAATAACGTACTCATTAAACACCTCATCACGAAGCCGTCAACCAAGCATTCTGTACATCAAACTAAAAGTAACTTTGCGCAAAAATAATTGGTGGGAAACAACTTTCTTTCATGTTTTGTAGTAGAAATCAATGCAACGTATTACTTGACACATTTTGCTGATGGATGGATTGAATATTACGGAGGTCGTGGAGGTGTCAAAAGTGTTAAAATCTTACAATAAAAACTTGTATTTAAAAAAAACCTTGTCAAAAGTTGTAACTTTGACCCTCCTTAACTCCGTAACTAGAAGGTTCCCAGGTATGGCGTAGAACAAAAAAAATGATCGCAATGACGGGGAGAATTAGTGCCTTTCGGCTTCGTGAAGAGGTGTTTTACACCCCTTAGTAGATGGCGCCGAGTGACATTTACATATTTTATTTTAGAAAATTTGATAGTGTGTCAAGATTATTTGTAACCCGAATTGATTGTCAAATTCTAAATTAACGCGAGCAAAGCCGCGGGCAAAAGTTTATTATGTAATTGTGGCTTCAAACAAATGTATACTGTATGCCTCAGTGGGCTAGTGTTACTGCTGATATTGAGGTCTGGGTTCGATTCCCAGGTCGTGCAAAATATTATAGGGTTTCTCAGTTAGCAAAATCCAATTAATTTCATCAGGTGCAATGCACAGAGCCAACCCTTTCATATTAAAAACACAAACACTAGTTACCTACCTACATCTATATACATATATCTACTAGTTATCCGGATATTATGACTCTTCATAGTAGCAACAAAGCTTTCAAAAGCGAAATTCGCCAATTAGTGTTACCACAAAATGTGTATATTAATTGGGTGTGTAAGGGCCAGCCTAATTAGGGGTTGGTACACGACTCGACTTTATTGTAACTGACCGTTTGTTACACACAGGTGGAACGAACGGCGAACTACGAACCACTACGACAACAACAACCAACAACTCCATCAACACCAACCATACCATCAACACTAACCACACCATCAACACCAACCACACCATCAACTCAACCCTTCACAAAACCAACCAAGCATCTAACTAAGTATCTCTACAAAAAGCATTGCTGGGAAACGACTTTGATTGGTAAAAACACGTTTTACGGTTAAGGTGAAAGGGTCAGGGTAGATAGATAAATAGAATATTCTTTATTAAGTACACCAGCAAATTATTTATATGTATTTTTTTATTTACTTATAATTCTTATTTTTAATTAATTTCTTACGTTTTTTGCAATTTTTAGGCCAGTGCTAGTGGCAGTGTAGGCAGTGCGATAGTAAGACGTATGTAGCTAATAATTAATAATAATCATCAAAATCATCAATACAACCCTCCAAGTTCATAAAGGTCGAGGAATTACATATACAACCTAGCACTGGCCTGCAAATCGCAAAAAACATAAGAAAATTTAAATTTCGCGGGTTACTGTGACGCACTCCAAACATTATGCAATGTGTTGGTGGATGCATTGAATACTAAACGGGGCATGGAGGTATTGAAAGTAAAGTTGAAACGTTAAAAACTTGTATTTAAAAAAAAATCTTGCAAGAAGTTTGTGCAATAAAAAAATGTTTTAATTTAACCTCCAAATATATCCGTAACTAGAACATTCCCAGGTATGATCCATAAAACAATAAATGATCGCAATTACAAGGAGAACATTTTACACACATTGTTGTAATGTGTAAATTAAATAGTAGAGTTTTTTTAAATATGTTTCTTGTATGATAAAATGTAAGATAGGAGCACCTATCACCTGGTGAAATCATTATGTATATTATTTACTTATTTATTTACTTATGTACACACAAAATACTTAAAAGGACTAATATCGTCGGACAGATATTAACGTAGAAGAGCACAAAGGTACTGCTTATTTCTATGCTTGCAAAACTATCCACCCGTATGTATCAATAGACAAATTGCGAAACGAGCATCAGCATGATCCAAGTGGTTGGTCTGTGCGTCAGGGATTTAGAGCCGATATAATCTGTGATGAGAGGGACAGAGGGACGGAGGGCCAGACGCCACGCCCGACAGATCTATTGTTAATGAGGGAGGGCTGTCGATGATGTGGCGTTACGGTGAGATAGTTCGTGATTAGATTGTTATTATTTTATATCATTTTTAGACGTAGAATGCGAATTTTCGAAAATCGAATGAAGTGAATGCAGATTTGTTTCTTTAAAAAATAAAGGAATGTTTCCTTCGAGTAAAATTTGCTATCTGCAGTATTTATAGTACTTTCCCTCCAGGTGGCATTCAAAAATTCCACCCTGTATATTCCCCAGAACTGAATCCAGGTCAGCCGTAAAGACGTGAAAGTGTAACATACAGACAGACAGAGATCGTTTTTCATTTATTGTATTAATTATTGACTATGCATGAGTGAATGTGGCGACACTTGGGGGGTCCAGCAGTGGACATCTTTCGGCTGAGATGATGATGCATGAGTAAAATAAAATAAGGGATATGACGTGAATAAAGTAGGCAAAATGCTACCAAGGAAAAAACATAAAGCAAGTTGAGAAATTGTTTAATTGAAAACATTCATAAAGCTCGAATACAGGAATTGTTTTTTTTTGGGTATTGAAAGTTTTTAAGTAAGGTTAGTTTGTCATTTATCTAAAAACAAAGAATGGACAACACAAGCGCACAAAAATCACCGTCCATTTTATTTACAACAGAAATAGTGTAAAACAAATTCTTGCAAAACGACGAAGCTCACAACAAATAGTTGTCGCGTGAAAAATGTTCGCGGTCTCTGGCTAATCTTTATTCTGAAACGGTCAATCCTGCAGAACACCGACTATTTTTCACAGCTCGCCTCGTTTGTTCGGATATTCGTAAATATTTCAAGCTTTATTACCGCCATCAACATAATGTTATGGGGTGAAATTTTACAAAACGGAAACAAGAGATATAAGGGAACGACGTGGTGCTGAATCTTCTTCTGTATTAATGCTGTTTTGAATCGTATTGGTTTGTTTTGATTTAGATTTTGTTCGGGTTGAAAAAAATATGGGGCCTTAAAAATTCTTGAGTGTGTTTTCTGTATGCCTATTCATCTTCAATAAACACATGTTCTTGAAGGGGTAAAACTTGAAGGGTTTATTTACCCAATCAAAATTACATTTATCTCACACACAAATATCAAATTGGATGGACACAAAAGTAGTTCATTCACCTACTTAGATTTTCTACAAATTATTTTTTCTTTTCACATTTCACTCACCCGTGACAAGTCTGTTATTTTTTTTATTTTTCTATCGTTCTTAATTCAAAAAATATGAAAGCGCTAGCCATTTACGGGTGAAAAAAAAAACAGACAGCTAAATCGTTTTTAAAGTGCTCTAGCAAAGTGAAAAAGATACCTATGCGATAAAAATGCACGTGTAATTTAAAACAAATTGCTGCAAGTGCAAATGCAGCGTGGTGCATTATTGCGTCGCCGGCGCCGGCGCGGGATGAACAACTCCAAATTGTTCCGATACGACACCTGCGCTGACTAGTGATGTGCTCAGCTGTACCGGATGATAACACTGGTTTATATCGCATGCACATGCATGGATCTAGAAAGTATTGGTTTCTTTTAGTCAGGAAAGCTTAAACTAGACCGAGGAAAGGTAAAATTAAAATTATGTTATTTCTGGAAAAGAAAAAACCGATATCTACCACAATTTTATAATTATTATCAGTCATTTTCTTAATATTGATAGTTTGCTTGGTGACCACGGACCGCTTATAATATTGCACCTAAGATGTGCTACGCAGCGTTTGCAGCAAAGGCTACGTGGTAAAACCCCACTTATACGCACACTCTTTAAGATAAGAAATGACTGCATCAATTTTCCGTCTTAAAAGCTGGTTAACCAACTGTTATCCAACTTGTTTACAAACTGAATTTCACTAAACTGAAGTTAAACAAGTTTCAGTGTTATTTCAGCACTAGAAAATCACTGCAATGTCACTGTATTAAATTTAAAAGCATGCTTGGGACGTGTCTAGGCGACATCCCCGACTATCCACTATAGCTTTATAAATAAATGATCGTCCCGTCCCTTGCATTGTCTATGTTCTTCTAAATTGCATCGGAAAGATTGAACGAAAACCTCTTTTCTCAAATATTTTAGATAAAATTGGAATCACATTCTTTAATGGATGTTTAGGACGAAAAAGGTTTTCTAATGTCTGTGTCTTGATTCAGGATATACCTAAGTGTTTTCAGAAATATATTCGTTGCACTTGAGGCCAAGTTGCCATAGATTGACATGTACAAACTATTATCTAGTAGGTACCTGTACAAAATATTACAGAATTTATTCTAGTTCATCATTTTTCGATGTGTTTTCTGAGCTATCAAAGCTTTTATTTTAATTAAAAATAGATACTACAGTTAGCCATGAACATGATTCATTTTTGAAGAAAATACAAAATAATCCGTGGGGTGTTTCAGAAAGCCTCTACTTTTTTTCGGAACAAGCAATAT